>JAPFFA010000019.1:2781917-2793796 GCA_026153275.1 Sciades herzbergii
AATAACCTGGAAAATGAATGCAGGTCGTTTTTGACCCATGTTGTGCATTAGAAGGGTAGTGATACAAAAAGGGTTTTTATAAGGATGTATGATGATCAAAAACAAGTTAATTGAGGAATACCTTGAATACTGAATGATGGAATTCATTTATTGCAAAGATATAGAAGATAAAAACTCAGCCGGGTCACTTTTGACCCAGGTTTTGCATCAAAGGGTTAAAGGCAGGCTGGAGAGACCGATTCAAATCAACCCTGTGTTTACATTCCTCTCATGCAGGCCTTGAGCCACAAGTTTGGAATAAAATATTGATTGATTGATTATAAAAATGATCCAATAACATAATAAATAAACACTACAATAAAGCGCAAGCACTAATTTCCACTGTGGTCCAAAAGGAGCTGTATGATTAACACAAGTGTATACAGTAAGTAAATGTTTAAAAGAAAATGAAATATAATAAAAGCAACGTCAGAATTTTGACCTAATATCTCGTTATTATCTTGTTTTTTCTACCTAATAACCTGTTGTTTAATGATATCCCGTGATGTAAATTTAATAGCTCCTTATTATCTCCTTATTTTGATTTAACATTTTTGTTAATTTGACCTCATGTCTATTCCTAACTTACAAACCTTATTTCAAGATCTCATTATTCTGATTATTGATCGAGATTATTTGATTGGATCACCTGTTATGTCAAAATGAAGATCTCATTATATCTTTTGATTTAGTATCTTATATCAACTTAATAACCCATTATTTCAGTGTCTCGATGAGATATTTTGTTATTTCGACTTTAAAATATCGTTAAGTGAATTGAAGTTTGTGTTCATTGACCAGAGTTTATCTATAGGCAGGAAAAACTTTGAGAAAAATAATCACATTAACCACGGCTCAGTGTCCCCGGGCGCTCTGGTGTGGCTGCCCACTGCTCGGAGTGTGTGTGTGTGTTCACTGCTTCAGATGGGTTAAATGCAGACGATGAATTTCACTGTGCTTGAATTGTGCATGTGACAAATAAAGGTTTTCTTCTTCTAACTTCAGTTAATAATAAATTATGTACATTGACTGTACATTTTTTGTGTCTTGTATAGCCTGCACATTGTCTGCACTGTTTATATTGTTGATATTTGTAGATAGCACATACCTATTTATATTACATAGACACGAGTGTTTTACTGGGAAATACGGCACTCGCCACTCGTATTTTTCATCCTGCTCTGTCTGAAACATGGAGAACCAAAACCATGACAAATCTCTAGATGTCATTCGTGAGGAAATCGATAAATTGTTTTGATAAATTTGGGGACTTTTTGTTTGTGAACGTGTCAATATAATAAAAAGAAAATCACATGTTGGCTTGAAGATATGAAGTTTATCTTCTCATGTTGAAAAACTTGAATTTTTCATATGAAATCCATTGTGGATCTGAGTGACATATTTAAATAATATTGGCTGGCTTTTTTTCATGGTCTATCAGATATATTCCATTCAGCGAGCATGATACTGAATGAATCAAAGACGAGTATTTAATGAAGCAAATCTGGCGGCCATGTTTGTTTACAAATTGTCCCGGTCACTCGCAAGTGGAAGTTTTACCTCTCTGACGTGTGACGTCATGTTGTCTTGACAACCGTGCAATATCGTAAACCATATTCAACACTCATTCTCGATTGGGTAGAGTGACGTAATACACGTAGGATAAGCGACATGCTCACAATATTGCATGCTGTCAAACCAAATGAACAAAACCCGTTAGAAGGGAATAGAACATGTTTTTATTCCATCAAAAAAGTGTCCTGGATGTGTAATAATCACCAATTTTCACTCTGATGACGTCACTCCCAGTGTTTTCCCGCTGACTAGATGCGTGTTGTCAAAATGGCAAACCGGTTCACAATTACAATTCTTTTGATTAACTTGCATTTTTTTTTTGCGGGTGTGGATGTTTCCATATAATATAAAGAACATTACAAGGTAGTGTGAAGATATGAAGTTTATCTTCTCATGGTGAAAACTAGTTTTTGTTTACCACTCAAAGATAAACTTCATATCTTCACACCACCATATAATATTCTCTATATTATAGATCCAGTAGATTGCATATGTATTTATTTTGTGTAATGGCTAAATTGTCTATATTGTACATTACATATATGCATTTTTTTCTTTTCTGTGTCACTAAAGAGACACCAACTACCTGAACCGAATTCCTTGTGTGTGTCATCAAACTTGGCCAATAAATATAATAAAAATAATTTCTTCCCAAAGGCTCACCGATGCTCACAAATTAATTCTGCATGTAAATTAATTCATGTATCTATTTTTTTTTTTTTAATTACACAACCTTATTTTGTCTTTGGTCCACAAGGATACAGTATTTTTAGTAAATTAAACATATTAACAAACAAAAAAAAGTTAACTAAACCCTAGACCTAACCTTTCTTAACCAAGTCTAAAGAATTATAAGAAGACATTCCCTTTCATCACTCACAAACATCGCATGTGAACAAATCACAGGACTCACGTGTGGGTTTTTAGAAACCATTTAGGAATGCATGTCACATCTTACACATTTTTTATATCTAGTGCACTTTATTTTCATATTTTTTTTTACACACTCTTAATTTACCTTCACGTTAATCTTTCACATGTAGAGCGTGGTTTAATTTTTCCACATGCGATTATCACATTTCCTTACTCTGATTTGAATGTGTGTGTGCAATTTCATATTGTAATGCATCTTAATAACACATACATACAATTAATTTCTTGTTTGGAAGCTGGAGTCAGAGCACAGGCGCAGCCATGATACAGCACCCCTCCCCTGGGGCACAGAAGGTTAAGGGCCTTTTTCAAGGGCCCAACAGTGGCAGCTTGGCAGAGCTGGGGCTTGAACCCCCAACCTTCACCATTGAGCCAACACTAACTTATCTTCATGTGTTTTCCACGTGTGATCATACGTGTAAAATTTATGAATGTATTTCTTTTCTTCTATAAGGGCTGTAACCACACACTTGGACTGGTTCTACTAATGTTCATGGATATACGTTTGGTGGAGTTCTAAGAGGAGCTGCAGGAAAGAAACCAGCAGTCTGAAACTTTACGGTTTCTATAAGTCAGAACAAGTAAAACCGCACTGAGCAAACAGAACGCAATGTAGCCTAGCTCATCTGAAATAATTGCTCTATGGTTTCTTGCTGGACGTGTGAGTCATATTACTTAAAAATTCTAATGTCACCCAGGTCATGGGCCCAAAGGGTTGGTCGTTCAATTCCCAGGACCGACAAGAAAAAAGTGAGGGGCGCTGAGTGAATGAACAGTACTTTCTCTTCTCTCTGCATCATGGCTGAAGCACCCTTGAGCAAGGCACCTAACCCCAACTGCTCCCTGGGTGCTGTAGCATAGCTGCCCACTGCTCTGGGTATGTGTTCACTGCTTCCGATGGATTAAAGTTACATTACAGGCATTTAGCAGATGCTCTTATCCAGAGTGACGTACATCATACCCAGAGCAGCCTGGGGAGCAGTGCCTTGCTCAAGGGTACTTCAGCTGTTCATGCTGGTCCAGGGAATCAAACCAGCAACCTTTTGGTCCCAAAGCTGCTTCTTTAACCATTAGGCCATGAATTCCAACTGCAGGAGGAATTTTGCTGTGCTTGATTGTACATGTGACAAAGGCTTCTTTTCCTGCAGTTATTTTTTATTGTATTAAAATAAACAAACTTGCTCCTTAAAATCACAGCGACGGTCATCAAAATAAAGCGGATCCTGAAGATGAACGCAGTTCGTTGGCTCCAACAGGCTCCCAGCCCTGATGCACACATTTACGTCCTGCAGCAGAGTGTAAACCAGGAAACAGATCATGTTCAGTCACTTGTTTTCTCCACTTTGTTGTTGATTTCATGTAGACTGAACATATGGAGTGACCGTGTTGAAGCCCTTGTGTACTACCAAACACAACAACCTTCAAATTTATTGGGATGGTTTCCTATTCCCCCCCCCCCCCAAACGGTGAAGGGTAACATGCACTTCTTCTGAGAAAAGTGAAACCAGCCAGCTACATCTCTTCAAACTGTTGCTCAGAGTGATTCATTCTCGAAAGAAAGTGCTATCCATTCTCTCCTGCATACATGAGCTCACAGACTCGCATGGTTGCCTGGTAACTCTGATTGACAGGACAGAAAATGCGCTACCGAGAGCACATAGCCAAGTTTTGCGCTCTCTTGGCTTCCAGGCATGGTTGGAACCCAAAACTTGTGATCTCCGGACTTCAGGGCAAACACTCGCTGTTATCCAGAAACCTTTCGACAATCCAGATTTCTGAACCTTGAACAGGTTCAGTGTGTTCTTTCAGCACACACAAACAGAAGCCTTAACCAAAATGAGGTGATGAAATACATGTTTATTAGCAATAGCAAAATCAAAAAGCACAACAGACTGGAAGGCACTCGTATAGAATTATTTGAAATAGAATGGTTTACATTCAGAAAAGCAGTAATGTGCAAAAGTCTGAGACCAAAATATGCAGAAAATTATTTGTCTTGCATCATATAAACAGAAGCACTAATATAATAGAACTTGCTTTATTCTGCATTAGTTACATGACACAGCTTTTATTAGAACCCAAACATGAAATAGTGTTACACGGTTTTTTTTTTCTGAGCTTCACGAAGAATATGTCTTCATGTCCAGGTGTTCTCTCACACTTTCAGCCATGTTAACAGCCCAAGCAGGTCTGAATCACGTTTATAGGACATTACTGAGCTTAAAGCTGGGCTTAATAATCTTCCCAAAGATACACGGGCCATGCTTCACTGAGAACGTCTCTCTAATTCCCCCGGTACACTGGTGTGCTTGTTAAATTGCCCCTGCTAGCACACCTGCTTTGGCTAATGAACGTTGGAGTTGTAGGAGCTGTGCTGCTGGTGGTATTTTAACAAGTACACACAACTGAACTTGTACATGGTGCCTCGAGAAGAGGTTTGGAACACAAACCAAGGGTTCCTCCAGCTAGCTGATTTTTTTTTGGGTGGAAAATGCAAAATTCCTGTTACAAAGTGGTTTAAAAACAAACCTTGTCCAGATAAATGGCTTCACTCACACAGTTCTCAGATGGTCCAAGTCTTTTGCACAGTACTGTAGATATAAAATCAATCAGGGACATACTCAAACTTGTGCATGATGTGAACGTCCAGGAAACGCTGCTGCTTAGTGAGCGATGTTAGAAAGAAAGAAAAAAGTGAAACTGTAGCAAGAACTTTATTCAAATAACTCATCACTTTGCATGAGATCATAAAAATAAAGCTGCGGTTCAGCAGGTTGAAGAAAAAAAAAAAAAAGTTCAAATTCAAATAAAGTGTAATAATTTGTTTTATGATTATATGGCTTATTATACAAATCTATAGCAGATTTGAATCATGTGGCAGTGTTGATTAAATGGCACTCAGGTGTATTTGTTCGAAAGCCTTCAGGTTACTGGATGTGTCAAAATCGTGCTGTTAAAGTGTTAAGGCACCCAATGATGACTTATAATTTAAAAAAAATTTAAAAAGTGAGAAAAGCCCCAAACAAAAAAAACAAAACAATTCAATCATTTTACATCAGGTTTTAGAGAGACAGCTCTCTGTTGATCAGCAAACAAAAAGGTTCAACATTTTGGTCAGAATTGTTCAATATCAAGACTATTAACAGCAACAGACTGCTGTACACAAATCAATCATAGGACCTCAGAGTCAAGAAGGTAGCAGTTTATCATTTATAAATCGCTTCTAGACTCTGCAGTTGTCTTATAAATCTCATCAGTGGCATGTTGACAAAACTAATTTCTTCGTTTCAGTTTACAATGCTCTCCAGCTCCACCTTTTCCGCTTAAAAGCAAAGCTCAAGAGGAACACCAAGCTTTAACAATGACAAACTGCTCCTTTAAGGCACCCGTTTTGCTCGTTAACTACTGACTGCTTAAGGCCGTTGTGATGAGTACAAACAACAAAAGTATGGAGTGTGAAATTTTAACAAGCAAAAAAAGAGAAAAAAAAAAAAAAGTCTCGTTGCACATTTCAATAGCAACCATTAAAACCAAAACACACCAAAAAAAAAAAAAAAGTGTTAAAGATTATTTTTCTTTTTACAAAATTTGACACTCAGCAGGCTAGAACAGCTTTACATCAGGAAGAACAAGAATGTGCTCTCTCTCCGTCTTCATAGTATCAGCTGATACTTCGTATATATATTTACCCACTTTCCCATCGCAACCGTCAGGCCATTCTGCAATTTTCCTGCCGTTTTAGGATTTACTCCAAACTAAAATGAAGAGATTGGAGGGAAAATAAAATAAATAATCCACAAGCATTAACAAAACTTGCTGTGACGTTAAACGTAAAACCAATAAAACGCTGGATTAACTAAACGCCAGTTAGCAATTATTCCACGAAATCGAGTCATACACGAGCTGATGAGGTGCGTAGCACCAAGTTGTACGACGAGATTGAGTGGAATAACTTTTATTCTATCCACATTCACTGGATTTTCAGAAACAGAGCACTTTTAATTTTTTGCAAATTCAATAAATTAAATCTATATAGAAAACGTCTGGCAAAATCGCTTCCGCTTAGAATGTAAACGAACCGGTGAAATGACGGGAGCAATTTGTGAAAAACACAAAATAATGCTTGAAAAATTACTTAAAAGACCCATTCTTACCATCAAATACTTTTATTCCATATTTTGTTAAGCTTTTTTATTTTTTTTGGGGGTGGGGTGGTTTTCGAGTAGTTTTTATTCTGTCCTCAGTTGGTTCAGCAACACGTGCCGCCATTTTGTTTCTCTCTACTTACGGTACATGAGCTGATAGCCTAGGAGTAGAGTAGCCAATCAGAACACGCAATTGGTCATATCCAGTGAATGTGGACAGAATAAATAATTATATCGTATTGCTGTTAAAGTCTGGATTCTGATCTGGTGTGGATTCATTTCCTGACAGCAAATCACAGGATTATATTACTGTTAGCAACAGCTCATTCACAGGGACCTTTTTTATGGAAGGAGTCTCCAGTATCAGCAGTAAAGTTGTAACTTCACAATAGAGCAGTTTATGCTTTTTTTTTTTTGCAGTTTTTCAGCAACACGATTAGTTTCCCTGAACATTAAAATGTAGCTATAAAAGAATGAGAAGTACAGGGTGTTATTATTTAACCCATAACGAATTGTAATTGTTGGCATTAAGAGGTATAAAACACTTCAAGATGTGCTGTTGTAGGAAAATCATCAACTTCAGGGTGGTAACAGTGACTCCGCGTATTCACATCACCCAAGAGAGCTGATTAATTTCCTATAAACAGCATGCGCGTTTAATTCCCTATGTAATTCAGAAACAAATTGGATACAGAGATACTCACTGATAATGATGATGATGACAATGATGAGCACAGCTATCAAAATGGCCCACATCTACAGAAAATCACATACAAGAAAGAGACGGTTATAAAATAAACACCAGTCTTGAGTAGTGAGTGTATGAGGAAAAGGTCACAGCGTTACTGCTTTCCCATTACACGCTATAATCTGTGAGTTCCTCTCCACCCAATTAGAGAGGAGGTGCGTTTACCTTGCAGTTCTTCCACCAGTACTTCCTCTTCAGTTTGGCGGCATTGGTCTCAAACTGCGAAGCTCCAGCCTGAAGAGCATCTGCCCGGTCGTCCAGCTCCGTCAGCTTCTGGTCTCGCTCCAAGACTTTATCTACGTTCACCCGCATGATGTCCACCACCTGAGGAACGAGACGACGACACTTTACACATGCTACGGCCCGAGCGGAAAACAAAACCGTATGCGTTCAAGACATCTTGGGGACATTTATGCATCATCATGATCTACATTTTCAAATGAAACATCCTTCCAAAATTATCAGGATTTTTTTTTTTTTTAAAAATCCTCAAAATGATGCATTAAATCTGCCATACAATTGTGTGCACCTATATTTTACTGTAGCAAAAAGGGGCGGAGCTATCAGAGGCTGCACATGAGAACGCTGCTACAGCCCAGAAACATGGAGTGGATATTTTATTATTAACAACTCTGTACTTTTTATTCATTTATAGTTACGTTTCATTTTCATATAACGGAACAACCTTGAAGCAATTTAGCTCCTGTTCTCATTCATGTTATAGTAGCTATAAACGTTCTTTTCCTCACCAGCCTCGCTTGCTTTCATCCTCTCTCATGAAGTTTAAGTAAATAAATAAAATGCAGCTTGCTATGTTACTGAGAAACCACAAAAGACAAACTCCTGTCCTGAAAACGATGCTGTGGCACAAAGCACCGACGCTGGAGACTCCTTCCACAGATATAAAATAAACTGAAACGAATGTCTTAGTTTTGAATCAATGTCCAGATTTGCTCTGGTTCCTGGTCAATGACCTGAGGAACCTCAGGAGTAGTGTGTATACAGCACTCAGTACACCACTGCGTTTCAGACTGCTGGTTTAGACTTGTTTCCACCCAGCACAGAAACCCCATGAATGGTGTGTTCCACTCTGGGGTCAAGGGTCAAGTCTATTTACAGGCTACATGCTTCAAGCGTATCATGGTGCAGCTGGTTCTTGCAACAACACGTACAAGTACGAGAGCTGATCTTGTATCAATTAGCATGATGTGCTCTGCTGAAATAAGCAAATCTGCGAGACGGTTCAAACGTTTCAACACGTGTGTGGATCTTGATTTAACTCCGGAAGTCCCCTTTTTCTGAACAGTGACGGAAAGCTTCATAACCTCACCCTTCCATTACACAACCGCCACGGCACTCTAAAACATCCTGACCAACTTGCACCAAACCCACACGCGCCACTGATCTACAAACTGCTACACAGAAAGTGAGAAGTGTGTGAATGAGTGCAACAGGGTGCGGTTTCTTTAAAACAGCATAAACTGGAAGGGTGCCCACACTTTGCTTACGTAACCATAGAGACCGCCGATTACATAAGAGGCAGAGGTAAGTCCCGACATGAACCACACACACAAAATCAGAACATGGCGAGAGCTACAACAGAACAGAACAGTCGGATGACTGCACAGATTTTTTTCAGATTAGTGAGGCACTGGGTTCTGTACTTTGGCAGCTTTTCAATAAATAAAAAGATAGATAAGCTAAGCTGGCTGTTGGTTAAGGCCACCGTTTCCCCCAGCGAGTGGAGTCTTGCTTGTGTTTTCATGTGATGATGTTAAAGATACTGCACACGAAGAACATTTACACTGCAGCATCAACGCAGGGACGTTTATACCAAACACCGAGAAAGACCGACAGAAAGAACTGGAACAGCCTCGGAAATATTTCCTGTTGGATGTGCGACAGTCGTTAAAACTGTACGCTACTCGATTAAATAAGGAATAAACTTCACCACAACAATCTTTAAAATATTTATTTCAATTAGCACTCTTAGATTATGTGGAGCAGTGTCCTTTGTACATCTAACAACTATCAGAACAAATGCATTAATATTAACGTTTGTGTTGCAGCCTGAAGTACGTGCACCGTTATACACAAACACTTTCTGACCAATCAGGTTCGAGCATTCAAATGCACCGTGGTTTCAAGAGATTAACAGTGAGCTTCTGGATTCTGATTGGTCAGGAGGTGTTGACTGATTTTCTGTAACAGCAGCTCTGATAGTAGTGCAGCTATAAATCACAGCTTTACATCAATGCTATATTATTTTTATATATTACAATGAAATTCTGAAGAAAAGGTGGGCCACGGACCCAAAAAAAAAAAAAAAAAAGTGGCTATGGACTTCACCGAGTGCCCTTCTAGTTCTCATATACGTTATAGTTTCTATAGTAACAGCTGATTCACAGGGACTTGCACAGTGGGCACTCCAATAAAACTTTTTTTTGTTTTAAATAAATGTATAACTTGTTGATATGGTGCCGTTTTCAGTAAGTTTGTTCGACATGTATGGAAGGAGTCTCCAGTGTCGGAGGTAAAGCTGTAACGTTTAGTAACGAATCTGAAATCGTCAGGACAGGGGAGTTTACACTAGGATTTCAGTAACATGACAAACTACATTTTTTTTTTTTGTCTGAACTGTTTCAGCTGCGATAACAGAAGTTAGAACAGGAACAGATGTGTTTTACGGACAGGATGGAACACTAAACGTAGCATTAAACTGCAATCGTTGAAAATTCCTGTGGTATCATAGGAATAAAAAACACTTGGGAGGGGAGAGACCCTCAACACATTGCCCTGATGTTGATCATTTTCCTATAACAGTATGGGTTTTATTCCTTACTTGTTATAGAAATAATTATTCTATCCACATTCACTGGATATGAGCAATCGTGCGCTCTGATTGGCTACTCTTCTACTAGGTTATCAGCTCATATACTGCAAGTAGAGAAAAACAAAATGGTGGAGCATGTTGCTGAACCAACCAAGGCCTGCCTATAAAGCAGCAATAAAATACGGAATGAAAGTATTTGATAAGAACTCCTTTTATTTTCCAAGAATCACCACCACCACATTTTTCACAAATTGCTCCTGTCATTTCCCCAGTTTGTTTACATTCTTCATCTTTAAGCATTAAAATTTTGTTGTTTAAGACTGCTTCAAAACCTCAAAGAAAATTTGGAAAGAAAGGAAAAAAAAAAAAAAAAAAAAAAATTTAACGGAACTGAAACGTCCAAGGAAGAATTAAACAAACATTTAAAGCTATTCTATACCTTGGCATGACGGCACTTTCTATTAAAAAAAAAAAAATAAAATCAATTCGTGCAGCCATCCATAGATTTTGTACAAAGTTATTTATCGAATTTGTAAAAAAATGCTCAGTTTCTCAAAAGCCAGTGAATGTGGATAGAATAAAAGTTATTCCATTCAATCTCGTCGTATATGGCTTACAGCCATCAGCTCATGTAGGACTTGATTTTGTGGAATAATTGTTAAATATCCAGTTATACTGGATATATATACACTAAAGTTCACACAGTGCATCACAAATCCACTACACACACACGCCGTCTTGCAAAACAACATTTTTAACAACTTCCTAATGACATCATGAACCCTTGTCAAATCAATCAACAGCTTATGTAATGACCAATAAGTCTGGATCCAGCATGAGCAGTTTCTCAAACTTCACACAGGCGAAAGTGAAAAACACAGCAGGAAGAATCTCCGTGTTTAATGAGCATGACTGCACCATGAAGCAGCTCGAGCATACAATTATTCACATCTGTTTGCTGTAATTCAATTTCCTATCTAAAAGCTTTTATTTATTATTAGTTTTTATAAAGTCACACATCGATGGTAGCCCATTTTCTAATCACAATTCATTTGTCAATTGTTTGTGCACACTTTTTTTTTTTTACACTTTCCTTGCACTATTACAACTTTCCTCAGAGATTTAAACCAGTCCTGTAGGACCGAGAGATTATAAAGTGTAAACATATTTCTAAATTGGTGCTATAACTGATAATCAGACGTGCAGGATGTCTCATAAGTCAAGGGTGGGTGGGTGGGGGGGGGATCTGACAACACAAAAGCTTTTATTTACAGAATTCGTGCCACCATTTTCCTATTAGTAGAATTATTTCTATTGGAGTTATGATACATTCTGGAAAAAGGGACACTAATTCTACAATTACAAAAACATCCTGCAGATAGATCAGTGACTAGAGCTGTAACGGTACTCCGCGGAGCACCGAACTCCATGGTTTAAACCTGCGGTTCGGAGCACGATACGACAGTGACATTTTTCGGCTCGGTTTGAAGTTTAGACATATTCCCACCAGTTTACCATCCTTTCTTTTTCAGTCCCCCCAGGATTTCGTGGGCCTTTTTTGTGATTGTTGCGGGCTAAAATGTCTGATGTTGCGGGGGGTTTTCCA
>JAPFFA010000019.1:3176378-3187619 GCA_026153275.1 Sciades herzbergii
GGAGAACATGCAAACTCCACACAGAAAGGCCTTCGCCGGCCACGGGGCTCGAACCCGGACCTTCTTGCTGTGAGGCGGCAGCGCTAACCACTACACCACCGTGCCGCCCTCTGCTATTTCTGTTTCTTTTAAATATTTGATAACATTTTTGGGGTTTTTGTTTTCGAGTGGTTTTTATTTTGTCCTCGGTTGGTTCAGCAACACGCTCCGCCATTTTGTTTTTCTCTGCTCGCTGTCAGAATGCAGGCACTTACGGATGCAAGCGCGGGGGAGAGCGGAGGCTTCGCAAACTGCAGTCTGAGCCAAAACGAAGACCAGGACTCGTATTCAGGAAACGAGCGGAGGTCAATCGATCAGCGCAACGTAGGGAAACCTAAACGGAATGTCAGGCAGCAATCGAACGGCTCAGTAAAGTTAGGAAATACTTCGCACTGACAGCCTGTGAGAGCTGAGGATATATAGGCGAGGTGATCACTGATGAATAAGAGCCAGGTGATGTGATTATAAATCAGGTGATGGAGGGCGCTGTGACTCTTGGGGATTGTAGTCTGGAGCGGCCATGTTTGGAGGCTGCTCCGAACTCGTGTTTTCAGCACCGTTACTGACGCTCACGGTATATGAGCTGATATCCTAGTCGTAGCGTAACCAACCAGAGTGCGCGATTGCTCATATCTAATGAACATGGATAGAATAATAGATATTCATTCTTGCTTTATGATAGAATTATTTCATGTGTGTTTGTTCATGAGTCCATTTTGACATCTATACTAAAAGTTTTACTTGTGCGTCCTTATTGGCATTCCGGAGCAGGATGTAGCGAGCCGGCCTTTTGAATGAGAAAAACAAAACGAAAATAAAAGCATCGCCCTTCGCCCGGGGACAATCTCATTTAGAAAAGGGCTCAGCGTCTTGCCTGGATTAATACCCTCCCTTGACCTGTGCTGTGTACACAATAAATTATCTTGAGGCCAGCATCATTTGCACCGTTTCTTCTTTTCAGCGTACTAATACTCCGAAAGATGCTGACACGATATACAAGCGGGAACCTTCTGACGATGCAAGTCTCCCAAAAGGCAGATTCGGAGTCCCTGTCACTTGGCATGTTCTTTTCAGTGCCAGAACTGTCATATGAAAGAGCCCTAAATCTTCCAGCGATGCGAGTGTGGATTTAAAGCGATTGTCGAGTGAGTGCCGTGTCACTTCAGAGAACCACTTGAGGTCATGAAACTGGGCTGGGGTGTTCTTGAGAAGACAAACGCCTCCTTTAACACCTCCTTTAAATCCCGTATGGTGCTGCTTTTACTCTCCTCACAAACACGATGGAGCTTATCATCAGTGACCAGCATGCAGATAGTGTCAAAAGCGGCTTTCAAACGATCCTTTAAGGACAGTTTAAAGGGCAGTAAAGACGCCATCACTCCACTACTTTAGTCCTGAAGATATATATCACGTTACCTTCACGAAACATGCTCCTGTGATTTATTTAACAGACAATAAAAAGCTGCATAAACCTACTATATCTCTGTTCGTGATTCAGTAGCATGGCAAATCTTTCAGTCAGGCTTTTATATAGTAACGACACTTCAAAACCTTTTTTTTTTTTGCACGATAAATGTTTTTTTTTTTTCCTTTGGAATTCTTTGATTGTCTCCGAGGACTTTTCAAAGATTAAATTTGATAGATGTGTCAGTAATTAGCGTGAAGTTTAACCTTTACGCTTGGGATATATGCCTTCTTGGAACTAATTACCTTTTATCCAAGAAACTATTGAATTTCTTTTATCCCCTCATCTTTTTCTGAGAGTTGATTTTTTTCCCCCGATACGCTGTTTGAAATGTCCAGGAACTTTAAAAAAAAAAAAAAGCAAAAGCTCACACCTACCTGGAGTGCTGGAACGCACATGACTTGATGAAGAGGACAGTTTGGGGACAGGTTGATTATAAATTAAAGATTGACGTGACATGATTTGCTGCTGCTGTCATGAAGTTCCATCAACGTTCCGTATATTATTAACGAAGCGGCGATGTCGAAGGGCTTTTTAATCATGAAAAAATTTGTCACGGAAGCCGAGGTCTTGACTCAGACTTTCAGAACAGACAGTGCAATCATTTTTCATACAAATGCGTGGGTTTTTTTTTTTTTTTTGGTCAGCATTTACATGTCTGATCACTGATAACGTTGTCGGGTTTTAGGGCGTGCCTCGCGTTCTCCTGCCAACACGTGTGTCTAGAGGCCGGGAGGCAGGCAATTTTAGTACCGTGCCAAGAATCAATACTCCATCTCGCTGTCAGAGTGGAGCACACCAATCCTTCAGGGCCTGTGTTATTTATATTGTTTTAGCCCTGCAGTCGCACAAAAAGGCACAGATGATGAACATCGTTCTCGTCCTTCTCTTCCTCGCTCCCGATCTTGCTTTTCCTCTTTATGTGAACACAAGAAGGAGGAGAGCTGAAGATTGGGCCAGATGTTATTGTGTAATACCTTCAGGTACGGGCACTTCTTATATTGCTGAATGCGAGGGAATGTTGTGAAATGCTTTATTGTGTTCTCACAGCCGCTTCCTTTCTAACCCTCCGCTTTCAGACCATCTTTATGCATTTGAGTGACGCTGTCTTGAAGGAAACATTCCCCCCTTTAAAAACGTTAAACATATTTGCATTGAAATATTAGTGCTCTGGTGCTAATTTGTTTAACTGGTGCTGTATTTTCACTATTCCTGTGAGAATTTAGCGGCACAAGTGTCGATGACACGAACAGCATGATGGCAAGAAATGTGAAGTGAAACGACTAAAGCACCGCCGCATCGCTCTCTTTAGGTCGAGATGACTAAACCAAACCAAGAGCTAAATCCCACTGCACCATGATCACCATGGCGTTGTGGGTCATGGAGGAAACCGATAGACTGAAAATACTCAAGCGTACTGACGAAAGGATTCAGAATTTCATTACAAAGTTAATCTTGGGTGCCATTACAGTGCTCGTCTTATGAAAATGACATCATAAAATCCCGGGTTTTGTGTGCGTGACAGGCTCAAACAGGTTATAAAGTTCACCGATAAATAAATAACTGGTTCGAAAAATAATTTTGCGTGTCTGAATTCCGTTCCAAAAATCACTAAAAGCTCTACACAACAAGGACGAAGAAGTGCCTCAGAGTGAGCATGTTTCGGTTTGCTTTTAGATCAGTAATTGTCTGTCGTCTATCTAAGTATTATATTCGGCCAGAGAAACTACCCGAGAACGTTACTGATCTGACGAAGGACAGCTAATAAATTCAAGCGACGAGCTAAACCCGAGCTCGACATTTCCTGTGTGGCGGTGAGCTCTTTGGGACGGCGCTTCTGACTTCTGTTTCCAGATTGTAGGAACTGCTCCGTGGACCAGACATCGCTCAAATCCTTTCCGAATCTGCCTCACACATTTATCTTTTTCAAAATGTATGGAGCAGACACCAAACCGTCCTGCCAGCTCGAAGTTACTTCTGTCGGTCCGTACAAATCGAACCCATTCATTCCGTAAGCGTCCCGCCGACTTTGGGTTGTAACGGATAGAAATTCAGCTTTTTATTTTATTTAATTTTTTTAAATCGGTTACACTTGAACAGCCTTGAACGACACACCTCTTAAAACGCATGCTTTGGTTATAAGTTTGTTTTGGAATAAAAAAATCATTAAAAACATGATACATTCTGCAAAGCAGACGCAGCCAGAAACTGTCAAGCATTGCACATATGACATCACTTCCGTTGAATTAATAATAACTTAACAGGAACACATTTGTTTAATGGCGGACTCAAAGAGCCAAACTTTACCGGCTAAACAGAACATGTTCCTGGTCTTGTATTAACCATGTCTCGTTTGATAAGGTATCATTTCCAGGAGTGATGTCATTTTCGTAAGACTAGCACTTTAAGGGCAGTATCTGACTGGGCTGCGACAGCCCGCGACTAGTTGGAGACGCAACAATTGCGATAAAATATGCGAATTAGCGACAATTTTCATTTGGAATCACACTGAATTGATATTCATATATTTTTACCGCAATTGCTGTGTCTCCAACTAGTTGCAGGCTGTCGCGGCCCGGCATTCCCTCGGCAGGCAGGCAGGGAAGTCGAGGAAGCCTCACGGAAACTGACTCGAGAAGGGTCCGCGACGGCTTTGCGACACCAGCGACGCATACGCATTTGCGGCTATTTTGAGAGAAATCCTGTCGCGCAAATTTTTTTGAACGTGTTCAAAATTTCAGCGACGAAGGAGCGACACTTTCCGACTCATGCGAGGAAATTGAGAAGCCCCGCGAACGTTTCAAGACGCTTTTGAAACTCTCTCGCGAATGACGTTCGGAATTTGTCGCAACCCAGTGAGATACTGGCTTAAGGAACGCGATGCTTAGAAAAATGAACACGCTGGATTTTTCTTTCAAATCGACTTCGATTTCCGAGATCTTATTCTATCACGATCAAGATTCTGTTCTTCCTGCTGAACGTGTTGTGATTCTTTTACTTGGAGTATTGTGTCTGGTGTGTTGTTGACAGTGCTTGGTTGACCTTTTCTGATGAAGTGATCTCTAGAAACTGGCCTTTTGATCTCGGCTCTCAAAGGGCAGCGAATATGTGTGCCTTAAAGAAGCAAAAATAAATCTGAAATGCATTCAAGACCTCGCAAGGTTCACGCCGAGCTCGGAGGAGGCCCCACCTTGTTCCTAATTGGCTCAGATTAACGCTGAGCTTCACGAGATCAATTCAGCTCGCTTGTCTTTGGGAGGTGGAGGGGGAATAGATTAATAATAAATACAGAAAAGAAAGGATGAATAAATAAATATAAGGCTCCTGTGCTTGCCTTTGAAGCAAGGTGCAGCTCAGGGCAGTTTCCAAAAATAACTGGATGGACAGAAAAAGAGAAGGGGGGGGGGGTGATGTCAAAGCTTGAACGGAGAGCACTTTAAGAGACCGAGAGGCAGAAAGAGCTCCTCATGCCTGTGCTGATATGGACTTTACATCTGTTTAGCATGAGACGAGATCTGCAGAGAAGAAGCCGATGGAAAGCGGCTCCTGTTCTGCAGTCGAACTAACCTGGGCTTCCACAGAAACGGCCCTAGATGTTGACGTGCCGATGGCCCGCATCAATATCTGTAAACTCGCACGCAGCTGTGTGCACAGAGCACTGATGCAGCACTCACGATTTTGGCTCACTCCACTGCCAAACATTTTAGGAGAGTGGATTGAGTTGTAAATGTTAGGGCTGCTGAATATCATCCTTATGAAAGTCTCTGAAATAAGTCGGGGGGGGAACAAAAAAAACGCACGCACAACGTGCTGTGGATTTAGTACAGCTCTTGACCAAGGCGAGTCGGTGATCGGAGGAAAGGACTGCGTTGTACGCACTCAGCCGTAATGCAATTACGCCACTCAATTAACAAGCAAGACTAATGAGTAATATCATGTAGTATTGTTTAGAGAGCACGGACCCCGTCCACCCACGTGTCCTATGTTTTATTACCGCAGATCACCCACAGACAAGACGAGCAGTGCTGAGTCAAGATCCTGGCCGAGGCAGACTTTAATATTTCATCTTCGCCGTTTCCTTGGATTTAATACGGTTTTGTGTCAAATTACAAAACACAAGATAAATAGGCCGCCTCTGTTTGGAGGGCAAAAATAGAAGAAATTATGCTCGAGCTTCAAAACCAACTACGGCTTCCGCTAGGACTTATAAAAGAAGTTATTTTTGTGCTTGGAAAATAACGGCGCATCAGGTAGAGAAGAGAAAATGAGTCTCATGAGTTCACTTGTCCTTTGACAACCGATCAGATGAGAATGAACCGCGCGCAAATGATGTCCCGACAACCTCGATAGCGTTTATTAAATACGGAAAAACATCGTACGCTAGACCTTTTCCGTGGTAATATGAAGAATAGCAAATTTCACACACTCATATCCATCTCTGGAAACAACCTGATACACATTCTCAGACGCTCAGATACTCCTTGATTAGAACGGCCGCATTTTGAACTCAAATTGAACATTAAGTGGTTCAGGAATGGCGCTGAAACTCGCAAAACCGCAGAGCTACGCTTAAAGCGAAAGGCTTATGTTGTGCTAAATTTGCTATCGAACATGTCAAGAATAAAGTATAACAGGAAAATAATCAGTGTGGAAAAGTGGAGGACTGTTAAAGCAGTTAAAATTTTAATTGATGTATTAAACATCATCACATGGCGTATTAAACCGTTTATCGTTGCATTTATTATTGTGGAACATCCACAAAACAAGTTCCTGTTCTTACTTACACTATAACAGCTATAAATAATAACCGCTCCTTCACCAGCCTGTCGCTTTTCTCTCTTACAACACGCTGACACTGGAGACTCCTTCCATAAAAGTTACATTTATTATTATTTTATTCACATTCACTGGATATGAGCAATTGCGCGCTCTGATTGGCTGCTATACTACTAGGATATCAGCTCATATACCGTGAGTAGAGAAAAACAAAATGGCGGAGCACATGAAGTCAGATAGATCACGTTGTTATCAAATATTTAAAAGAAACAGAAATAGCGAAAACAATATATTTTTCCCCCCAGTCTCTCCTGTTCCACACTCCAGCCCAGTCGGTGGCGGTAATGCACCTTTAAGTTGGTTTGCCAAACGCCAAAAAAAAAAACCAAAAGAAGAAGAAGAGAAACAAAATGGCGACACGTGTTGCTGAACCAACCGAGGACGAAATAAAAACTCCACTTGAAAACAACCCCGCCCCACCAAAAAAAACTTAAAAACAACAAAATATGGAATAAAAGTATTTCATGGTAATAACATTTTTATTTTTCAAGAATTATCATCATCATCGCATTTTTCACAAATCGCTCCTGTCATTTCGCCGGTTGGTTTACTTTCTAAGCGGAAATGATTTTGTCGGACGTTTTGTATAAAGTTTTTATCGATCGAATTTGCAAAAAATAAAAATGCTCCATTTCTCAAAATCCAGGGAATGTGGATAGAATAAAACAGCTATTCGACTCAATCTCGTCGTATTATCGATGACTCAGTGCTACGCGCCCCGTCAGCTATCAGCTCATGTACGACTCGATTTTGTGGAATAACTTAAATATAATCGTAAGTGCATTCATATATAAACCTGTGATTTGACCAATCAGATTCGAGAATTCAGCAGCTTAAAATGTCAAAGCGTCTTGGATTCAGTGAAAGATACCGAACCACGAACATCTCTGACACATTCCAGGTCTACAAGCGCTGGATATGCGACGACAAACGGACATGAAGGTTCGATTTCAGCAGGAGGGATAACGAGTGGTTTGCAGAGTGAGATTTGCTCTCAGAAGCAGACGTCGTGTGTGTGTGTGTGTGTGTGTGTGTGTGTGTGTGTGTGTGTGTGTGTGTGTGTGTAAAATGGTTCCCAGGCCCACTCTGGGGTCCAGATGGTGCTGCGAAACAGTTGACCAGCAAAACCTTCATGAAAGTCCCCAAAGCAAGAGCTCCACATCCACATCAGTCAGGTAGGAAGTGGAGCTCGCTTATGCCTTCTAGCAGTGACATTATTCCACACACACACCACTTTGCATCATCAATCCTGCGTCATGGCTCACGGTAGAGGTTCGATGCTCTGGTAAACACTGCAATTAAACCTGATCATCTTTGGCCATCTGTGTAAAGCTTCATGAACACACAGGTCATGAATATGTATTACAGAAAGGTCACTTTGCGTGTCCGTGTGTGGGCGCATGCTGTGTGTGTATGTGTATCATGAAAAGGTCATTTCAGATCTCTTTGAAATGAGTGTGAGCTTGTCTCTGTATTTGCGCAAGGCTTATCAAACAGGAAAAAAAAAAAAAAAAAAACGACAGATTGCCGTCTCCCTCTAATGGTGAGGGAAACTTTTTTTTTTTTGAAGTGCCTGATCCATTTACATGACAGAGGTCATCCTTTGTGTTAAGTCGGTAATTGTGTCCTGTGGGCAGGAGGAGGCGGAAGAAGGCTGGTCATTATGGGTGCAAAATGTGCATTTAAAAAAAAAAAAACCACACACAACAACAACAACAAAAAGCCTTTACGAGTTGATTGATGTGCTCCATGGAGATAAGCCTCCACCTACTCCGAACTGACCGACACAACACGGCAGCTGTTTGTGTCTAACACGCGCACACACAGTTGAGCGTAAAATATACCTCCGACCACAACCACAGAGACGTTAGTGAGACGAGGTCATGGGGTGAACGGCTTGTTCTTGTTCGGAGGCTGTAATGAATTTACGGACGTTGATGTTTAAATAACGTTTTCGGCCACTTTTGCGTTTCCTTGAAAAGACTTTGCGAGCTGTTTTGGGAAAATTAATTGAGAATATGACTGAGATGAGTGAAAGAGACAGGGCAGCATGGATAAATAAAAAAATTCAAATGAAAGACGAAAAATCATTTATAACAGGGTTATCGACTGCGGAAAATCCTCGAGCAGAACGGATAAACGTATGAAACAGCAAGCAGGACTTCAGACGCCTTCGCCGCCAACAAGTCTAGTCCTTCGTGTTATTAATTTAGATGCCCTTTAAACAGGAATGCACGTCAGACATCAAACAGGAAGCAAGGAATTGAAGAAAACTGGTTCAGACATTTGACCTTGCTGTGACCTTGAATTCCAAAATCAGATCAATACAATCATAATTCCATAAGAAACATTCAGCTTCGGCCACTCGTTCTGATCTCACTTGGATGGACAAGTGCATGGATGGACAGATGCAAGTCCAAGCCAAAAACATAGCAGCTGCAGTCCGAGATCTAGGTTTCTAAACGTGAACCATCACATAGCAGATCATCTGTGGACGGTTTTTCAGTCACATATTATAGTATTTCATTTACTTGGATGTAAATTATTTAACTGAAGACAGCTCGTCAGACCAGAGATTAGCTCCAGGGCTAGAGACATGAAAGTTTGTTTAGTCTGAATTAGCATAATGGCTTATTAGCAAAAGATTCAGCTCGGCTCAGATTCGGTTGCGCGAGTCAAAAAACTGCAACACCACGAAACAAAATACAAGCACTTCATAAACACAAACGAATCAGTCAGCGATGAGAATTAAAATGTAAACGTCGTCATCATTCAGTAAGCGAGGAATTTTCAGGTGAATATCTGTAAAGTCTACAAATTAATCTGCAGTACCAGCCAAAAGTTTGTATACCCCTACTCTACTCGTTCGTAGGCTTTTCTGTATTTTTTTCTCCATTGTAGAACAATACTCAAGACATCAAAACTATAAAACAACATCTGGAACGTATACAGAATTACGTCTAAACAACAAAACATGTTTGATATTTTAGATTCTTCAGCGTTTACCCTGATGACGCTTGGCGTTATCCTAACCAGCTGCATGAGGTCGTCACCTGGAATGCTTTTCAATTAACAGGTGTGCCTCGTCAAAAGGTAATTAGTGGATGAGTTTCTTGCCTTCTTAATGCGTTTGCGATCAAACAGTAAATAATAAAAATACAAATACAGTAAATAGCCCTATTCCGTCCATAATTGCAGTAATCCAGACTGTATTATATCACGAACCGAACAACTAAGTAAAGAGAAACGACATCCATTATTACTTTTTTTAAGACATGAAGTGACTGAATAAAAATTAGAAGGCGCGTCCAAACTTTTGACTGGTGCTATATTTAACGGTTATTCTATGAAATCGAGTCGTACACGAGCTGATAGCCGACGAGGCGCATACAAACCGTGTACGACGAGATTGAGTGGAATAACTGTTTTATCCTATCCACACTGACTGAATTTTGAGAAACAAAGCATTTCTATTGTTATTTTTCACAAAGTCAATAAATAAAAACTTTATACAAAATGCCTGACAAAATAATTTCCGCTCGGGTGGACTTCTTAAAAACCTATCGACGGCTGCACGAATTGACGTTAGTGTTGTTTTGTTTTTTTTTTGTAGAAAGTGCCGTCTTACTGTCGTGCTATCGAGGTATAGAACAGCTTTAGACATTTATTTAATTCTTCCTTGGACGTTTCAGTTCTGTAATTTTCAAACTTCTTTGAGCTTTTGAACCAGTCTAAAAAAATTCAACGCATTTTAATGCTTAAAGATAAAGAATGGAAACAAACCGCTGAAATGACAGGAGCAATTTGTGAAAAATGCGATAATAATAATAACTAAAAAAGCACTCGGAGAGCGCAGACCTCCGCCAAGATTCCTTTAAAAAAATCCGGGATCCAGAAGGTGATCCGGATCACCGCCAAAATTGAATGGATTGTTACTTGTGCCCAGTCACACCTCTGGAAAAAATTTCAGAGCAATCTGTTCATTACTTTTTCCGTAATGTTGCTAACAGACAAACCAACAAACAAACCAATGCTGCTGAAAACATAACCTCCTTGGCGGAGGTAATTATTGAAAAATAAAATAAGATACGCTCTTACCATCAAATACTTTCATTCCATATTTTGTTGCCTTTTTTGGGGGGTTTTGTTTTCGAGTAGTTTTTATTTCATTCTTGGTTGGTTCAGCAACACGCTCCACTATTTTGTTTTTCTCTACTCACGGCATATGAGCTGATAGCCTAGTAGTAGAGTAGCCAATCAGAGCGTGCGATTGCTCATATCCAGTGAATGTGGAGAGAATAAATAAATACAGTATATATTACACGTAACATGCTTGTTATGCATGTATGATGCACTCTTGAAGTTGTTGCTATCTAAATTATTTTATTATCTAATGCATGCCAGTCTTACACACAGACTCAAATTTAACAGTTTCTTTGATTATCAGTATGATTTTGGGATCACCAGATCGGCCCCCCACAGTCATCTTTGATGGCCATTTATGAGAAACAGGTCCTCCAAAAGGCCCTTCACTGTAAATCTGAAGCTCTTCCTTCAGGCTAGAGACTAAGAGTCCTATTTTATAAATGCAACAGGACTAAAATTCTTTTATCCCTGGATCAATATGCCTGCTTAAGTTGCACAATGCTGATTTTACAGTATATGAATAATCCTGAAAACCATCTGCTAGAAACCTAGACTGGTACGATGGAATTACTTTTTGTTTTGTACTTTTTGTTGCACTTGGAAGACGCTCTGGACTCTTACAGTAATGCTTTTACGGCTGAGCACTACAGTTGACTTGCTAACTTTCGGACTGCGGTGGTCATGAACAGTTTTGCACTCAAGTTTCCATCAATGAAGAGTTTATAACATCAACGAAACTGACTTCATATTAAAAC
>JAPFFA010000019.1:3196248-3206447 GCA_026153275.1 Sciades herzbergii
GAATTACAAGAATCCATTAATACCTTTAAATATGCATATGATCATTTTGGACTGTCCATCAACGCCCAGAAGACAAAAGGTTTTAATTCAACCTGCACCTGGATCAACTATTCCAGAATTTGATGTGTATGTATCTGACACACCACTTGAACAAGTGGACCATTTCTCATACCTGGGAAGCATGCTCTCAAATCAGTGCAGTTCCAAGCGAGATGTTGAGAACAGGATCCGTGCTGGCCATGTCTGCCAAAGGCTACATGGGCAGCTATCTAAGCATGTTTTCCAGAACAGAGATCTAAAGCAACAAACTAAGCTCATGGTGTATCAAGCTGTTGTTGTCTCAACATTACTCTACAGCTGTGAAACATGGACCCTGTACCTCGAAGATATGAAGAAGCTCAAACAATTCCATCAACGGAAGTTGAGATTAATTTTGAACATTAAATGGGAGGACTATGTTACCAACCTTGCAGTCCTAGACAAAGCTCAAATGACCAGCATTGAAGCAACGATAGTCAAACATAGACTCAGACGGACAGGTCATGTACTCCGCATGAGTGAATCCAGGTTACCCCGACAAGTTTTATTTAGTGAGATCAGCTCTGGGAAAAGACCTCGTTGTTGCCTCTTACGAAGATATAAAGACCAGCTCAAACAAACATTGAATAAGGCAAATATAGATCCGAAGTCCTTGGAAGATCTTGCTCAAGATCACAAAATCTGGCGGCAGACAATTGCAACTGCTGCCAAGCTGTTTAAAGCTGACCGACGCCACAATATAGAAGAGAAACGTAAGAGAAGAAAGATGAGACAGACTCTATCATGTTCACCACCAGAGATCCACTGCAGACTGTGTGGGAGAATGTTTCATGTGAAAATTGGACTTGCCAGTCACCAGAGGCATCGTCACAAGTTATCTGAAGGAATATGAATCTCGGAAACGAGGAACAGCCGATATACTACACTAAATAAACTACAAAAGAAGGCAATGCTTCCTTTGACTTTTGATCAGATCACTTGCACTGTCCTATCCACTGATAAGGGTACAGCAGGAGTCCATTTCTGTCCTCCAAGGTACAATCGACACTAATGTACCCCCTAGGGCTGATTATTGGATCTCAAGGTACCAATAATGTGTACCTTTTTAGGGCCAAAGCAGAAAAAATATATGTTCCCAAGCAGTATATAAAGGGTACAAATACTGTAAGTACCTTAGACAGAGTACTGATCCAGTGACGAGCCGTTGTACCTGTAAACGTACAATAATGTACTTTATTTTCACCGTCAGTCACTGGCTTATTACACTGTACATAGCAGTGGTTGCAAAATAAAAGGTCTGAAAACTTTGACATCCATAATTTGTTTAATTCATCAATCGATTGTACATATTTCTGCTGGATCTCTAACCAGGTTTACAATGTCATCTTCAATGTCCTCGATCTGCTCGATAAATCTGGCCTGGCACTTGCTTTTGATTTCCTCCCCGCCATCTGCATAACCTCAGATTTTGGATTCTGTATTTAGCGCCATTTCCAACCACCCCAGAACTTCCTGCGTGTTAGAGTTTGCAAAGGCCGAGATGACGCAATCAGATAATTACCACCTAAGCATAAATTTCACATTCCTCTACAGAGGAGCCTATTTTCACCCCGTCTCTCGAAGAAAAAAAAAGGAAAGCAAAAAGACGAAAACCTGCAGAGTAGTTCCTCTGGAGAAAAAAGATCACTTCAAGCTGCATCATGGAGTAAGTGGCTTTGATGAATAGGGGTCATTGTGTTACAGCTGCTTGTGCTAATTACTCTATTTTCTAAGTTATTACTTGCAGATTCTTCACTATGAGCCATGCTAATGCACTTCTGTGCCATCCTTCAAAGGGAAACAAACCCCCAGCAGAAGTGCCTTTGTTTTATGAGGTGCGCTCCTCTTTGGTGGAAGGCGAGGCTTGCTTGTGATTTGTCATTACTGTAAATTACACAGCTGTCCACTTGAAAGCTGTTGGCAATAGTTCTTTTGTCGAGTCGGTGTGTGCTTTGTTTAATTTATCTAACCGGTAGGCTGGAATTTCTGATATGCTTGTTTAGGCTTTTATGTGTTGTTTATGAGCTCGTATGCAAAACTGCCTTGCGTATTTAGTGAATTACAATTGCGCATAATATCACAACAGTCAACAGATCATAACCTGAGTGCTTTGGATTGCGCCTTGACATCTTTCTGGAATATATATAACTATTACTGTTATATAATTTATGTCTGAAGTTTACAGAGAGCACTCGAACAATGGAATGTGATGCACAAACATCATAGAGAGCAGCCACCGAGGTCAACAGCTGAGGTCAAAGTAATCTCGCCATACAGACGTTTTCACATGAATTTGCTTTGTCGGGGAGTTATGTTCTCTCGAAATAATCCTCATCAGTCGTTCGCCATCAGCTGCACTCGGTAAATATGTTATTACTGTCTTATACGAGGAGTTCATCTTACTTTCGGAATGTAAGTTTGATCTACAGTTGGTGTAAAAGGTTATTAATATTTCCCTGTCGTTCTGGGCTAGACAATAAATTTCCAGTCATGTATCTGTGCTATTCCCACGAGAGGTGAGGATATGATTGCGGACAGAGGATTTGACTCAAAACACTGAAGAGTGCACCTCTGGCCAAGGGTGAGGCAGATTGCTGTTTGTTTTCACATCAAGGCCTTTCCTGTATGAGGCAACGCTTTAGGCTCCAGAGACAAAACCTCTGAGGCTTGTGCACACAAAGTGCTAGCTGATAAAAATAGAGCTAGAAAGAAATTTTGATAGACATGTCTTCGTGGAGCTGTAAATCTCCTTAACACACTGAGCATGCAGCGATAATTCTGGAAATGTTTTTATTATGAAAAACGGGTCTATAGATCATTCATTTTTGTACCATATTGGTGCGAATAATACGATTTAATCCCTGACTTTATTTTCCTTCTAGTATTCTATCTGATATGTCACCTAGTTATGAGCAGGCCAGAATGTTTATCTCATTCCCTCACAGCTGAAATCGAGTTTACATGGAACTTTACAGCTGTTTTTAAAACGTATTTCTCACAGACATGACAGAATTGTCTCTTTATTCCAAATTGAGTGCATTCCTGCTGGAGCTCAGAGACCAGACTGCCAGAGTGCTCATGTGCTGATGGTTCAGTAAGTGCTAGAACACTCCAAATTAGTGCACATAAGCAGCAGATTGGCTGGAGGCACTTTCCTCTGTCTGTTTTACCCACGTTTTCATGGGCTGTAGAAGCTGCTCGGCTCTGGACAGCACTCTGAAGTGTGTGGATTGGCACATGTGGCGCACTGTGGCACATAGACTGGTCATCAAGAGTAAAGTGTGTGTGTGGAATAATTCTACGACATTAACTAGGCATGAGGAGCAGAATACATAGATATAAAACTTTTCTTTTTTATCACCTGGGCCAAGTGACAGACAAAACACTTCTTTTTTTTTTTTTAGATCTCTGAGAACATCCATCCTTACAACCTTGGTGTGTCAGAATTTAGGTAATTTTCACGGTATGTGAATGTTGTATCCATTTCTCAGGCTCCCTCACTGGAACTGAACCTTGATTTCTCGCTAAAGGTAGTCACCATGGTAGATTCATATTGAAGACTGACAGGTCGAAGATGCTGCCGCTGAAGAAGGCGATCAATTGTCCAGAGGTTGATCAGTCTAGAGTTAGCAAATCAGCCGGTGTGAACATCCCTGTAGATGTGTGACTTCTCAGATAATAAGTGATGTTTGTGAAGGTTCTCGGTCATCGTAATCTGTAGCTGCTAAAGAAGGTGACTGGACTTGCTTGAAATCCTTGAAGATGTTTCACCTCTCATCTGAAAGGCTTCTTTAGTTCTGTCTGACTAGTGGAGCGTTCCAGGTATTTATCCTTTCGTGGACCAAAAACAACCCGAAGGGGAGTCGGTGAGGTCACATGGGTCATTGACTCTCTCTCAGCCATCCTGTAGGGTGTTAGGGTCACTGGAGGCCAGATGTGAACGGTGTTAGCAGCCTAGAGGGTCGTTAGGGTGATCTGTGGGTCGTTGGCTCTTTCTGCCATCATGTGAGTCACTGAAGTCAGCTGAGTCTTGGTGTGGATGTGTATTCAGTTGTCTGGGAAGTGTGCCAAGGACTGCATTGTAGGTGGTGTCTCAGACCACCGATGGTCATTCCAGGTTGATGAAGGCGGCTTCTTTTACTCCTCTTTCAAACCACCAGTCTTCTCTGGCTAGAATGCATACATTGCAGTCCTGAAACGAGTGTCCTTTGTTATTGAGATGAAGATAGACTACAGAGTCCTGGCCTGAGGAACTGGCTCTCCTGTGTTGAGCCATGTGCATGCAGACAGAACTGAAGAAGTCTTTCGAATGATAGGTGAAACGTCTTCAAGGATATGAAGCAAGTCCAGTCGCCTTCTTTAGCACCTATGGAAATAGTGATGATGTTTGGCAGGTTGAGGCCTTATGATGATCTGGTTGCTCCATGATCATCACAGGATGCTGGTGAGAACATCATCATGCTCTCTAATGTGAATCTCTACTGGGCGGTGTAGTAGTTAGCACGGTCGCCTCACAGCAAGAAGGTTCCGGGTTCGAACCCAGCGGCCGGTGAGGGCCTTTCTGTGTGGAGTTTGCATGTTCTCCACGTGTCTGCATGGGTTTCCTCCAGGTGCTCCGGTTTCCCCCACAATCCAAAGACAAGCAGTTAGGTTGACGTGGGGTGGCCTTGGGCTGAGGTGCCCTTGAGCAAGATACCGAACCCCTGATTGCTCCCCGGGCGCTCTGGTGTGGCCGCCCACTGCTCTGAGTGTGTGTGTTCACTGCTTCAGATGGGTTAAATGCAGAGGATGAATTTCACTGTGCTTGAAGTGTGCATGTGACAAATAAAGGTTTCTTCTTAAAAAAAAAAAGAAAGAGGCGAAGGTTTCTTGGCTTTGAAATAGGCCGCCCTAGAGGCACTTCTGGCATTAAAAGGTATAAAAGAAGCGCACGACATAAAGCAAACATCTATGCTGCATCCTAATTAATTTGTTTTTATGTTCTGTTAAAACACAACACCACAGAGAAGCGTGTGCTTTGTACTGTCCTCAGATAATTGAGCAAGAGATAAACACTTCGGGGCACATGTTTACATAGGTGTGTCTGAAACCCTTCCTTTTATGAATCATAATAGCAGACTTTCTGCATTGGAATTCCAGGTGTCGCTTTAGTGTTCTGGGCCTGGCTGGCTTTGAACAGTGTATCAGAGACGTGATTGGCTTTCATCTGTGGGATATCTGGCTAAGTCCAGGGGGGAATTTGGATCAAGGTTCATCCCAAGGGCTGCTGCAACCTGCATGTCTCCCTCTGTCAATTCAGCATTAATTCCCCCTTATGTTAATCCTCTGTGTGAGATTTTGGCATGGTGCATGCGCAAATCCACACCCACAGGAGGTGTATTCTAGACTAAGCACAAGCCTTGATAGAGTATACAATCCGACAGAATCGGCGGATAAAGGATGACAGATGTCAGGTTTTCGTTTCCCTGAAAAGTAGAGATTAGCATCACAATGCTCTCCAATTTCTTTGCCTAACGTCTGCTGATGAGATGTTTGCGTATTTGCCGAAGCTTTGTTTCTCTTTATGCAACAAACACAACAGTGTTTCAGTCTTTGGGTGAAGGATTCTTATTATGTTAACCCAGTTATTAGCACTTGATGCACCCGAAGCACCTGTAAATCATACTTAGATACATACACAGATTAAAAAAAAAAACATTTATGCTCTGCTCTTGCAAAAGAATTCATCCTAGTAAGAGTTATTGAGACTGGAGATGATATAGCACAGATTAAAAATAAGCAATCCAAGTACATACGGTGATCTCTGTAATTAGGAAGGTGAATTTGGCTTCCTCTTTGTCCTCTTGGACAAGTGATATTGATCAGCCGGAGCCACAAGCTAAACAGAAATGATGGGAGGGGTGGCGGGGTGACTCGATAGATCACACTGTAAAATGATTAAGAAGAAAGTTGAATTGGAATAAAAATGAAAACTGAATTATTTAACACTGGAGCCACGGTGACAAATGGTGCGAATGGGAGGCGGTACATTAAGAAGACCTGTGGACTCGAGTCCTGGATTGGGATTTGGCTGAAACCTGAAGGAAGACGCAGACCATTCATTTTCTGTTTAGCGAAATGAAATGTACGAGAACTGATTGCTTGTTTACCAATTTTGCTTGGGATTATGTGAAATTGGGAACGTTTAAAATTACAATGCTTGTGTTTTACTCCTATAACTGCTGTGTGTGTGCGTTTCTTTTTCCATCTGGGAGCATAGCCATTTTGTCTCACCTAATGTGATTACGAGGATTTGTGGGTGTAGAATGATGAATGAGGAGCAAATCCACAAACAGATGGATTAATGGTTTATCACGGCACCTCTCAGAGTGGCTCTCTGTGTGAGGCTGCTTTTGTTCTGAAAGAACACTCGGTGGTTGGAAGTGGGAATCACCCGAGAGCCTTCTTGGGCGATCCGTTTTGTTGTCTCGTTATACTATAATTGGAATAGGAAACTGAAGAACTATCATAGTTGGTCATTATTTAATGGATAACTCTTAAGGGTTGTTACTCTTGCTGGCCTTCCCTGCAGCTCATCCAGAATGCCGCAGCTCGCCTGGTCTACAACCTCCCTTGTTCTTCCCATGTCACCCCTCTGCTTGCCGACCTACACTGGCTACCTATCGCAGCTCGCATCAAATTTAAGACATTGGTGCTAGCTTACCAGGCTCTCAAGGGGTTAGGGCCAGCATACCTCCAGATTATGATCCACCCTTACACGGCAGTCAGATCCCTACGCTCCGCTACTCCTGGTTGCCTGGCCCCTCCTCCTCTCCGCTCAAGACTGCTGTCTGTCCTGGTTCCCCATTGGTGGAATGACCTTCCCAGTGAGGTTAGAACTGCAGACTCCCAGACCACCTTCGAAGACTCACCTCTTCAGGCTGCACCTCTCCCCTGCTTCCCTGCCCACTGTGTAACTGCGTTTCAGTCTTGACCAACCCAGGCTGTGTACGGTCTAGCCTGGGGTTAGCCATTTTGAGTTCTCTATTTCGTTGTACTTTATATGGTTGGTTTGTTTCCTTGGCTGTTTGAGTAGTGGTACTTCAACAAAATATTACACTCGGTATTGCTGTCACTTGTTCAGTTGGCACTAGAGCTTTCTTGTCTAGAAGTGTACCTGACTTTTGCACTCGTTGTACGTCTCTCTGGATAAGAGCGTCTGCTAAATGCCATGTAATGTAACATAATACTCGAATTACTTTAAATGAATCTCATACGATAAAACACGCTTCTATGCTTTAGCCAAGAGTGTTGTGTTTGTTTTATGTTGCTTGATCCCATGCCATGCTCTGTATATATACATATGTTGGTGTGCTAGTGTCGCGCTGAAGGGAGACTTGTGTCAAAAATTCATCCAAAAATCCTGCAAATACCTTCCACCTGCATCACATTCAACCCCAAAATATTGCAAGAAGTGCCTCCAACTTCATCACGTCACACCCGGGTCTTGTCCTCGCTACCATGCCTGTGCTTTCAGTCGTGTTTTTTTTTTTTTCCCCTTGAAAAATTCCCAGTGTTCTCACTGACTAGAGGTGGTACAGTAATGACTCGCACACTGCAGCAACTTGATAAGTAAAGTCAATTTGTGGTAATTAACAGTGGGTTTCATGGCGGGTGCTCTTTCTGTAGGGAAACAGGGCCTCTTCTTTTTCCTTGCATGCTGTGGAGAAAGAAGCTCTCCCCAACCTGCCTTATGCAGAACAGAGGAACCTCAAGCTGAGACCGAGTTATATTTTTCGGATGGCATCGGGGGGCCTGGCGGATTTTTTCACCACCCACAGCATAACAGATTGAGAAGGACGTCGCTTCGTTTCCGCCTTTCAAAAAATGAATGAATTCCCGTCGAATATCAGGATCAAGATTTGACTCTTAAAACCTAGACCCTTGCCCTGAGGTCCCCCAGATCTTTAGCTGTCATGGATCAAAGGTTCCAGTAAACATAGACAGCTCCAGGCAGAGAGCTGCAGAAACAGCTCAAGTACCACTCAATGGGAAAGGAGATTCCTACTGGATACTTAGAGAAGGTAGCTTATTCAGACAGAAAAGATAATTTTTTTTCCAGTCAAAGCCAAGTAGCATTGCATTCAACACACACACACACACAGCAACAGCACTGGCCATCCCCCAGACCCCACCAATGAATAATACTAATCTTTTCATTATGTGGAATTGCTGAGGCAACTGTAACACACTCTAATTATGGAAACACAACTTTGAGAAATGCCCAGCGGTCGAAGAGGCTCTGTGAATTTCCTCTTAAAATGTATATATTACAAAAGGTTCATGTTTGTATGTGTGTGTGTGCTATGGGATAAAGGTGCATAACAGAATTTTAATGAAGCCTTGAGGTTCTGTAAAGCACAGCAGCAAGGGAATAGGAAAGAGAGAAGCTGATATATAGTAGGAGCATACAGTACTCCTTTACCTCCTGTAGGCATCACCTCTAAAGTTAGTAAGAGTCATCTATATATATATATACACACACACAGACACACACATATGCCAACATAAATTCCATAATGCAGGTGAATGTAAGAAATATAACATTTATCTCATCTAGACCCCTCTGACACCTTCGCCATCATTACCATGGCTTCAAGTCTTATAAGCTTCAAATCTGTGTACAGGGACCTATTTATACAAGTGATTAAAGGTTAGACCTCTGAATTAGTTCTTTAACCGAATCTGATTAGAGGTCAAAGGTGCTGGCTGGCTTAAATTCATCACATCTGATTGCACTTAAACTTGAGTGCCAAATCTTTAGTGTCCATAAAAAAAAAAAAAATAGACATTCCCATTTTAGACTTGATAATTACATCATGCTTGATGGCTGGCTCTATATATCACTCTAAAAGCTTTAAAGCTTGATTTCAGCCTATTACTGGTCAATAGTCATACCATGAGCCAATATTAGTTGAGAATAAGGGCTGGCGAACAAGAGCTACATATAACACTAAATTACAGGGTAAGTACCTGTTATTGTTATAAAAACGTGCTTTAAAAACTAGTCTCTGGAAGAGTTACTGAACTTAAAGTATCACACATTTACAGCGAGTGTCTATGAGCTCATGTATGTGGAAGAGGGCAGACTGTGCTTTCCTCTGAGTGTCTTACTGTGATGATGCCATGTGATGCAGCAGCTCGAAAAGACATAACTAACTGACTTCACGTGTCTCAGAGGAAACACGTGTTAGCCTTCACCCACGAACTACAAATAGCAAATATTCTTTATTATTATCCATACAGGACACTTTTTCGATGGAATAAAAACGTGCTCTGTTCCCTTCTAACGGGTTTCATTCATTTGGTTCGATAGCATGCAATATTGTTCGCATATCATTTATCCTACGTGTATTGTGTCATTCTACCCAATGGAGAATGAGCGTGCAATATTGTTACAATATTCAAGACAACACGATGTCACACGTTGGAGATGTAAAACTTCCACGCTGGCAAACGACTGTGACAATTTGTAAACAAACATGGCCGCCAGGTTTGCTTCGTTAAAAACGTTAGATTTTGAGAGAATTTTGGCTGCCAAGTTGTGCCGTTGTGCATAGCTGTCGATGTTGATTTTAAAAGTAACAAAGTAAATTACACAGGGAAATGAATACTTAAGTCTGAGTGAAAAATACTCTAGCGAGTGTGCTTGGAAGAAGAGTCTGGAGACAGAAATCTTAGTTTCTCGGTCGTTAGCCTGTGCTAGTAGCCCTCGGTAGCACTGGCTTGATTGACTGCTGAATGCAGCACTGGTTGGAAGGTAACTGGACTGCCGCATTAACAGCACTGAGTCACGGGTAAGCTAGTGCTGGCCTTCGAGAATACTGATATGAAGAGAGTGTATTATAATAATAATAATAATATTGGCTGGCTTTTTTTCATGGTATATCAGCTATATTTCATTCAGCTACTTGTCCTCAACTCATTCAATATCATGCTAGCTGAATGGAATATATCTGATATACCACTCAATGCCAGCCAATATTATTTCATTATCCTATAAAGAAATCTCATCTCATTATCTCTAGCCGCTTTATCCTGTTCTACAGGGTCGCAGGCAAGCTGGAGCCTATCCCAGCTGA
>JAPFFA010000019.1:3239966-3252055 GCA_026153275.1 Sciades herzbergii
GCGGACATATTACTTTGACAGACTCAACACAAACATTGGAAAAAAAGACCGCTTGTTTAACACAAATATCAATCAATATGTAAATGGGTCTGTTATTTGCTCTCCTGTGTATCTTGTGGGTAGGAAATTTAACATACGTATCAGTATAAATCTAAGCGTATCGGATTTTAACTAAAGCGACTAAGCGTATCAGCAGGCAGAGCAAGCGTATCGAAAACCATGCACGTCGTACATGGATTATAGACAACCCGGTGCTACACGCCTCGTCGGCTATCAGCTCATGTACGACTTGATTTTGTGGAATAACTGTTAAATATATTTACAGTACGGTGCAAAAGTCTTAGGCACATGCAAAGAAATACTGTAGACCAAAAATGGATCAACCATAATGAAAAGAAATGTTTCAACATTAAAAAAAATACTATAAACAGTAATCAGTAAGCCATAATAAATCAATATAACAATGTGTGAGACGACCATTTGCTTATAAAAAAAAAACCCAGTAATCTCCGGTCCAGCGAGTGCAGTTTTATGCAGAAATGAGCTGTAGGTCTTACAGAACCAGCCGCAGTTCTTCTGGACACTTTGTCACACTCGCGTCTTCATTTTACACCAAAACCCAGTAGCCTTCATTATGTTTTCTTTTTTCATCTGAAAAGTGCTCTCTTATGGAATATACTGCTCAGATTACAAATTTTTCTGTAATGTTTAATTTTGTGCTGGGAAAAAAAAAACCCACGAACGTTTGGAACTCTAAAATGTTTTGTACTGACTCGATAATGTATGTAGAAGTCACGAAATAGAAATCAAAGTTTGTATGAAAAAAAAAAGAGTGCCTAAGACTTTTGCACAGTACTGTAGTGTAGCTTTTTAACATATTTTTATACCTGTCATATTTACATTAAAAGCAGAAACATTCGAATCCCATGAGTGAGATAGCTGTCAGTTAATTAGAAAACTTTCTACAATAAAGACAGCAAGAAAATGCTGGGGCAAGCAGCACTTAATGCTCCCAATACAGATATTAAAGGGCATCTGGGGAAATTTAGAAATTTTTTCCTTCATTTTTTTTTCCCAAATAAAATTAATGTGACAGAAATAAAGGCTCATTGCACAGCAGCTCCAGGCAGCCAGGGAAAGGGATGGGTCTGCATGTTAATTTATCACAGCGCTGATAAACTTCAACTAATCTTACTCGTATTAGTCAGGTCGGTGTTGAGACGCTTATTAAAGCGTGGCACAGCAACTCGGAGCGTTTCTTTTCTCCTCTTTACTTTGTGTGTTGTGGGACTCTACAGGACTCTGGACTCAGGCCTACGCTGAAAACCTCGGTCCTAGACATCAAACATCTCCTACACGTTTATTCCCTACGTACATGCAGGTTACGTAAATACCAGAAGTGTAGCTGTCTATATGGTAATTTCTAAAGGACGAAAGGTGAACACGCAGACGCTGCTAAGTCACACCCACGATATGTTATCTAATGGTGAGCCAAATGGAGACATGGAGATAATAATGCAAATACACCCCCGCACACACACACACACGTATACATGTATACACACACATACTGTAGATCCTGTAATTTGTCATTCCTCTGAAAAGCTACGACGTGTATTACTATAATTCAGTGACAGTCATAGCAGAAGAGGGCTGAAGTTACAATCAAGAGTGTGCACTGAAGCATGAAGCATATTAGCATACTAGGGCTTGGCTCAGGAAAAACATCACGAGCTTGATCCATGGAGCTGCTGAATAAATTATGAAAATATATAAACTAATTTTTACGGAGAATAATGCAGTTTATATTCTCAGATGCAAAATGAAATAAACCACCCAGAGCTGCGAACAATAAAATGTCAATCGAATTAGATGACTCAAAGCCTCGGACTCTGGCGAAATTGATTTAGTACCGGATTCTTGCTCGTTCGCCTGGATAGAAATACACCACGAGGATCTGTCTGAGGATCCGGGGTGATGAAAGGTGATGATGTGATTCTGTCCGCACGCCCTCAGGAAAAGAAAGCGGCACAGACTCCAGACTGACCTACTGCCAGGTCCTCTCGCGTTAGAAAAAATCTGGATGTGGGTGCTAATCTGGGGCTTATCAGGTGTCAGTCTTGCGTGATTTACTGTATTTGTCATAGCAACCTGAGCAGGCATCACTTCAGATAGCTGAGGGATAAACAGGCCTGACAAAAAGAGGAGGAAAATGATCTTGGATCAATAATGCTCTCGTGTTCTGCCTTTCTTTGTGTCATAGGAACTTTTCTTGCTGTGATATACGTCGAGAGGAATTCTCTTGAAAAAAAAAAAAACCCTCAGAAATACACCAAATAAAAAAGCTAGCATGATGCTCCATGCTTGTTGATCGAAAGTTTAAGGTATTGTGGTTGTCAGATCATCCATGCGATGAGAAAACGAGACCGTCAATGATGGCGTAGCTCACTCCGGCCGTGTCTAGTCCAGAAGGAACGATCTAAAGTGGGCCACCTTATGGGCACAATAAATGTTGCAAGCTATATATATAGAAGCGATATCCACCCTAGGAATACCAAATTGCCAAAAACGGCGAGGAATTGACCGAGAAGAAGCGATTTTTGTTGAACTGTTGATCATTAAGGCTTAATTAGTCCATAACGTCATTAATAATTGTAATGAAGCAAACCTGGGTAGAAGTTCTATGCACCCTAGGTTCCCGTACCTTAATGCCAGAATGAATCAAAATCGGTGAAGAATTGAAGGAGAAGATGCGATTTGTGTGGAAACTGCTCACTAGGGATCGATTAATTACTCCAGACCTTCATTATTAATTGCAATTATGCAAATTTGGGTAGAAGCTATAAGCACCCCAGGCAGACCTACCTTCCTGCCAAAAAGAATAAAAATCGGGGAAGAATTGAGAGAGAAGAAGTGATTTTCGTGAAACGTGGACGGACAACACACGATGGCGTAAACTCATCACCTGTCGGCCGGGTGAGCTAATAACTAAGATGTAGCTTAAAAAAAAAAAGAAAAGAAAAATAGTAAAAATAAACCTAGAAATTACAACCTATACTTTTCTTCTCACTGGACATCACTGCTGACATTGATGTACATTTCGCTTAATTTAATTGTATTTTTTTTAACATGGGTGCACGAGTCCTTACAGGGAGAACCATGACATTGTTTGAAGCGCTTTTGTGCTTTCTGCTTCGGGTCATGCTGGTCAGTTTCAATTTCAGTTCACCCGCCTGCTCCAAGATCGATACCAATCAAAGCAGTGATTGCTCTATTGTTCTCTGTAATAATACTGCCCCTTTATTGACTCCGTCCTCCATTACCATCAGTGACCATATCTACGTCTTTCAATACATCACGCCCCGGATAACTATCTGACAGTTGTCTTGAGGATATCTTGTTTACACTTAGGTGGATTAAATGCTAAATTTAGCCATTAAAACGCCACTATCATCTCCTGAGACAATTTCTCTGATTGTGTTCAAGAGTTTTACCATTTACATTACTAAGATACCGGTAACAGAGGCCTTAATTTGGACACATTCCTCTGATACAGTGATCAAAATGTGGTGCAATATGTGGTTCAATAAATGCTTGTTTCTCCAATCAGATATTGAATCAAATGTGCAAGCTCTGGGGATGTCGAAGTCAGAGGTTTTATAAATTGAATATCTAGTGGTGTAGCAGAAATTAACTGCAGTGTGAAACAACATCTTTTATAAGACAGCTACAGGAATTACGCATGCACATGGGAGCATACGTCGATTAATTCGAAGAAACGTAAATACGGCTCGATAACACCGTGCAGTTTTGATTTCAGGAGGTGAGCTTGTGTGGGAAAAGCTGCTTACTTGGGCATGCGAGGGCAAGGAAGGGGTACCAACCTATATCTTACTCTTGGACAACAAGTAAATCCGGGCAGCGTTCGGTAATGGAGGCATTCATCAAGACAGGAGATATGAGGATGCTCAAATACATATGGAGTCAATCATGCAAATGAGTGTATGAATACAAATGGATAAAGAGCTAAGCTATGCATACAAAATGCACTTTAGACTGCTGGTGAGCATTCCGTCCTCTCACCTCTCTCTCTTTCTCTAGAACAAAGCGTTTTATGACAGATATCGACTTTGTATCACAGGTCATCTGATTTCTCCTTTAACTTGTTCAGCAGATGTGCATCCAAATCAATGCTTTGTTTCTCTTCCAGATGTACATCCATTAGATAGGCTATCATCACTCGGAACGAGCAGATTAATAATTATCGGAGGAGTGACAAAAAAAAAGACACAGAAATGGCAGCGGAGTCCGGAAGGGTTCAAGTTCGTCTATTCCAAAGAGTCGCTGTGCTCAACTTTGGCTTGAAGCGAAACACAGAACTACACAGCCTTTCTGCAGCCTTTCTTCAGCCAATCATTTGTTTCTTTCTGCTGTGAATACATCTTTTGATTATTCTATGTGTCTCAATTAATACACTGCTCTACCAATTTGTGTAATCTTTGAGGCAACGAGTTTTCTATTAATTTCGACAGCATTTTGGAAAATAGCGTCACAGCTGATAAACTGTTTGAGAAATGGGATTTGGGGTTTGATACAAGAGGGAGCAAATGAATGTGCTGTCACCCTTGCGGAAAAAAAAAAAAAGAGAAAGGAAAAGAAAAGATCTGACTTTCTCAGTCTCTGTGGCCTGGTCACATTTCATTTTGTCTCGTGAGTCTTCTGCCAGAAAATATATTAATAATTTTTTTAAAAAAAAGAATCGTTCAGGTTAGTGTTATCTTATATCTAAATGATTCTGCTCTCAGAAAGAGATTGAGAGTTTCAAAAAAAAAAAAAATCCAGTTCATGACTGTGTATTTATTTGGATTTCCAATGGTTGATAAAAAGAGCTTAGAAAAGGACTAGCCAGCTCTGATGCTTTTGGTAACAGGCTGACTGGGGTCCAGGTTCAGGATTGCAGGAGAGACTATTTCATTACCTGCATACTGAGTTCAGAAGCAGGTCCTACTTGAGCAAAATACACAAGACCTATACTACCAATAGCAATTGAACCTCTGTTATAAACACCACTCCTCTTCTAGCGTTGGCTATGTACTCCAATCTTTAAAACTCGGTTATTTAAAAAACGGTTTTTTTTTCTGATCTAGCTGACAAAATACATCAGGCCAAGCCCAAACCTACCCTTTATTGCCAAGGTTGTACCTCCGCATCCATCTAAGCTCATACTTGTACATGAAATCTTTCATTCAGGGTTCATCACAGCACTGGTTAAAGTAGCAAATGACCTGCTACTGGCTTTTGATCAGGGTTCTGCTTCGATGTTATAGCTCACAATCAAGCATCAGTGGCAACAGGCACATGATCAGTAAATTTCATTTGGGAAGTAAACAAAGAAACGACTCTATTGGCGGTGTCTTAATACTACTTCTGATTTGGAAGCCTGACAAACCGAGCTTTCATGGATTAAACACCAGCACAGCAAGAAATGCAGAAGACATGTATCTAACCAGCCACTAATTACGCTGTGGAGCTTGTTAACAACTAGGCAGAGGAACCTTCTGCCATTTGGCCGCTGTTTAAACAAGCGCCTCTTGGAAACAGTTTGATCGTTCAGCGAAGACATTAAAAACTGCTGGATGAAAGAATTTGAACAAAAAAAAAAACCAAGGGGACATAACAGTGGTTTCTTTTTTTGGCATTCTTGGAAAGTGAGTGAGTAAAAACACACACACACACATACACAAGATGATGCCTGGGCTGTACTCAGAGTGTGCTGTGTGTTGATTAGGTATGACAATGAGCTGCTGCTTCCGAAAATATGCTGTGCGTTCCGGTGCACCATGGTCATGCATGAATAAACATGATCTGTAATGAAGCTGAATGACAATGAAGCCCTCGCTTCAAAAAAAAAATAAAAATCCTGATCCACCAAGAAAGGACTTGCCTGTTTCCCCCACTCACTCTGTCTCTCAAAAAAATTAGAAGAAGAAGGAGGAGAAGAAGAGGAAGAGGAAGAAGAAGAAGAAATCACCCACAGAGCCATAGAGCGCTGGGTTATTTTGAACACAGCTCCTGCATAATGGGGACTCAGTTTCATCGATTTGATTCCATTAGCTGAACGCTACACTCCAGTAAACGTATTACACTTACATCTGTTCAAATCTATAACACCTACTTCTTTCTTTCTTCTCTGTGGTGTAATTACGACATGATTTTACCATTTACTACACTGACGATAAGAGAAACATCAGCGGTTTTGCTCAGTACTCTTTACCCTCTACACGCCTGGCTAGCTTCTCAGCAGCGCTGTGTTACGACATTGAAAGAAGCGAATTAGCAAAATGCATGGACGGGCAAATGATGCATGATTTGAATGTCTGTTTGTTGTTGTTTTTTTTTTTTAGGGATGGATGCAGTGTGGAAGTGAGCCAGCTCTCTTACTGTTGGTGTCTGTGTCATCTCGGACACCCTTAGTAGCAGTGTGGCTGGCGTAGCTGACGGAAGTTCTGTACATTCGATCTGCATTACGAATTCTCTTCAGTCCTATGGGGGGCACAGCGAGGAGGGAAGAATGAAGGGAGGTTCTCTCAGTGCAAACACATCATTTTCTTGGCTGTATGTTAGCTTGCAATGTTTTATACTTGGTTATTATGCTTGTAGCCATGTAATATATTGCGATGGGTCATGCAGAAAAGTTCACTGAGAGATGCATGTCTGAGATGTTCAAGACTGGGTTCTTCTATGGTTTTTTTATTGCAACATAGACAAAGGAACCATGCAAGGAACATCTTGGCGATTTGCTGAAGCTCTGAGACAAATCAATGCGACCTAAACCATGACGTCAGGCTTGTTTAACATCTGCACAACAGAAGCATCATAAAAATTTGCATATCACTTTTTTTTTTTTAATTTAGCAACATTCTAATGCACTCAACTGAATGGTGACAGTTTGAGATTGATTAATCTTTTTTGTTCTTTCTCTTTTCTGCACTTACAAAACAATCCTTGAAAGATATTCCGCTTCGTTTTGTCATTGAAAGACTCAATCCCAAAGTGTTTCTTTTTTTAAATCGGCAAACGAGTGAGACATGACGTTACACAATGTGACTACATCACAAGGTCATGTACGAATAAAGCCTGACTGTGGTTTATTGTTGCAATGGTCAGAAGGTCATTTAAAATATCTTGCTGTTAGATGAAATGTGGCGTACTGTGCTGTCAGACAGCTCTCACGCCATCCTGAATATCAGCTGGATATATAACGCAAATAATGATGCTTCTGTGTAAACACCAAAATATATTTACAAGATCAAAGTCAAAAGGCCTGAAGTGCCAAAAGTGCAGACTGAAAACTAATCCGATGGTGGACTGCACTTGCTAATGAGACTCGGATGGTGATTTTCAGCGTCCTTCCTAATGAACATTGACAACAAACAGATACAGACGCAGCTAAACAGAACATAAAAGGTGTTATAATTTCCTCAGACAACATCGAGAGAAATCTGACCAATAAAAATCCCAACAACTCATGATGCTATGCTTTGCAATGGGTTATAGATGAAAATGAGGCGTTTGGTAGCGATGCTTCCTTGAGCGTCAGGAAGTAATCCCAAACCCATCGCCGACAAAAACATCACCATCAAATTTCAACGCATGCATTGATATTTTTCGCGACGTTTTTGGCTACTCGTGAGACGGAGACGCATCAAAAAACAGCTCACAAAGCTTGGAGAACGTTCTCCATGCATCGCACGATTGGTGACCAATTTTTCATCGCCAAGTATTCGCAAACCAGTCACGGGCTGTAGTGTGTGAGACCAGGGCCTTAGAGTCAGCAGGTTAGATGGTTTAACTCTTTATTAAGAGTTTAATTTGAGGCACGTGCTAGATTCGCTTCTCCATCGACGCCGTCATGAGTAAACCTTGAAATGAACTATTCTTATCTTTATATTGGTCCCATTTGGGGTTGAACAGTCTCAGGTTGTAACTATGACATTTTTGTGTATGTTTTTGGAAAGAACTTCCAACACCAATAATAATAATAATAATAATAATAATGCTCAGACAACAGCAACTTGCCTCGGTCATCCTGATTGGTCAGCTCTAAGACTTTACACGTCCTCTACACCTGAATCCCAAGAGCAGATATAATTAAGCAGGTAATTAAATTATCCAGGCCTTTTCTTTTCAAGGGTAACAAGACCTAACCTAGACTACTCAAAACCAGCAAGATACAAGCAAGCTAATGCATGTTGTTAGCTAGCAAGAAAACACTACAAGTAGATTCTGATAAGCAGACAATCTCGTATGGATTTAAAAGTGTTTTAGCTGTTAATGTTCCATTATTTCTGTCATCCATTTGAGGTTCTTCATGTGATTATTAAAACATGTTTTCATATTGGTGGATGAAGAAACTGCTATTTTATATATTTAAGTTTGCTAAGTTTTAAATAAAGAAATAAGAGCAATTCTCTTTTTCTCACAACAGTGCAGCTTGTCCAGCAAGGTAAGACTGAGTAACTCGGAGAATGTATTGGAAGAACATGAAGTAAACTGTGAGACAAAAGTTTTTTCTTTAATTTTTTACGATGTATAATTTAGCGCCACCAATCCAAATTTGGACCACAAGCCGGCCTAGTGGTTAGTGTGTCCACCTCTTGACTGGGAGATCGCGAGTTCTACTTGCAGTCGGGTCATACCAAAGACCATTATCAAAATGGTACCTACTGCCATCTGGTGAGGCGCCGCAATACATATGTGAGTAAGGAGTCAAACTCTCGTGGTTACCAGACGACTCCTCCCGACACACACTGTAACCCCAACTATGTAATCAGCCAGAGGCTGAGGGCTATATAAATGGAGATCAGCACCACCCAATGTGCCTCAAGGGCCTGGCGAGTACTGGGACAGGAGACTGCCTGGGAAGACCAGGTCTGGCACAGGAGGGACTTTGAGCTTTGAATCCAAATTTGATGAGTTGAATAACTTCAGTCTGCGTGTATGTTTTATACCCCACCCCTCCCCATTCCATTTTGATTTATTTACTTTTAGCCATGTGATTAGGTATTGAGAATTGTGATCCTTCACATGACCTTGGTATCAAATCCCAAATTTTGGTATTGTCACAACCTGGGGTGGCACGGTGGTGTAGTGGTTAGCACTGTCGCCTCACAGCAAGAAGGTTCTGGGTTTGAGCCCAGCAGCTGACAAGGGCCTTTCTGTGTGGAGTTTGCATGTTCTCCGGGTGCTCCGGTTTCCCCCACAATCCAAAGACATGCAGGTTAGGCTAGCTGGTGGCTCTAAATTGACCGTGAGTGTGAAGGGTTGATTGTCTCTGTGTGTCAGCCCTGCGATGACCTGGCGACTTGTCCAGGGTGTACCCCGCCTTTCGCCCGTAGTCAGCTGGGATAGGCTCCAGCGTGCCCCCAACCCTGCACAGGAAAAGCGGTTACAGATAATGGATGGATGGTATTGTCACAATCCTACTTTTGGAACATATGAAAATAAGCGAAAGTTGCATAAATAATTACTTAAAAAACAAACAAACGAGTCACAACCAAACTAATGAGCCAATTAAGACATAACGAAGCTATTTTGTACTACCACGCCCTCTCTCCATCTGGTTGGCTGAACCAATCCATGAAATCAGCTCCAACGTCTCTTAAGCATGAGCAAGACTTCTTTTTAAACCAAAAAGCGATCAAGCAAGCATGAGAGAAAGGGAAAGTGTGAGTGTGAGAGAGAGAAAGCAAGCACAACCATCTTTTAATCCATAGCAGCCTCACTAAATTCAATTAGCTGAACAAAATTGCAGAGCTGATTCACCCAGCACAATTTAAAGGCTGCGCCAGTTATATCCCAGAGATGAGAATCTGATAAGTTTGCTATCAACAGCGGCTGCTGTTTATCAACCTCCGCCGTTGATCGCACTTCCCCAAGGAGTTTGTCTTTACACAACAGCAATTGCCTCAAGATTTCGCCTCGCTGATATGAGATGCACATGGAGGTGTGTAGGATGTACGATATACAGAACGTCCTGACCTTCTTAATTCCCACCTCGGTAAGACTGTGCTTGTGTATTGGAGTGGCGTACAGAACTGACTGACTATGAGAGAGAGAGAGAGAGAGAGAGAGAGAGAAGGGAACAGGAAGTTTCTCAACCCATGATAGCCTACGTTCAAGAACAAAACTCTACAGACATCTAAGGGATGAAGAAGGAGGCACGTTGTTCCTTGTAAGGTGGATCTCTGGCCGTTTGCAAGCACCACTGGAGAATATCCTTCCTGTGTAAGAACGATGATATCCGTAGAACAGAAAATATCCAGGAAACGACGTACGAGAACAAAAAAGACTGACGGATACAAACGCACTACACGATTTACTTCTGCTAATGTCAAAACACGTCTCTTCTTGGTTTTAAAAAATGCTTTATTTCCTCTCATATGTTTTCCCACGGGCACAAAGCAAACAAAAAGCACTGGTATCAAGGTGACGTGCCGTAGAGACGTGTGTGTGTGTGTCACCAGAGCCTTTAACATTGCTTCTTTTTTAGTTTCCCTGCTAATTGTTGTTTAAGAAGCTAAACACAGGACGCCGTGGGTGTAAAAGAAGCATTAATGTGAGTGAACTCTTAAGATTAAGTCTTTCCTTTGATGGAAACACAATCCACAGTATGTCCATGTGGTGCTGTGGATCTGAACGCAGCTCAATATCGCCCCCTGGTGGAGCTCTCCAAACCTGAATCTCTGCACAGCACTTGGAAATAAATGAAGGACTTAGTAAATGCTTAAATGTTGACAAATATCTACAATCTCTGATTAGCCACATCACACACCTCAGTCTTAATGGTTTAAATAAATAACTATTAAAAAAAAAAACAACAACACCTCATGTGTGTTTGAGCTAAAGGACCATTTTCCCTGCAGAAATTATACCTCAGTTCACCCTACACTGTGTGTGTGTGTGTATATATATAATCAGTGAAGCTATAAATGGTCTCTTATTTTTAGCACACGTAGGATTTGAACTTTCCTTCTTGTGTCTCCATCTTGTGGTCATTTCCGTGAAAAATAACAAATGATGATTAAAAACAGGTCCTGCACCCGATATTATTAATCCTTACACTATCTCCAGGACTAATCACCTTAAATACTTTAACTTACTTAATGTAAACAGCAACGACAATAATAATAATAATAATAATAAACAGACTATTGGCTACTTCATACTTCCAGTGTGTGTTAGCTTAGCATAAATGTAACATGCTAACAGGCTACTGTTTATAGTTGTGGGTTTTTTAACAGTCCTCAGTCCGGACAAAAGTTGGTCAGAAAACTCGTTTTAATTCTTAATTCTGGTTTTCTGCTCAGAGTTCGCTATTTGGGCGAGTAAAATAAACAAGTAAACATACCTTTCATTTTGCTGCCTGGTCAGTTTCAGGTGTTTTTTTTTTCCTCTCACACAAATCCAACAGAAAACGCGCGTGCGGGCTGCCTCGCGCTCGCGCTCTCTCTATAACGGTTTCTGTCTCGCGCGCCTGCGCGTGCGCACACACATATACAGCTGTCACTAGTTTTGAAATTTAAATGGATTCTTCTTCAGCGGCCAACACACAAACAAAAACAAATACAAAGATCAAATCTCAAAAAGAAGAAGAAGGAGAAGGAGAAGAAGAAGCAGAGCCAGCTGCTGTGTTTAGTCACAGATTTAGAGAAAGGAGAAGGAAGAAGAGGAGGAGGAGGAGGAGGAGGGGGGGCATCAATGACGTTTTTGTAGTAGCTAATTCTCTGTAGGATGGAGTTGAAAAAAGTGACGCAATACACCTCATCAAACTACACCTTACCAAACCACACCACACGTCACAGCACACCAAACTACACCACACCTTACCACACCACACCAAACTACACCACACCTTACCAAACCACACCACACCACAGCACACCAACCTACACCACACCTTACCAAACCACACCACAGCACACCACACCAAACTACACCACACCTTACCAAACCACACCACAGCACACCAACCTACACCACACCTTACCAAACCACACCACAGCACACCACACCAAACTACACCACAC
>JAPFFA010000019.1:3319697-3331938 GCA_026153275.1 Sciades herzbergii
TTCAAAATGTCTCACTTTCGACATTTGATATGTTGTCTATGTTCTATTATGAATACAATATCAGTTTTTGAGATTTGAAAATTATTGCATTCTGTTTTTATTTACAATTTGTACTTTGTCCCAACTTTTTTGGAATCGGGGTTGTATCTCAGTCCATTATTTCATTCAGTGCTGCAGCAACATCTGCAGAGCAGCAGCTTCTTTTTCCAAACATCACGATCTGAATTATTTCATCGAACCAAAAGAGTTCTGATTGGTCTAAATGTTTTTTTTTAGCAGTCGTGTAGAAATGAAGATGATTGCGGTGCAGTTCATGGCTTATTGTTCTCTGTGTAACTATCGTTTCTGCTGCTTTCAGGTCTTCCTGCAACTCTTTTCAAGTGACTGCTGGTTTCTTTTTGAACTTCCTTCTTTGAGAGCGCGTTGTGAAATCTTGCATGGAAAGATTAATTGTGGTTCAATCTGCATACTATAATATTATCAAAGCATGTATGTGAACAGGGATGTTTAATTTCTTAAACCATACAAACCCAATACTGGGTCCAATAGAAAGCTACTACTGTATAATTGACTTCTGGTAAAATAAGTAAATAAATAAATAAGCAAGCTGTATTGGTAAGTTCTATACTTACTAAAACATTTGTAGTATCTATGTACTTTATGGTATTTCTATGTTTTTTGTCCAATTGTAGTCAAGGAGTTGCTGAATGGGACCACTGCTAGCATGATGTCATTCACTGGAATAGTGTTTAGGGCAACAAATCTTGTGGTCATAAGGTTCCTTCCTTTCCCTGTCTCATCTAGAATAAACTTTCAGCAAGGATAAAAAAAAAAAAGTGAATTTCTCCTTGGGTTTAATTGCAATTTACTCAGGCACGGTAACAGCCACGATGTTACTGACACTGGAAATATATTTTCCGAGGTCTTACATATCCATATAGACCATGATTATGTATATTAACTTGATAATTGTGGAACTATCTTTTATTAATTTTGGGTATTGGCGAGCCACACCTCCCAGCACCCTTAGATGTTCCCATTTGAGCGTACTAATAATACAGTAATCATAATAATGTTGTCCCTCAGAACTTTAGAAAGCTCCTTCACCTTCAGAACGATTGCTTCTTGTTCTTCTTGCATGAAACCTTCCTAGCCAGTGGGAACGCCTTTTACAATGACACCAGGAGCGATTTATATCTCGAACTTGATTTATTTAAATGGAAATGTCCAAAAAATGTTTTCCCCTCACTGTATATTGATTGTTTTAATTATTGAGTGGATGTGACTGCGTCCTAGTGATGCAGTAAACCCTTGAGGAAGGAGTCGTGAGCAGTGCTGCCTTATTACAGCCTTATTTCTTTGCTTGTACTGTAATGAGTTATATGGTAGTAATAATTTTCTGTATGGTTCGAATTGCAGCCTTGGTTAGAAAAATAAAGCTTGTGGTAATGAGTTAGCAAGCCAAAGCCCAAACTTCATGTGAGGAGCGCAAAATTTGCCCTGTGTTCAAAGACACATATCTATTAAATGCCCCGTGAATTATAAAACGCACATGCGCTTGAAACTAGACGGAGTCGACGGCCAAAATGAGATCTGAGATGGAATTTCTGAGATGAACTTTTTCCCCTGATGCGCTCATATATTTCTAATCCAGCCGCCCTCATTCTAACGTTGTGACTGGAGAAGCGAATGATGCGAATAAGTACTGTAAATATTTTACATTGCAGTTTCATGGCGAGGAGGAGGAACTTGCTTTACACTTTTTCATTATATGTATTTATCAATCTACTGCATAGATGCATTTTAATGCGTTTAATTTGGATTCGTGCCAACATATGTGTCTGTAATACAGTGAGGTTTTTGTGAAAAGCACACTTTGACGATGTTTCCTGTTAGTCATGGTGTTGCTCAAAAGGAACATCTCGCTTGTTTGGACTTGGTCTGGAAAGGGCTGAGAAAAGAGAGTAGGAAATAGGTCAACAGTCAACACTTTGGTCGCACATTTACATTTATTTACACACACGAGTAATCTAAGATATAACGAGAATGTTTTTATCTTCATCACCACCTGAATCATCTCTCTAATAACCTCCTTGGGCCCCAGGGTTTCAAAAACTACTGCTAAATGTGCATGTGTGGGCTGAAAAATGACATTATGTACACTTCTATTAAATTTTATTGTGTGTTATGGTGAGTTAGATGTCTTCAATTTAGATGCACCTCCTCTGATGTCTGTCTATTGCCATCCTCATGGTTGAGGGTCAGCGATCCAGGAAACCATCAACTAGCTTCCATGAATTCTCTTGGGTGATTATAGCACACCAGAGGGACCCAAACCCTCATCTGGTGACAGGTAGACATACACACACCTATGGGCAATTTAGAGTAGCCAGTCAACCTAATCTGCATGTCTTTGGACTGTGGTTGGAAACCCATACAGTCACGGGGAGAACATGCAAACTCTAAACAGAAAGGGTCCAGTTGGCCGCTGGGCTCAAACTCAGAACGTTCTGGCTGTGAGGCGACAGTACTAACCACTACACCATTATGCCACCAGTGTCCTATATGCAAGAAAATAAATCTTTTCTTGGACTTTAAAGGATGATACAATTAATCAATCAATGAATTGCATTACATTACATTACATGGGATTTATGTATTTAATATTGGCCTCAAATGGCATTCCATTGTCGGAATTTGTTGTGTTTGATGCATATGGCAATAAGTGACGATAATATATTCTTATGTGATGTGCTGGTGATTAGAGAAGAAGCCGATTTGAGATTTGTTACTCCCATGCATTGTTTTTTATTAAATCAGTTAAACAGCATGTACGTCCAGTTATTCTGCCGATACATGATGTAACAATTTCTGAGTGAATTTACAACTAAAATATTAATTTCTGCTTAACATTTGGTAATTACAGAAACACTGTCAGGCAGTGGTGCTCGATACCGATTAGCTTCAGATGTGTGAATGTGCAGCGAATATGTAACGCAAAGAGCTAACTTTACAGTGGTAGTATTTAAATAATATTGGCTGGTCTTTTTTGTGGTATATCAGATATATTCCATTCAGCTAGCATGATACTGAATGAGTCGAAGATGAGTAGCTGAGTGGAATATATCTGATAGACCATGAAAACAAGACAGCCGATATTATTATTATTATTATTATTATTATTATTATTATTATTATTATTATTATTATTATTATTATCCATACACATTCCTTTCAGGTATTCAATGCGTCTTTCTTTTTCAAAATTCTCTCAAAATCTTCCATATTTAATGAAGCAAACCTGGCAGCCATGTTTGTTTACAAATGGTCACAGTCGCTCACTCGCTAGCAAGGAAGTTTTACGTCTCTGGAGTGTGATGTCATACTGTCTTGACAACCATACAATATCAGACCATATTCAACGCTCATTCTCCATTGGGTAAAGTGATGTAGTACACCTAGGATAAGCGATATGCTAACAATATTGCATGCTATCAAACCAAATGAATGAAACCTGCTAGAAGGGAATAGAACACGTTTTTATTCCATTGAAAAAAGTCTCCTGTATGTATAATAATGAATCATAATTTTGATAAACAAAATAAAATTATGATTTCATTTCCAAAAGGCTTCCGCAAATTTCATACCTGCATGTCGGTCATATTAACTGATGCCAATTTTTGATCCTTTCAGTTTGTTAGGATTCACATTCAGATGTTGACTTTAATCTGCTTGCATTTTGACTTTTATGGATTTTGGATTTTTCATGAGAAAAACCCCAAAATCTATATTTATTAAGGCCTCATCATCATCCACCATGGAACGGTTTGTCAAGCAAAGCAGACTAACAGTCCTGTGTAAAAGTCTGAGGCACATGTAAAGAAATGCTGTCGACCAAAAATGGCTTAAAAATAAGGAAATGAAATGTTTCAACATTAAAAAAGCAACTATAAACAGTAATCAGTAAGCCATAATAAATCAATATAACAAAGTCAATATTTGGTGTGAGACGACCCTTTGCTTTTTAAAAAAAAATAGTAGTCTCAGGTCCAGTGAGTGCAGTTTTATGCGGAAATGAGCTGTAGGTTTTCCTGAGCATCTTCCAGAACCAGCCACGGTTCTTCTGGACACTTTGACCGTCACACTCGCTTCTTCATTTTACACCAAAACCCAGCAGCCTTCATTATGTTTTCTTTTTTCATCTAAAAAGTGTGAACCTTTGGAACTCAAATGTTTTTGTAATGTTTTGACTCGATAATGTAGAAGTCATCAAATAGAAATCTATAACAATGTTTGGATGAAAAAAATATATACATAGGGTGCTTAATACTTTTGCATAGGACTGTAGATTTTTAAGTGTTTGCACATTTTAGACCCTCAAAACTTCTTTGCTTTCCTTGATGTATGTGTTGCATGTCCACGGTGTGTTCTCCCATCTTCATGGTGTCCAACTGCATCTGTGTTCTTTAATAGCGTGAGCTGAAGAGCATACATTGCCAAAATCAGTTAGAACCATAAAATCTTTCAGATAAGCAACTCAGGAGTAAATCCATTAACTTAATGATGCAGAAATGAAGGGTTTCTGAGATACCACCAGCACCCTCTTGATATCACAACGTACCTGAGATTTAAAAAGCCTGTCCTTTTTCATCTTTTCATCTCCACTTCCACGGCCTGTTGCTTCACAGGCATGTCAGCAGCTCTCCTGGTAACCGTTAAAAAAATAATTTGTACATGGACACATCACACCTTCATTTTGGTGTCGCTTAGTCTGGACTAACTGAAGCTTGAGTTTAGTGAGCTGAAATGATTTTTTGAAAAGTTCTGCTGACAGCAAATGATCTCGAAGGCCTTCCTTAGATGATGTGGAATAGTGACGTGCACAAGACTTGGAGCTTAACCTAAACCACGTTAAAGTTCGACTATCCTGATATTTAATGATATACCCAAAGCTTAGTACTTCATCAAACAAATCCCTGTGATTTTTATATTGAATCTGTGACTCGGTCTAAAAACAAGCAAGCGTGGTCACTGGCCAAGCTACGAGTTCAGAAGATGAACCAAATCAACCCTTGGCCTCTTCATTTAGCCTGCACTGACAGTGAAATCATTCAGAACCGCGCTTCTGTGATTCACAGTGTTTGCTTTTAAACATGTGGTTCAAACCTGGCGAACAGGCCTGACTCAGATTATAACTTTATACGTATTAGGATCCTACAGAGAGTCAATTACAGCCAGTCCTGTTAAATAAATCAGCAGGGAAAAAGGGGAAATGGCACACTGGCTCACTTTTTTAACGTATTTGTGAATCGTCGCTTTGCTTTTATTGCTGTTTGAATATGTTCAAGATTTATGTCCCCTCTCCTGTCCTCTCTGGTATATCCATCAGGTTGTGCACAGTATATTGTCCCTGCAATCTTCGGGGAATGATGGCTGCTGTTTAGGTTTGTTGAGTACCAGATAATGAGGGAGAATTGAGGTGATGGATGAATTTGGAGAGAAACGTTTGGCAAAGTCGGACTGCCACAGACTTCTCGCTGCATGATACTAATGTCTGTCAGCCCATGTGGCTGCCTGGGGTGCTTGAGTTACAGGACAAATGAAGGAGTGAGACGGATGAGAAGAGCATTCCACGATGATATACAGCTGGTTGTAGAAATGAATCTCGCTTAAGAGAAAACTGCCAATAATGAAAAAATAGCCTCAGTGAGACTGTAGCTCATACCAGCTACTGTTGTTGTGTGTGAGTTTGAAATCCGATCACTCCTGTAGGAGGAGTAGCAATTTTTGTGAAATTACATATGACCCCTGTGTCGTCGTATCCATGGCAGGTGGCACCACCTGGTGAACAATTCTTGTTGGAATATGTCTTTAGAGTCTTCTGGGCAAGTTTCAGTGGAAACATCCGAGCAGTTTATGCACGGTAGTGTTTGGCGTGACTAGTCACCCAAAATGTTCAAACACTCATAAAATGTTAAATATGACAGGTGACACCACCGTCTTGACAACTTTTATGCATGCCAACTTGGGGAACATTCCATATGAATTTGATCAAAATCTGATCACTCCTGTAGGAGTAGCGATTTTCGTGAAATCCATGGTGGCGCCACCTGGTGACAATTCTTGTTGGAATATGTCTTTAGAGTCTTCTGGGTGGGTTTCAGTGAAAACATCCCAGCACTTTACGAAGAGTAATGTTTAATGTGACGAGTCACTCAAAAATTTCAGACGCCCATAAAATCATAAATATGACAGGTGGCACCACTGTCTTGACAATTTTTATGCACACCCATGTGGGGAACATTGTTTGTGAGGTTGATCGAAATCCGATCAATCCTGTAGGAGGAGTAGCGATTTTTGTAAATTGTGGACGGATGATGAAGACAGATGACACGTGATCGCATAAGCTCATCCGGCCTGGCTTACGGCCGAATGAGCTAAAAAGACGGGTTTGGTAAAGAACAGGAACAAGGCTTATACATGCTAAGTTGAGTGTCCATCTTAACATCTTAAAGGTTAGCAACCTTCTTGAACGTCTCTCACACACAGGAAGCACTTTGTAATGACCAGTTTGGGAAAACAATTGATATCCTGCAAGCATTCCACATCTATAAGGGGGAAAAATCTGCTTATGGAAAAGTGCAATTTCATTACTCCACCCCTGCCATCTGCCAATCAAAATGACTGATGCGCCAATATCCCAGTGGACCAAAGCCTCATTTTATTTTCCCACAGAGAATTAGGCAGAGTGCCACTTAACTGCCCCGGTGGCGTTTACTGCCCTGAGTAAACAAGCCCTGGCATTTATGGTGCAGTATCTCCAACTTGCACCACAGCCAAGAACACTTTCTCTAAACTTTCGGAAAAGTGGAAAAGAAGCTGTACGTGTGTGAGTGTGCACTGGTGCCAGCTGCACTGACTGCAACACTCTGCTCGAAAGGCAAGTATGTCAGCTCATGTTAAATGAGCGATATATTCATTTAATCACCCGTCCATCCAGCCATCACTCATTCAATAACACGCTTGTGGTTTGGACGAAACGGGAGAACGTTTTAGAAAGGGAGGGAGGGAGGGGGGGATACTCAGGGTCTGGTGATGCAGTTTTAAAATTGACAGGACTGGAAATGTCAAAGTGTGGTGCTGTTTGAAATCTGGAAAATTGTGAGCTCACTGATTTTTTAAAAATATGTATAATTAGGAGAAGGTCACTAAACAAATGCAAGTTCTGATTAGACTCACTGCGATCCAGTACCACAATGTGACAGATTTGGGTTTTGTCTTGGATGTTGGTCTCCAGGCTCCAAATAACTTCTGGCGTAGACCTTCGTTTGGTGAAAACGAAAAAGGCCACCCATGAAATTATGTAAGTAAGTAAATAAATAATTCAGAATGAGGCTTCAGACATGTACGTGACTAGTAAACCCAGTGGCATGTTTCGTCAAATGTTTGGACTGACGCTGAAGTGGAACTAATGTCACAGAGTGTTGTACTGGTTCTTATCCAAACATCTCTGTTCACAGTGTGGTTTGTCGCACCGGAGAGGTGGATGCAGGAGCAGGAGCCTCCAGCTCTGATCATGTTCTGCCTCCCATGCATGAGGGTGTAATAATAAACCAAAGAGAAATTAAATTGTGAGCACGTTATCAAATAAGAAATTACAGACCACAAAGTAACACCTGCGATAAACGTATTTGTTGCACATTCATGACACCTTCATAACATTGTTGTGAGCATGCACATGTTGACGCTATTTCAGAAAAACCTACGTTCTTCATGTTTGCATGACAACAGTAAAAACTGAGTGTTATATTCCTTCAGTTCGTTTTTAAAAATCTTTGTTTTCGGTGACCGGGAAACAAACAAACAAAAAAAGATTTACAAAAATATTGCTATACGTGTGGGCGTGGCCTGAGTTGGCCACTGTTCCCCCTGGGAGGCCCACTGCACCTCTTTATGACCATGAGAATGTGGTTAGCGATGAGGGCTCTGTTTCATTAGCATGAGTGGCAGGTTTGGAGCGGCTGCTGAGAGCAGAACATCAGCTCCTTGTTCTATCCCATCCCATCACCGGCGTATTGATAGGGGTGCACTCTGGAGGCATAACCATGAAGCAGTATAGCCTTTCTGCATCCAGTGACTCTCGCTTCTCCCTCTCAATTTTGCTGTCAAAGCGGTGCGTTAAAAGGTATGCATGTTTTTTTTTTTTTAAAATGACTGTCATACCTGCATCGCAGATTAAATCATTAACCCTCTGTTCACATGAGCAAGCAACAAGCAGCAGGAATTAATTGGGATTTTCTCAATTCTCTGCAGGTGTCCTGTCACATCAAGTGACCAATCCAAACGATTGGTGTAAATGATTCCTCAGACCAATCCTATGACATGTGTGGGCTGACATTTCTTCAGTTCCCCACCCATAACTTTAGTTCCTACCTAAAGCCATGGGGAAGCCATGGCCTAATGGTTAGAGAAGCAGCTTTAGGACCAAAATGGCACCGGTTTGATTCCCTGGACCAGTAGGAATGGCTCAAGTGCCCTTGAGCAAGGCACCTAACCCCCAACTACTCCCCAAGCTGCTCTGGATATGTAGTACATCACTCTGGATAAGAACATCTGCTGAACGCCGTTAATGTAATGTAATGTAATACCTGCAGTTATGGTTTGAATGTTTGATTAAATATGTATGGAGACATAACAAACAAAAATGAAGCTTGGAATAAAGACGCAGAGATCTACAGTGAGTGGACGTAACTAGCATTCTGCATATATTACAACTGCATGACTCTGTAGTAAAAGAGTCCAGGTGCTAAACTGGCCTGCCTGCAGTCCAGACCTGTCTCCCATTGAAAACATTTGGCACATTTTGAAACGTATACATAGTTTGTTCTGATAATCTGTAAACAAAGTTGGTATAAAGCCAAGCACATAACATTTAAATCATCCAAACATCCAATTTTCACACTAATTATACTGATTATACATAACTGCATTATGTAATTTGTGTTTAACTAGTTTACTTCAGGAGCTGTATATACACAGTACTGTGTAAAAGTCTTAGGCACCCTTTTTTTTCCCCACACAAACTTTGTTATAGATTTCTATTTTATGACTTCTACATTATCGAGTCAGTACAAAAACATTTTAGAGTTCCAAACATTTGTTTTCCAGCACAAAATTAAATGTTACAGAAAAAAATGCTTGTATCTGAGCAACATATCCCCTAAGAGAGCACTTTTCAGATGAAAAAAGAAAACAATGAAGGCTACTGGGTTTTGGTGCAAAATGAAGACGTGAGTGTGACGGGTCAAAGTGTCCAGAAGAACTGGGGCTGGTTCTGGAAGATGCTCAGTAAAACCTACAGCTCATTTCCACATAAAACTGCACTCATTGGACCTGAGACTACTATTTTTTTTTAAAGCAAAGGATCATCTCACACCAAATATTGACTTTGTTATATTGATTTATTATGGCTTACTGATTACTGCATTCCAAAGATAATGTTCCACCATTGTTTTAAAACCGTAAGCTTGCATAATGGTTTGCTTTGCAAAAATTATGATAAAGTTACTTACAAACATTTTAAAATTCCTCTCTTTTGTAGAAATTCTAGTGCTGATGTTTGTACAGCTAAAAAGGTTGTAGGAATGTTGCAGGGATGTTCACATACGTACAGCTAACAGAACTGTAATGTTCATAAAATGCTTCAATAGCCCAAACATTTTAGCAGGTTTGTCATAGATAGATAGATAGATAGATAGATAGATAGATAGATAGCTGATTAGCATAAAATCACCCACACTTAGTTTTTAGCTTCAGCTCAAACCTGAGGCCCGGCTGGTGCCTCGCTGGTGTTTTCAGATCTGAGCCATATGGCCATTTTTCTCATCGCATATGTTCCAAATATGTCGTCCTTGCCAAAACCCTTCACTGGGCAGAGGGGATTTTGTAAAAAATGTGGTGCGAGTGAGACATATGAAACTTGTTTGTGTTTCAGTTTCTCGTAAATACTTCGAGTTTTCCTTGACGACAGGTTTCAATGAGCGACAGTAACGCTTCGGACACAGATGGAGCAAAGTGGCGTGTCTCGTCTGTATGATGCATGCTCAAGGATTCTTCCTTTAATCTGTCGTTGAGTACATTGAGCTTATAGACGTTTGTAAATGCCAGATGATGAGCATGAAAAAAACCAACAAAAAAACGTATGGAGCTAATTTGATCTTTATCACATTTGCCTTCCTCCCTAATGTCAGATCTGTTACAACCAGATGGACATGTTTTCCAGGCCTGGTTTTATTATTAGAAGGTATAAATCTCTCTTCATGCTCTGCATCTTAAGGTGTCGTATCAAACCAGAGATTACAGAGCAATCTTTTTGGCATGACATATAAAGGCCTTGCACCATTTTTTTCCATTTTTATAGGACACAATTCTTGATAATCATCTGTTATTAATCCGAGTCTTGATTAGCTAAGACAAAAATGAAAAAAAAAAAAGATTAATAAAGCTGCTAAGAGGGGTCCACATCGAAGCACTTAATTTATTTATTTATATATCTATCTATTTATTTATTTATTTCCGCTCTGCAGACCAGGCGTTTGGCGAAATGACGACCTCACAGCTGGTCATCGTTATTGCCTCGGCATGCGCGGCCACCTGTTATCAATAAACGGCTGCTCGCTCACTCTCAGTCTTTCTCACCCGAGTCCGTCTGCAGAAACTCGCTACATCGCAGAGAGCTGAGAACACTTCTACTGTTATCCAAAAAACGCCACATTCCGCCCAAATACGTGGGAATTCATAATGTAAATTCAGAACTAAGCCAATACACATTACTTGTACGCTTGATGACTTTTACGCAGACAAATTAACTGCTGCAGCATCGGGACTCTAAGTGGATCAAACGCTCATGGGAAATGGACCGATTTGAAGGACTAACCCAGCCGTGTGATGTGTCGAAGATAAATGTGTGTTTGAGGGGCTGGGTGGAGGGTCGACAGAGGGAACAGTCTTCCTGAACATGCTAATAGCAAATACATAAATCAAGTGCTCGAGATCAGCCAGAAATGAGCTGCGTGTTGCATACTGCAGAAACATCTTCCAGAGCCGTCATTAACTCACGTGAATTGAAACACCTTGGGGGATATTTTATCATAAAGAGTGGCCAAGTTTAGTGAAAGTGATGTAACTTACACTTAATTCAATGGCTGTCTGTGATGTTTTAACATGGAGACAAATAACAGTGATGACGTCAGGAAATGGGTATGTCTCCAAAGTTCTTATAGACGAGTCTTTTCCCTTGACAGATATTTTGGCAATACCCCTGTGGAATTATTTCAAGTTCTACATGACAAAACGAGAGACCCTTTCAACCGAATTCTGATAACATAGTAAACCTTCACACCGTGGCTTCTACATGGTGCATTATATCGCCAAAGAAACCCTTTAGAAGAGCTTTAGAGCTAGCTAGCCTACTGATTGCCGATCTGATGCCGCCTATAATCTATGTCATGCATCATATGGCTAATAAAAAGCTTTAAGAAAACCCCCTTTGGATAATTTGCTGGTTGTGCATCTAAATACTGTAGTTTCTCTGAAATATATCTATTTTAGCTTTTACTGCTCATAAGTATTCAGGTAGGTTGGGGTCTAAGATGAAGCTTGAGATATATTAGCTGCTGTGCTGCCTTTGAGCAGCCTGTAATCCATAGGCTAATAAACTGTCTATTCATTGTGTTGTCTTCATGGTATACCGGGTTGAGAGGTTAAAACCCATTAAGTTTGAATGCTTTTAGGATAATGGGGCCTGAAAACATTCAAGTCATGGCCTAATGGTCAGAGAAGCAGCTTTGGGATGAAAAGGTTGCTGGTTTGATTCCCTAGACCAGCAGGAATGGCTGAAGTGCTCTTGAGTAAGGCACCTAACCCCCAACTGCTTTGGGTATGTTGTACATTGCTTCGGACTTGAGCACTGATGACTCGTGCATTAACTGCATTCGGCCTCATAAATTAGAGACGAGGACTCAGATTTTTTTCTTTATTTTTTGTAACATGCCATAATAATTTGGTATAAGATGTTTATATTTGTATCTACATTCATTTTTATACTAATTTCATGCAAGAGAATGCACATTTGCCTGTTCATACGTCATGTTCAGGAACAAACGAACGTTAATGGCGCTAAAATGCCTGGAGAGAACGCCGCTAGGATTGTCCGCTTTGCTTCTACAGACTTCTCGTGCAG
>JAPFFA010000019.1:3518778-3533779 GCA_026153275.1 Sciades herzbergii
TTGCTTTGACATATGGACTGATATATTACAGAGCATATTTCAAACACTCATAACTTGCAATAGCAGTGACAAAATAGATCAAAAATGCATTCCGATATTTAATAAAATGAGACAAATAGAATTTTGAGAATAAAAAAAATTTGCCTTCAGTTCTCCTTTAAAATAAGGTAACATGCTATAACGTTACTAAATGATTGATAAGTAAATAAAGGCGTGGTGCCTCCATTTGAACATAATAGTAGCTGAAGCAATAAAACCACAGAATACTGATGAGTAAAATGATTGACACTGGTCGTAGACTCAGACTTCTGGAGCCTGAATAAGAGATAAAAGGCAGAGGTCAGTGTGAGACATGTCCAGCTTGTACACCCAGCTGCCTGGTGACACGGGCTGGACTGCACTCATCGTACCAAGAACAATAAATATTTATGGAAACTATGTGGCAGGAATGAGGGATGTTGGCCATCACGTACATGTGGTTTGGTGCTCCAAAATACTAAACGTGGCTCTGCCCTCACCTCAACATCACCACTGGCTCAGCTGTTGTCCCAATGAAGCTTTTTATAAGCACAGGGCTCGTTACCACGACATCCATGAGTCAGGAGATAAAGATGAAGATCTACATCGCTAAGCTTATAATATAGATCACTTGAGGATAACGCTCACGGCGATGACAGAAACAGAAGGTATTTTGTTGTAAATGTGTACGGTGAGAGATCGGGTGGGACAGTAGAGGAGACACTAGGACTCTGTCAATTACCTTGATATCACCTTTCTACTTGAGATGCAACTCTTAAATTGCGCTGCAGTAAAAGTGGAAGTAGTAGATTCCATCCAACCGTGCGGATGCTTTCGGTTTAATTTATTAAATAACCCTGCGCTGAACGCAAAGATGCGCTTCACTGCATTGACGATTGCTTTTAGAAAGAAGAAAAAAAAAAAAACCTCATGCACAGTTCTACAATTCAGCATCTGAGGAAGAAGAGCACATGGTTTCCAGAACTTTTTTTTTTTAATAGACCTACAGCAGGTTCTCTCAAAGGTCTGGCTCTAATAAGCTCAGGATTATGGTAGGAGGATGGGGGCGGCTTGAAAAGAGGAGGCAGTTGCATGATTATGGTAGGCAAAATTAAAACGGGGGGCATCACTGTGGCCACAAAATCCTCATAATACCAGCACATCCTTTGGATTCTCTCAATCACCCACCCACCCACTTTTTTTTTTTTTAGCTTTGCTGAACAAAAAGCAGCCCCAGAGTTGGAGAGATACAGCCAACGTGGTGTTACTGAAAGATGGTATCAATGATTACATTTCCTCAAGGTTGTCTCTTAAATTAAGAAATAATTAAAGTCAATATTAGGTATCACCTCAAAACGAATGAAAAGACAAAGTGTGGATAGATCTGTAGACCTTGGGAAGGACTAGGCTCGGTGAAATACAATCCTGTCATACAATCCAGAATGGTCCTGTTACCGCCTCTGACCGAAATACCACACAGTAATTTAATATTTGTAAAGGCTTTTCCTGAGACATAACATGATTATCAAGGTACAATTCAATAAATGGTCTTCGAGATCAGAGGCTTTAGCCTTTCAGCTACTTTTTTTTTTTTTAATATGACTTTGTTTTCGGAAATGAAAACTTTCTGTAATTAGGTAAGGATCTCCGACTGTTCTAAGCCTCCTGACAATCACGGGCACTTCGAAAACAAAACTGATACAAAACCACAATGTTTCAAACTTTCCATATATTTAATTCTGAGAGTTCCACTTCAAGTTTGGCATTTCGTTTGACAAATTACGGGTTATGGCCGCTCCGAAACTTTGCCTGAATCGCAAACGGGGGGAAAAAAGGATAAGCAGACTCAAAGTGCACTGGTCTCTCCTTTAAGGCTTGCCTCAAAACTTCCCAGATCTCCACCAACATACTTCTCATATTAAAAGAAAACAAGTTACACAAATGAGACAGATGTTTCTTGTTTGTGATGACAGTTGCATTACTCCCCCCCACCACCACCACCACCCTCCTCCATCCATTTTTTTCCCCATTGCAAAAGCACCAGGTTGTGCAATCCACAAGCAAGGCCCTTACAATATGCGACTGAATACCAAGTACCTCGACAAGTGATGATGCTTGATGTGTCATAAAGGTCAAGTTCTTGGAGGACGTGATGCATTTCCTCTCCGAAATCTCACCACCTTTCCCAGGTGAGTCAAACTCTTACTAAACTGACCAGCGAACGCATACCGAAGCATTTTTAAAATTCCAGGACAAGCTTACTGAAGTCCCCCAGAGACATGGCATCCATATCGTATTCTGAAAAGTGACTAGAGAAGCCTGTGCATGTACGTAGCAAACAATACTTTTAATCCTCTGGTTCTTGACAACCCCATCCTGTTGGATTTATTCCCAGGAGAGTGCAGGTGTGGAGTTTCTGTGGTAAACCTAAAAGACCTCGGTGCACAATCTCTGAAGAACGTGGCAGAAAATGGTAGTGTGAATAACAGCGCGAGCCTGAATTTCACACTTCCCTATTCTCATTCTTTTTGAAAAACATGCCATCGTGGGCGTCTCAAACAATCGTTGTGGAATTTCAAGTCGAGGCGAGCCCCCGGATTTTGCACCGGCAGCCCCTCAATGTGTAGTATTGTTTCAGCACGAACCACAAGAATGCTTCCACAATGGCTCATCCATCTAGAATTGATATATGAAGCCTTTTTCCAATCCATGTGCTTATGCTTTGGAAGCTAAATTTGAATCCGCATATCTGAATGGTGATGCAACTGTCAAATCTGGAAGGGTGCCAAAAAAGGAGGGGGTGGTAGGAGCTGAGATGGGGTCTTAGGGCCCTGAGCACACAGGAAGACCAACAGGTTTCTACAGAAAATTGGTGGGGATGTCAGGGGACTTTATAGGTGTCCCAGGGGACTTCTGTAAAGGTGGCATATGGCCCTTACAACCCGAGATCATGCCCTTTGATTAAGAACACAGGTGTGGAGAATCTTCCAAAACAGGGGTCCAAGAGAAGAGCATAATAAAGAGAATGGTTCAAAGGACCCCAAGAACACAGGAAGACCAACAAGGTTCTACAGAACATGAGTGTTTTGTCTGGGGACCCAAAATTCATATAGGTGTCTCTTATAAATCTGTAGCATGTGGCACATGCCATGTATAAAGCAATATGTCCTGTGATTGAGATCACAGGTGTTTACAATATGAAAAAAAATTTGACCCAAAAGAAGGGTGGCAGTGTGAGGTGAGGTTTCCTTGGGCCACGAGTGGACAGGAAGCCCAAGGGACAAGACAAAACTACAAGACAAAATTGTCCATGGGGAGTGTCAGGGGACAAAGTTGCTAAAAACAACTCTGCAAATCTGTGATATGACCTGCACAACCTGAGATCAAGCTCTGATGAGAATCCAGGTGTGGAGAACTGTAAGAATTGGCTGAATAAAGTATAGCGGTAGGTGGTGAACACTCAGAAGAGACAGGGAGGGTCCAAAATTGTCCTTGATTAAAAGCCCTGTAGCCCATCCAAGTTCCTATTAGTGTCCAGTAGAACCCTGTTGGTCTTCCTGTGTACTCAAGGCCTGAAGATGCCATCTCACCTCCTACCACCCCCTCCTTCGACATGCTTCCAGATTTGACAGATGCATCACCATTCAGATATACGGATTCAAATTTAGCTTCCAAAGCGTAAATCATGGTATCCGACTTGTAAACCCCAATTTCATGCCCAGGTTTGATCCAAAGAAGGGCGTACTACAGAATAGTGGTGAGAGGTAAGATGGATTCTTTGGGCCCTTATTAGAAACCCAAGGGGTCCAAGAATGGTCCATGATTAGGTCCCATGAAACCTGTCCAGGTTCCTATTGTTGCTGCTGCAAATCAATAAAAGTGGAGTGCTACCTGTATAACCCAATATCATGCCCTGTGATTGAAAATACAGGGTTGGAGAATATTACAAAACTAATAACCCCTTCTGTTGGATTACAAAGAGAATGGTGGTGGTTAAGGACAGCACGGTGGTGCAGTGGTTAGCACTGTCGCCTCACAGCAAGAAGGTTCTGGGTTTGAGCCCAGTGGTCGACAGGGGCCTTTCTGTGTGGAATTTGCATGTTCTCCCCATGTCTGTGTGGGTTTCCTCTGGGTGCTCCAGTTTCCCCCCCACAGTCCAAAGACATGCAGGTTAGGATAATTGGTGGCTCAAAAATTGACTTGTAGGTGCGAGTGTGAATGATAGGCTGTCTCTATGTGTCAGCCCTGCAATGACCTGGCAACTTGTCCAGGGCGTAACCCACCTCTCGCCCATAGTCAGCTGGGATAGGCTCCAGCTTGCCCACAACCCTGCACAGGATAAGTGGTTACGGTTAATGGACTGATGGTGGTGGTTCTTAGGGTCTTGAGTGGACCAGAAGCCCAACAGGGTTCGACAGATCAAAATTCTCCATGGTGTGAACAGAGCTGTCTTTTGGGTGCACCTGTAAACTTGGAATATGACCTGTGCAACCCAATATCAATACCTGGTAATTGAGAATGCAGGTGTGGCAAATAATACAAAATTGTTTTCCAAGGGAAGGACGTAATATAGTATGTACAACACAAATCATTTCTCCAGCCACCTGTACCATGAGTGCATGCTGGCTGGCATCACTAGTTTGGACTTGGTTGCCCTGTGTTCACGTTATGGATGCTCAATCATCTTGGTCAACACGATGAACACCTGTTGGGATTCGAATCCTGCACCAGATGAGACGGCCCATGAACGAAACGTATGTATCCCAAAAACACCGTCATAATAAGCCACGGTGAAGCATGGCACTCGTCACTGTTGGCTTCCCTGCTGTTAAACATGGCTGTTACGCTGAGGGCACTCATGCCGAAGCTGGCACAGGGCCACATACTGACAGGGTGAGAAATGCACTGAGCAGGCCCTGTAGCTCTGTCTGCTTTTCTTACCATCACACCCATTGAAAATGATTTAGAAAGAAAATCCCATTCTTGATTTTAACAGTGCACCAGAGGATAACATTAAACAGTCTTATGATGCATGCGCATGATGTAAAAGCAGACTCGCGTTAATATTTAATTACCTTGCGCTAGCAGATTTCGGCATCAGTTTCAAAGAACAGAGCATGCCAAAAAGCTCAAAAGAAACTTCTCAGAGCCCCAACAAAATTAATGTCTTTAAGATGTTTTAGCTTTGCACAAAGTCCTGATGTGGTGTCTCAGGACACAAAATAGGTCCTGAGATACACGCACCGGCCACTTTAATCGGAACTTGTTCTTGGTTCTAAGATTCCTGTTCTTAGCTGCAGAAGTGGAACCCAGCATGGTCTTCTGCTGTTGCATGCTGAGATGCTTTTCTGTGTACCACAGTTGTAAAGAGTGATGATATACGAGTTGCTATATTGTTCCTGGTATAAAAAAAAAAAAAGCTCAAACCAATCTGTCCATTTTCCTCTGACCTCTCTTAAGGCATTTGTTTCCACCCACAGAACTGTCGCCCAGTCACTTGACGCTTTTTGTTTTTCGCACCATTCTGTGTAAAGACTGTTGTGTGTGAAAACCCCAGGAAGGAGATCAGCAGTTTCTGAAATCGTCGAACCAGCAGTCCGTCTGGCTCAAACCAACACCCATGGCACAGTGAAAGAAAGTCACACTTCACTGTGAGATCACAATTTTTCCCATTCTGATGTTTGAACATTGTGAACATTAACTGAAGCTCTTGATTGATGACTGCGTAAAATAGCAAGTACGTGAGTGTACGTTAAAAGCGAAAAAATAAACGGCTAAATCTACCTAAAACGAGCATGCACATTATAAAAGTAAATATATCTCGGTTGTTCTGAGGGTCATGTGCAAAGAAAAACGAAAGCAGAGTTGAGGAGGAGGAGGAGAACACGATGCATTCCTTTAACTTATCCAGTGTAAAGACAGCATGCGTGTTCCTACAATGCAGCCACGGTAGGTATGCACCTTCCCGAGTTCAGGCTTCACACGTTGCCATGGCACAAATGACCAAAGGGCGGGAGGAGAGGAGGGGCAGCGAGCTGTGGGCTTTTTGATTTATGACTCTGCAATATTTCATCGTAGCATAGCTGTCTCACTCCACAGGCTCGCTTTTCAACAAATCCCGAGCATGTTTGGCTTTGACTGGCGTGTAGTATCAGATGCTTCCCTCAGCCCTTTTCCAAAGCACAAGGGGCTTATCTACACTTCATCTCCCACTGCGCTGACTTACTCCTGACACACCACTGACAGCACCATTAAGCTAAAACTGGGGTTCCATCCTCAAGCAATATTCACTTTCTAAACCATCTAGTATTCTGTAATTGTTTTAGTGGCCCAGGTTTGGTCTTTTTGGCCTAATTGGGCTTCCCAGAGGTGCTGGTTAAAACACAAGATGTGATCAGCCGTAATCAAGAAAAATGCCATCCTGAGGGAGAGATCACGCTGCTCTCCATAGAAACAAACGTCAAAGTGTTTGTTTTGGATTCGAGTCAGCTCTACTCTCTACTGTGGCAAAAATTAAGGCCAGGAAAAAAAGTCCAGAGCAGCCACATGGACAATACTTTAGTCGACACTCGATGACTAATGGCTTGTTGTATCTGATTGATGCACTGTTTAAACAAGACTTTTGGGAACTGAGAGAATATGTTAATGGAGCACGTGCAATGAAATGTAATTGCGGTAGACCTGGACAGCATCAATCCTACTTCGATCACACCTTGGAGGATATGTATGGAGTGTGCAAACAGCTGCGCTAATTGAGTGTGATGAGGGAAAGGGGTAATACTGGTTTACCAGTCTCTCGCTTGGGGACGTGCTTTTATAGGAAAATAATCATCAATGACAGTAGTGTGATGAGGCGGAGTCAAAAAGCTGTTTGGAGCTACTTTTAACATTATGGAAAGCCCACAACACGTTACCAAGAAACTGTAAAAGCGTAAACTTTCCAAAGTCAAAAGTAAGCTCTGACACTGGAGACTCCTTCCAAAAAAAAAAAAAAAAAAGTCAAAACACACACAATCAACAATTAAATACGTGTGCTCAAACAAGTTACTGTGGAAGTTGCTAGAATGGAAACTATATAATAGCTTTTAATCGCAGAGCTCTTATTAATGAAAATGATTTAAATCGACACCTTCCGACCAATCAGAATCTAGAATTTTCAAGCAGGATTAAAAGTAGACTGCCTTTCAGATTTTTCAAGCGTAGGTCATAAACAGAATTTTCCCAACACCTAATTATTTTTGTTGAGTGGACTGAAAGCTACCGAATTCCAATCACAGACTTCCAATATTATTAGTTTTCTCGAATAGAACAATTAATGACTTTAGTGCCACGTGGCCCTAAATTCTGCACCATTTTTTCCTGCTTCACCATGACCCAATTCAAGATACTACGTCATGAATCACATCACATCACATGGTGGGCTTTCCCCATTCACGCAAGGCATTGCGGGATACAAATTTGAAACAGGAGAGAAAAATGGAGGATGTGAAAGACTGACTACAGTAATAGAAAGCAAGGAAAAAAAAAAAAAGCCTTTTGTTGCGAAGGAAAGGAAATGCAGGACCAAACTAATAAATATCGGCGCTCAGCGAGCACCTCGGTGTGTTCGAAACCTGTAGATGGCAGCTGCCGTAAAACCCAAAAGAAGGTGGTGGTAAACCTGCGCATGCGCACACGGACTTCCTCTGCCTGCTTGACTGCACGAAGCGAGCGATTTCATGCACATTTGCTTTAATCCCCTCAAATTAAATAACTTCCCAGCCACAGAATGGCCTGATATTTTGAGATATTACACTAATAAACACATCACAATGACCACATTTGAGACGGAACTAAATTTCACCGATTTTATGAAATTGAAAAGCCGTCTAGCTTTGTCATGCACAACGATGGAGAACAATAGAGAAGCCATAGCCTAATGGTTAGAGGTTAGCTTTGGGACCAAAAGATCTCTGGTTCGATTCCCTGAACCAGCAGGAATGACTGAAGTGCCCTTGAGCAACCCCAGGATACGCCTGGTATGTTGTATACCGCTCTGGATAAGCACGTCTGCTAAATGCCATTCGTAATAAGTTCTCTTAAGGCTACAAAAAGCAAGCAAGATACGTCCATGTTCAAAAGGTTTCTACAAATCAGTGAACTCAAAACTACGATGATCATAAACCAGCATGGAGAGTTCATGTGACGACAGCACAGCTGGAGCATGGAAACTTGACTTCGTGCGTGTCCATCCTGGCACAGCTGTCAGTAGGAGCAGCCTGTATTATGATAGAAATACTGATAACCAGGACACTTGTGCAGGTGGTCACCCCCACCTAGATTTAAAAAAAAAAAAAAAAGGCCCTTGCAAAGAATACCAGCTACTTTCCACACGGCGTAATTAATCGCTTTCTGCAGCTATTTAGCACAAGTGCTTGCTGACAGATATCGTCCAAGACACTCGAGGAATGTGTAAAGGGATTCTGTACAGTCAACTCAATACTCCCCTGCTCTACTGGTGAAGTAAAGCTCAAACCGTGGTATGCTTCTTTGTAATGTATACAGGAGTTCCCCCTATAGTCAGTCAATCTCTGAACATATCCAAGCAAGCACGAAGGGAGACAAAGTCCCCATCCAGATGAAAAGCATTTCGAGTCCCTCAAAACGAAGATCTGGTTGAAGTAGAGAGCGCTTTTGACTCCAGGTCAATGTATACACGCTTATTACAAATGTGTTAGGACTATGTTGGGTATAATTTTTTTTTGGTTTTATTATTTATTTATGCCACGATGTGAAGAATATGATCTTTACTGTACTGATCCAGCATTACAAAGCACACTTGGCCTGGTTGAACCCTTGAACAGAAGTTCCACCTCATCATCAGCTCACATTTTTAAAACTTCATGTCTGTCATTTTAGGACTTTCCACTATGTTAGTGAAACACTTTTTTTTTTTTATATATATTAAATCCCATCACAACCTTACTCTATAGTTTTGATTTTCTACAGAAGGAGACGGATTTAACACCTTCATGCCAATCTCAATGCAGCATACATCTCTGGTAGCTTTCTGAAAACATTCTACACACAACGCAATCCCCGCAATGCAAGGTTGATCTTTTACCTCTAAAATCAGCTGCATCGTACAACCTGCATTTTGTTGCACAAGTTATAACGTGAACATAATTTATTATTTTGCTCATGGGCATATTTTAGACCTAAATGTCAATATTTTAGGCTTTTTTTTTTAAAGACACACACACACACTGGACTTGAGTAGGTATAAGTGATATTTCTAAAAATGTAAAAAAGACATCGCTATGTTTTAAACCAATTTATACATGAAAAGTTTAAAAGGACTCCAGCGCATCCATACGCTTTTGAAGTCCTCGCTCGGCCGTTTGTAATCTCAACACAGCAAGAAAAACACGCATCCTCCTTTCCGAAGACAGGCGATTTATCAACACCTCAGGGAGGTAGTGTTGATCTAGAACCGAGGTAGTGCTCGCTCGTCAAAGCATCTCTCCTCATCCATTATGGTCAAGTGCAACGTTACAGCATATACACCGACGCGGTATTTTTCACACAACCAACATGGATCAGCATGTTACATAGCTCAAGTCTGCGAGGCGTTTTAACCGACTGACGTGAACGCAAAAAACACACACTGCGTGTCTGGATAAGCTCCGAGATAAAAGGTGACTCCTTAGACATACATTGAAATACTTTTTTAATCTTCCAAATCAAAATAAACAAAAACGCCAGGTTTATCAGGCAGCAATGAGACTTCATCTTGTAGTTCATAAGTTTTCAGAATGTACATACATATATAACCAATTCAGACAAGGAGGGCGATAATCAGGTCTCTCATGGTTGATGGTATTCATGTGAATCCTGAGATCATAATATATATCACACAGCGCCCTCTGCTGGCAGAAATAGGATTTGTTAGGTTTATTTCCTTCAATAAATCATACATTCTTTCACTTACAACCTTCATGTCATATGAGCTTATTGTTAATCCGGAATACATGTACTATTGGCAGTTGAAGCAAAAAAAAAAAAAATTATGGCAGGGGTGGGTGGGGGGAGGGGATAAACAGGTGACGATCCTGATTACGTCCAGACAGAAGTAAACAATATGAAGGCAATTAAGGTACAAGTTTAATAATCTTTAAAAGAATGCATATACAGTACAAAGGACAGACTTCATACAGAGCATTTGGTCTTACACGGAGATGAAAAACAAAACTGGTGATAAATGACAGGAAATCAGATCAACCTTGACCCACCTGGGCAACTCGTACAATAGTAAACATGGTGCTAATTTACTGAGAGGAAAACCGAAGTCTGAATTTAATCTATTATCACCATTTTATTTATTTGTGTCGCCCATGAAATAAAAGGTGGATCAGTGTTTCGCTGGGATCCGGCCCATAAACGACAACAAAAAGTGACATCCATTGGAGGGGGGAGGGAATAAAGAGGGGGAAGAGAAAACATTTTGGTAAAAAGTGGCGTCTACATGTCAGCTTACATTATTAATTAAAGAAGTAGTTAACCTATGTAAAGAAAACCAGAGGCGCTTACCTCCATGCATTACAAGTTTTCTGAGGGAAAAAAAAAAGCTTCTGTGGTCCCTGGCAATGCAGTCGGATGCGCCGCTTGTTCTGCTAACACTGTTAAAAGTTCCCTGCGTGAGAAAACCAGATTCTTTGCAACGAGTCCTTTATAATCCGCTCTTATTTACATGGTTACTCTTTCCAACCGCCTACGACGTGGGGATACTGGCAAAGAAAGAGGATTTTTTTTCTTTTTAAGCACTTCTGGTGATGTTCTAGTGTAAAAGTAGAGGTTAGAGGTTTAACTCCATCTACACAACAGGATTCACAAGGTAACTAGCATGTGTCTTCTCTCATGCTAGTAACCGTTTCCACCGCACGCACAAGTGAGCAATTAGCCGTTAAAAACTTGGTTAAATGACAAAAATCCACGCCTCTACGGTTCACCGTGAAGTAACACGTTTAAAAGGTAAATCTAGATTAAATCTGTGGTATGATGATCGGGAGCTCAAAAACTGATCTGAGCCCTGCACGCATCTGTGTGTGTGTGTGTGTGTGTGTGTCTGTGCGCACGCGTGTGCAGGGTATCCTTTAGATTATATTTATTGCAGAGCGCACAAAAAAAAAAAAAATTTAAACTCACTTTTTTTTTAGGCATTGCTTTTTAAGAGTACAAAGCTGTTGGCCAGCCTTAGCAGAGGAAAAGAGGGGGGAGAGAAAGAAAAAGACGCTCATAGCAGCACGCATTTACGCTTCTTCTTGGGCTCAGGGGGTTCCAGGGCTGCCAAAATCGCCTCGTCAAATACATTCTTTAGGCCTTTCTGTGGACACAAAGCAAGGAAGAAATGGAGACTCAATGCGGATCAACACTGACACGCAAAAAAAAAAATAAAGGCGCTGTGATAATGTGAATGAAACATTTTGATGCAAAAAAAAAAAAAAAGTTTTACATGCGCGAGGGATTCTGAAAAGAGGAAGTAGGACAACACACATCACATCTTGAAGGAGTTAATGCAAACTTAAAAGAAGAGACAGGCATCAGAACATTTTCTTAACATCCAAATCGACATAAGGAGTTGCTTGGTTTGGATCTCGACATGCCAATAGGTCATTCTCTAACAAAACAAAGTGGATGTAACACAAACAGAGCTCAGAGACACAAGGGTTGGTCGGGGGGGGGATGCAAAAAGATCAAACAGGAAAAAACAAGACAAAACTTAGTTTAAAAAAAAAACAAAAACCCTTGAACAGGGCTTAACTGAACATGATCGGTGAGGATTGGCAAAAAGCGAACGTAAGACACTTTTCTGGTAGATCAGGTCCATTTAGGTAAGACCAGCTTTCCAAACACATGGAGGGGAAAAAGAAAAAAGAAAAAAAAAAAATCCGTAACCTAGACATGAACATGCAAGACGAGAAATTCTAGTTTTGGTTTTTATTTTTAAATATCATAGGACAATTAGGATGAACCCTACTCTTTACAATATTTAATTTGGTGTACATGTTTAAGCTCAACACTGCACTCCGAACACACAGTTGCGTTATACGGCTGAAAGTTTGTAGACACCCGACCGTCACTGTTTGGTTCTCCCCCACACGATACAGCTCTGTACGCTGGAGCTTTACAGTTTCCCTTCACTGGAACTAAAGGGCCCAAAACCGTTCCAGAACAACAAGGCCAAAGTGTATAAATCTGAGTTCCATGAACACATCTGGACAGGAAGAATTAGAGTGTCCTGCACAGAGCCCTGACTGAACTCAACCCCACTGAAGACCTTCAGGATGAACTGCAGTGCCAAGTTTATCTTGTATTAACGCACTTCCATATCTATTAGCTCCCACTTTTAAACCTCATCATGACCGAAACATTACGGCACATGACAGTTGTGGTCTAGGTCATGCATTTTGATTAGGAACATGTGCAAATGTATCGAGAAATCTCTCTCAAAAAGAACGTTCTGAAAGGATTAACATAGCATGACACACAGCTACAAAACCCTGCTCGATCATCACAAAAAAAAAAAAAAAAGTGAACACAGATGCTTCATAAATGTTTCCCATCCAGTATGCAACAAAATAAATACATAAAATCACTTTCGGAATTGATGACACACTCAAGATGGCGATTTTAGCTGACCTTTATTAATGACACAAATCATTTCACAAGATTAGAAGTAAATCCCAGGACGGTGCATCTGATTGCAAGGTGTAGCCTTAATATGTTCAGAATTTAATTTCTATGATACAATGACTGCAGTATAAAATAACACACTGAAATAAGGAATGAAGAGGAAAAAGATAAAAGGCTTGAGCGCAATGCGTTTGACCTGCTTGATCAGTGTACCTCTTAGGCCCCGCCCACTTTCACAGACAATAGAAATGAGGGGGGGAAAAAAAAAAAAAAAAAGCAATAATTGACACGTGACCCAATAGTACAGGTTTAAGTGCAAAAAAATAAATAAATAAAATATTTACTGAGAGCAAACAAAAAAAAAAAATGGTGGTAGTCGTAATAATTCTCCACAACTGGAGAGAACAAAACCTCCATTTAATACAACTGGTGACGAAAATGAGAAAAAGGAAGAACTCTTAAGAAAATGATTGCACAAAGAGAAAGATGGGAAATAAACTTCAGTAATATGAAGCAAGAAACATAAAAGACAAGCTTCTTTTGTTAGCGATCAGGAGCAAGAGGTAAACTAGGAAGCAGCAAACATCTGGGGGAGAAGTTAGACGTAATAAAGAGAGAGAACGAGACTTTAGAATATACAGCACTTCCGTTTTCGCTGCGTTTCGGGCGGTTCAAGAGCAGCTAGGATAGCTTCGTCAAATACATTCTTCAGACCTCTCTACAAAGACAGAGGAAGAAGGGGAAAGAATAAGCAGCAAGGTTAGCAGTTACAGCAAACAGACGTTAAGATAAAAAAAAAAAGATTGAACAGAAAAACAGTGTAGATAGACATAAGAAAAGTGCAGCTGTGAGACATAAGGAGCTGAAAGCCTCCTCTGTGAAGAGGAAGGAAGCCCAAAGAACCGCAGGAGCACAGAATGTAAATGACGGGGACTTGTGTCAAAAGCTCTTGCACCATTGGCAGAGGAGGTTGTGAATTTGCAATAACTTGCTTTTTAGCGTGTCTTAAATATAGCACGATGTCATTTCCAATTTTAGAAATGTGCAAAAATGCAAAACTGATGCTTAGTACAAATATGAAAATGGATTTTTTTTTTTTTTTGGTAATGTTCTTTCAGATTTGACTAATCTTTTACAGTGATGTATTTTTAAATACGTAGTTCTTTAGTATCCTTCCAGATCAGGAGCAATGTGAAACTAATGATCAGCTCACTTCATGCAATATGCTGAGAAGAAGAAGAAAAAAAAAAACCATTGCTAAAAACTATTTAAAAAACACCAGGAATGGACAAATCAATTTTTTTTTGCTAGCTCACTAGCAAAGTAAAATTTCTGACAAGCTGCAAGGAAAATAAATGCATACATTTGATACCTGATCAGTATCCTCTTCTCATAAAGTTTTATATCAAGAATGCTGTGACAAAAAGTCGAGCAAGTCATTCGCCGAAGTTTTGGCTACGAGTCGTCGTGTTCCATCACAAGTAAGACATATTAATTGAATTGAGTGAGCATTTTTACTTCATCTTGCTGTTTAACCACAAGGGGACTGTCACGAAGACGAGATTCGTACGACAGCTTAGCGCTGCACATTTGTTGGTCAATTTTCACAACCTTGGAGTCGAATCACAAAGAGTACGAACGTCCAGATTTCAAAACATCTGCCTCACGCCAATCAATCCCAGTGGGGCGGAGCTTGGTTTACTGAAACAGCAGGAACTGCAGACTGAATGCATGAATTTGCAGGGAAAGTTCCTGTTTGCTACAAAGTCCTGAAATTCTGGGGTGTGGTCCTCGATAAGGGGCGGAGTTAAAATCAATTAGCTGTCTCAGTTCGATCGAGCTGAAATTTGGAGCTGGAAGTGGATTCTGAATGATTAAGTTACTTAAAAACATAGCTGCCATCAACCAATCAGCTTTCAGCAGGCATTTCAGACGATTAGCACTGAGCAAGTACCACGAAATTTCCAAAGTATCAGGGCCACTTTGCTTATGGTGCTTGGACCCCACAAATCACTGCTCACAGTTGGCTTTGTTTCTCTATCTTGTGAAGCGTTACAGATTTCTTCAGCTTTTTTTTTTTTTTTTGGGTGCGCGCGCATATTACACTGAAACCTCGATATAACGCGATGGTCGGGGTCCGAGAAAGTGGGACCACGAATTACCCGAGAGCGCGCTATATCGAGATTATTTTATATACTAATTGCCGACTACTACTAGTGATGGGACTCAGACGATAACAGAATAACAATAAACTGACAAAACAATTCCATATCACAATAGTTTTCCGTGTAAATAATACCGAAACATACCT
>JAPFFA010000019.1:3736937-3747893 GCA_026153275.1 Sciades herzbergii
TATTATGATAGAAATCGGACAATGAAATCAAGCAGCAGAGCCTCACAGACTCTTCATATGAGATCAGGACGATGCTCTGGGTTTGCATATCGATGCTGCTTCGATGTTCCAGTTTTTTTTCCCCCTCTTTCCTGTCTCTGCTGTGCCACATGGAGAAGAAACGTTGACGCATGCCATGTTTCTCAGAATAACTCTGACATGATGGGTTGGGCTCTGGCTTGATAGAGACATGTTATTTTTGCTGAGGAGGAATAAAAAATCCCCAAGAAATTTTTTTCTTCTTGTCTTTTTTTCACGATGCTGCTTTTAGAGAGTCCAGAGCATGTTAATGGAAGAAACGCAAGCTCTGAAAATCCTCTCTGAAGTTCCTCTAAGTGCATTCGATTCAGGATGTTTGCTAGTTCATTTTGGAGTTACACAAAGCCATCGAAAGGCAAAAGTGTCATCACACATCCTTATGTCAACTTAACTCAGATTCTACAGTATGTCATCCAATTTGACATCCAATTTGAGTTCATTTGTAATAAATCGTCAGGGAGATTTATAGGTTTACTGTATGTCAACTGTCAAGAAGGGCTTATGTAGCCTTATGTACTCAGCTTGAAATAAGTTTTAGTCTATGCACACTTTTCCACCTCAGCCAAGATACTTGTTGTTGTTTTTTTTATCTCTCATTGAGGTCAGGACCGAAACCCTGCTTCTCTTTTCCCAATCCTGTCTTTCTCAGATATTCCCATGATGCCGAGCTTGTCAGCGAGGCGCACAGTCCATCCTACAGTTCATAACCTGTGTGACACTGTGTCTAAAGGTCTGATTTCTCTCTCACTTAAAGCATCACAACAGTGCAGTCCCAGGCGAGTCCCGTCACACAAAAGAAAAAAACGAATCCATGGTGGTGAGACAGCAGACTGAGACAGCAGACACGCGTCCATGTGAATACACAATGAGCGTGTGGAGAACCTCTCAGAGAGAACGTTTCTCTCATGTTAGAGCACCGAGTGTCGTTCTTCAACGCTTCAGAAGCCAGTTAAGAGTCACTAACAGCTTGTTTACGTGGGAATTGATGGCAGTTTGTGCCAGATGTGTCGACTCGCATCCGATAAATAAAAATGCTAAAAAGCCAGATGCTCATTGCACTTTATGCACTTCGGAGAAATTAATGAACCTTCTTGACAGAAAGTTTCCACAAACTGGTCAATCTATTCGTCTTTCGATTTCAATTTCAACACTTTCTATGAAGCCCATGTTCATAACTCATAACAGTGCGTATAATGTTTTTATAAGTTGGTCACAATATTTAAAAAAAATCAATAACACTTTCAATAAACTTTGATAATAATACTTCATAAAGCTGTAATAATACACTACATTGTATGTAATTCAGTACCAATTTCTATGAATACGTTTTCATAACTCATAAATGTGCTTATAATTCTTAATAAGCTGGTAATTAGTCTATATAATATTTTTTCTAAACTTGTATAATGCTTCATGAAGCTCTAATAATGTACAAAATAATTTCAGAGCATTTTGTTCATAACTTCATTATAGACACTTCTGAGTTTCGAACAATTCCTCTCAAGCATTTTCTAAACCCTTAAAACACTTCACAAAGCTGTAATAATACACTACACTGTATGTAATTCAGTAACATTTTCTATGAATATTCATAACTCATAACTCTGTTTATAATTCTTAATAAACTGGTAATGAGTCGATATAAAAATGTTCTAAACTCTTATAATGCTTCATAAAGCTCTAATAGTCCACTACACTGTATGTAATTCAGTATCATTTTCTATGAATATGTTTTCATAACTCATAACTGTGCTTATAATTATTAATAAGCTGGTAACAAGTTAATATTAATTTTTTTCTAAACTCTTATAATGTTTCATAAAGCTCTAATAATGTACGAAATAATTTCAGAACATTTTGTTCATAACTTCATTAGAGACACTTCTTAGTTTCTAACAATTCCTTACAAGCATTTTCTAAACTCTTATAATGCTTCATTAAGCTGTACTAATACACTACACTGTATGCAATTCAGTATCATTTCCTATGAATATGTATTCATAATTCATAACTGTGTTTATAATTCTTAATAAGCTGATAATGAGTCAATGTACTTTTTTCTACACTCTTATAATGCTTCATAAAGCTCTAATAATGTAGAAAATAATTTCATAACATTTTGTTCATAACTTCATTATAAATTCTTCTTGGCTGGTAGCAATTACTTGCAAGCATTTTCTCAACTCTTATAACGCTTCATAAAGCGCTAATAATACACTACACTGCATGCAATTCAGTAACATTGTCTATGAATATGTATTCATAACTCATAACTGTGCTTATAATTCTTAATAAGCTGGTAGCAAGTCAATATAACATTTTTTCAAAACTCTTATAATGCTGCATAGAGCTCTAATAATGTGAGTAAAATAATTCCATAACATTTTGTTCATACCTTCATTATAAACATTTCTTGGTTTCTAGCAATTCCTTCCAGCATTTTCTCAACCCTTATAATGCTTCATAAAGCTCTATGTGCCATAAGAAAGTCCTTGATCATTTATTCCACTTATGTTATCACATTTTAACACAAGTTAAACCACTATTCGGTGTTATACCACATGCTGAAGTGAATAACCATGATACATAGTTAAAAGTGTTCCTGAATTATGCATACCACATTATTAGAGCTTTATGAAGCATTATTAAGGTGACTTAGTATAAAAACACTTACAAGGACTCAGTAGTACTGTAGCTTACAAATAATTGTAAGAAGAGTTATCATGATTTAGCAATATAGGCATTACTAAATTATTTATTGCACATTATTCGAGCCTTATGAAGCATTATGAGCATTTATAAGGCAAGGAAGCAAGGATGAAGATGAACAATGCTCCATAAATTTGAAGCTGACACTAAGAAGAAAATCAATGAGAGTGTTTTTCCGTCTGGTCTGTTGTATAAAGACCGCCATAAATTTTGTTCCAGGAAGTAGAAAGAAAAAAAAGCCTTAAATGTTAAACCACGACGCCTTTTGACCTTATTGACGTGAACGTCAAAGATAAACGATCTCATAATACCACTGACAAAAGGGATCCGTGTGGGAAATCTTTCATCGGTGGGCGCTCTTTTATCCGTCATTAATTTTATATTACCGTTATGTAACTTCAGTCACATAACACGGCTATCTCTCTTCCAGTTCAAACATTGTTTGTGTCTTTTTTCTCTTCCTCAGATACTGCACGAGCTTTAACAAGTGTTTACCGTCCCTCTGAACAGAAATGCTTCTTTGTGCCACCCTCCCACGACACTTTTGCCCAACTTTAGCAGCTTTTAATGTTGTACAGTGCAGCACTGGTAACAAAGAGAGGCTTCCCCAGTCATTAATCATCATGACAAGCCTTTTGTTGTCAGTTAGCAGCTGTACGTAGAGGAACATTACTCTTCTATTCTGGCCCGCAGTGCCGAGGCGGCCCACGCCGTCCCCCCTTTTAATGAGGCATCGGAAACCGGAGTCCAACTCCTGCTCCCCGATCAACTGCTAATTGAACTCCCAGCTGTTAAGAAAATGGACCCTGTGTGTTCATCTGGACCAAGCCCAAGAAATTCCCTGGTGATCCTCCTGGATTTAACTTGAATCAAAACCGTGTGCCATAAGACTGCCATAATGGTGTCATAAACACATCATACCAGCTGACCTAATGACACAAAGTAAGTCAAATATCCTACACTGAACCACAAATCTAAGTAAGCATCATAAACTTTCCAAACAAAGATGTTTCACATATGTCATTTGTCTCAGTTGTTATGTCGTATTATGAACACAGCTTTATTTATTTATAAGCATTTATTCCCATTCAGGTCTTATACAACATAACACAAAAGTGCAGATGCCTTAAACATTTTGCTTGCCCATACTGGGGAAACACTTTAAAGGTTCTAGCTAGAACTACACTTAACTACAAAGTCAGCTGTTATAATGTTCTAATGCACTGCATGTAACGTAAGCAAGTGCAACAATACAGGTCTTATGAACACATCATAACCTTTCATTTAGTCCATATGCTCTATACCGTTTAAGAGTTCTTTGGTTGTTCATCTTGAGGAAACCCTTTAAAGGTTGCTGGACCTGTACTAAACTACAAAGTCGGTTGTTATAACGTTCTTATGAACAGCAAAAGTAGGTCTTATGTCAACTTGACGCGAAAACAGTCTTTATGACAGCTGATGCCTGCTGGAAAGAATCTTTATAAATGTGTATAAATATAGATTTATGTCAGTGGTCGTAAAGGGCTTATGTAGCCTTATGAATATACATCACCTTCCTTTTAGCACATAGGTTCTACACTCTGAGAGTTCTCCAGTCTTTGAGAAAACCTTAAAGGTTCTAGCTTGAACTGTACAGAATGACAAAGTCAGTTCTTATAACATTCTTATGAACAGCGAAAGCAGGTCTTATGTCAACTTGACAAGAAAATCAGTGAAAGCAGTCTTTATGACAGATGATACCTGTTGGAAAGAATCTTTGTAAATGCTCATAAATGTAGATTTATGTCTGTAGTCATAAAGGGCTTATGTAGCCTTATGAATATACGTCACCATCCTTTTAGCTCTACACTCTGAGAGTTTTCCAGTCTTTGGGAAACCCTTAAATATTCTAGCTAGAACTGAGTCAGTTGTTATAATGTTCCAGTGTACTGTATATAATGTAAGCAAGCGCAATAGTACAGATGTTATGACCAGCGAAAACAGGTCTTATGTCAACTTGACAACAAAATCAGTGAAAGCAGTCTTTATGACAACTGATGCCTGTTGGAAAGAATCTTTATAAATGTTTATAAATGTAGATTTATGTCAGTGGTCTTAAACGGCTTATGTAGCCTCATGAATATATGTCATCTTCCTTTTAGCACATAGGTTCTACACTCTGAGAGTTCTCTAGTCTTTGGGAAACCCTTAAAGGTCCTAGCTAGAGCTGCACTAAACTATAAAGTCAGTTGTTATAACATTCTAATGTACTGTATGTAACGTAAGCAAGCGCAACAGTACAGATGTTATGAACAGCGAAAGCAGGTCTTATGTCAACTGGACATCAAAATCAATGAAATCAATGTTTATGACAGATGATGCCTGTTGGAAAGGAATTTATTCATGGTTATGTAGATTTATGTCAGCTGTCGTTAAGATTCTTATGAATACACCATTACCTTTCATTTAGTCCATACGCTCTATACTGTTTAAGAGTTTTTTGTTTGTCCATCTTGAGGAAACAGTTTAAAGGTTGCAGCTAGAACTGCATTTAACTATACAGTCAGTTGTTATAACATTCTCATGAACAGCGAAAGCAGGTCTTATATCAACTTGACATCAAAATCAATGAAAGCAGTCTTTATGACAGCAGATGCCTGTTGGAAAGAATATACTGTAAATGTTTATAAATGTAGATTTATGTCACTAGTCGTAAGGGGCTTATGTAGCCTTATGAACCTTTTATATAATGTGTAACCTTCCTTTTAGTTTTGTTTTGGAAAAGAAAATAATTCAGTCAGTCATTTGTGAAGACTAGAACGAGCTGGAAAGCTGTACTACTGTGGAATCCATGCATTATATTGGTATGATGGTGTCATAAACGTCATAGCAGCCATCATATTCTGTCATGATGTAAGTATGCATTATAACTGCATGTCAGATGTCGTAAACTTTTTAAGAGATCTTCAGTTTTCCATGGGATATGGTTCTGTACTAAACCCTTAAAGAAGAATTGAGATTTTTTGAAAGGTTCTCAAGTTAGTATAAATGTTTGTTGGTTCTATGGGCCATCAAGGGTTCTTAGCTCTGAAAAACAAGGCTTCTATGTGGAAAAGTCCTCAGGTTCTACAAGATCTTGAAGGGTTATTTAAGGATCTTAGCTTTGTCACCATGTTCTATGTCAAACTCTTTCAGACAGGGAAGCAGTCAGTTGTAGGGTTCTCCATAGAACCTTTAAGGTTTCTCCTCAGGGACAACTAAAGAATAATAAGCTTGTTTTCTGAGAGTGTAAAGACTTATTATTGATTTTAGAATACTGTATGTCATCTAATTTGCGACGCGTTATGACAGAGTTATGACAGCTGTCATTAAACATAAACATTTGCGTGATAATTGGTGGGAAGATTAGCATGACGCTCTAATATCAATTATTATGGAAACCTGTTAACTTATGACTGTTTATGAGATGTTTATGACACTCATGCGATGTGAGTCTTATGATGCAAGGCTCAAGTAACGTAACACTAAGAAGATGTAATTGCCTGGAAATGTTCTCACAGTGCTGCTGAACTTCAGCGAACAACTTTGTCGCATTTAAATAGAGCGAACTACCTGGCTGTCAAATATGCTAATCCCGAGGGCCTTCCTCCACGCGCTAACATGTGAACATGCAAACTAGCATATAGTTGTTGTTGTTTTTTAAATAATAATGCGTATAAAAATGCAAAAACATCTCCTAATATGCAAACGTATGTAGCTGAGGGTTTTTTTTTTATTGTTGTTTTTGATTTTTTGTGTGTGTTATTGCAGCTGCTGTTTAGATTAGCACTCATATGGCATCAGGACTTAGCACGCTAACTGCTACAGGATTGCCAGGCTGCACACAATCTCTGTCTCTGCAGCATATTTGGGATGGAGAGGTTCCAGATGAACTTCATCTCACCCTGCCTCCCACAAACCCATGCCGGGGCTGCTAGCTCGCTTACAGGCTCTGCTCTCAAAGTGACAAAAATGGCTAGCGCACCGTGACAAGCTTTTTTGTCTTCTCTCCTGTCCTCCCACCTTTCAGTTCGCTGCTGCCTGTCTCGAGTAGGAGAGGGAAGCGAGGGAGGGATAAGAGAGTTGTAAGCTGAAAGATGGAAGAAGAACGAGAGAGAGAGAGAATGTCTCAGCAGAAATCCCTCTCTAATGAAGTTCTTTCTAAACATAAACATTAAAAAGATTGACTCCCTATACCAGTTTTATTGGATTTTATAACTTACAAAACTTGGACACGATTAAAATTGTACACCATTGTGACATAATTATATGGTTAAACTTAATTAAGTACTCAAACAGTATGGATTATGTAAATTAGTAATGAGTATTCCAGTTCTTTTCAGTGAATCAGGACAATCGGCTCAGAGATTTGATTAATTTGGCTCACAAATGACTCCCTGTTTTTTTTCCCCTTCCAAAGCTGCAAAATGTCACAGATCTTTGTCTATATTTTGTTTTAACATCGTCTGATATGCTGTCACAACCACACCAAGACACATCTCATCATTCTCATTAGAACAGTCACAAAAATCATTGTACGCCAAATGAATCAATTGTCGATTAGATTTACAGAATGCTTTTTGGCTCAATTGAACTGTTCGTGATCAAAGAATCAACAAACACTGGTAAATTTTCACTGCTAGATACAGAATGCTGCCAAATATTCACCAAAAATGCAAACGATTAGGACTTTTCATGAATATGAGTCGACTCCCAGAACAGACAGTCCGAAGAGTCATTTGGTTTGTGAACAATTCATTAATGTCAGTGTGACATGGTTTGAGCACGGTTCTCTCGAATACATTAGCAAAGTGTTTGCTAGCTCAGTAAATGCATTAATCACAAAGAAAGTCATGATAAATTTCATCCAAATAAGTTTGCAAAATTATTGGCACCTTTCATGTACGTAAATAAGCCAAATTGATTGTACATCATAAGTAAGTAAGAAGAGATTTTCATTTTGAAAAAAAAAAAATCTTGTGATAGCTGACAATAATAATAATAATAATAATAATAATAATAATAATAATAATAATTTTATTTGCATTGTGCATTTCGTACAGTCAAATACACTGTCCAAAAGAAATCCATATAATAACAATAATCACACAATCAATTTCATGAAATCCAGATCAGAGTCTTACATAAACATCAATAATTGCCCCCAGTTCCACCTTACTATGGGAGCAATCCTGTTCCCTAAATAGAAACAAAGCTAATTACCCCCTTCTTTCAGACACAAAAGCAACATCACGCCTTAATTGCAGCGACCCGTTACTGAAAAGTTCACTGGTTTAAGATCCTCTCACGATCCTCAGAGCTCTGTGATCAATACCGAGGCGAACGACGTGTCAACCTCAATGGTACGGACTTAAAGCTGTGAGCATGAAGCGTGCACTAAATAATAATTTTCGTTCTATTTGCATAGCTTTTATTCTGGTGAGCAAGCCATTGGTAGTGGAAGCCATTTTTGAGCGAATCTGCTCCAAAATGGCTCACCCTGGCAGCAACGTGGGGGAAAAACCCCCCAAAACATAAAGTAGATTAAAACGTGGCCAGGAGTCCTGCATCGACGAGCATGAAAATCTAAAACCTCAAAGTCATTTCAAGATAATTCATCATAATTAGGTTCTCTTTTAGTGATCATACATCATGGGAAAACATCGTCTTCCTGCCAGTGATAAAGCGATAATTATCCCCTTAATTACCTTCTACTTACTGCAAGCATAAAAATGAGGGATATTAGAGACTTGTTCTGACAAGGAGCTTCTGTCGTGGACTGAGTCACTAATTTCAGGGTATTTTGGAAAGCTGGAGAAGACGCATCACTGCTTAATAGCATGTGGATCTTGTCAATAAATCTGTGCGGCTAAAGGAGTATCATTAGATAGAAGAATACACACCTTCAGCGGAGCCTGAAGCTAATTTGCGAAGGTAGTAGATGGCATTTGTCAGAAAGTTTAAGGCACTTTTTTTCATTCAAGGCAACTCCTGTGAATCAGAAATGGGCCTCGTTACTAAGGTGTGTGTTTGAAACCTTGTGTAGACGTTTATACAGCAATCCACACAGCAGCGGCTTGCAATTTTGGATTTTGGTGAGGAAGGACGACGTTAATAATGATAACTAAATGACGTTGAGAAGATAACACAGTCGAATTATGCTATAAGCTTTGATCTAGTGAATCCATTTGTTAAGTCTGACATCAGTAGCCATTTCCGGGGCCAAACGCCATCCAGTAGACACTGTGATTTCTTTAATTAAAAAAAAAAAGCTTAGTGACAAATCTAGAGAATTTTTCAACACATTTGAAAAAGTGATACGGCTCTCCAGGTCACTTCACAGCCGCTGTTAAACGAGTTCACTCGACTCACTCACACTTGCGGCCGATCACTGATAACCCAAGTCCCGCCCCATGACCAATCACTGATCAGTGCGGTTGTTGCCCCGCCCTCTCATTGCTTTGTTCTCCTTTCTTTTTGGTGATATTACCTGTAATAAGGACTAAAAGCAAGTAAATGTTTTCCTTCATGGCAATTGCATAGTTTTTTTTTAACTCAGATCCATTCAGACTGCGGCAGACAGCGTTACGGGATGTTGAAAAGGTGAGGCTTGGCCCCAGAAATACGGTTATTATGTCACGGTTTAACAAGTAGATTGTTGGTGAAACTCTGTAATACGCAGCTGAGAGTTGAAAAAGGTTTAACTAAGACTAAAACTAAAATAAGTAGCGAAAAAAATAATTTTGCTAACTGAAATGAAAATAAAAAATGACAGTTTAAAAAAAATCTAAATAAAAACTACAATAAACAATGGAACTTGAACTAAAATGAAATATACTTGCAGGTAAAATCAGCTTCATGTTTATTTTTGTTTTCTTTTTCGAAGTAGTTCCAGTAGGTGGCAGTAATATGATCCCAGCTGCTGTAAAATTCCAAAGAAGAAGAAGAAGATGATGCTTGTCGTGCAATACCTGAAAAACTAACACTAAAACTAAATAAAAACTAAACTAAGACTAGTCAATTCTTCAAACTAAAACGATGTATGCACTTGTACAACTGCATAAAATTAGTATAAATATGCAGGTGATTATAGGAAGTCATGTGCACTGATTGGTCGAGAAATTCAGACTGTTTCTCGATAATCATCTCGAGTGACTTGGCAAAATGGCGGCCGATCGCTTCGTCACCGGAAGCGAGGAAGAATTACAAGTTATGAAAGAAAATGCTGTTCCTAAAATAAAAGCACAAAAGATGCTACAAAGTTCGGTATAAAACTTTTCAAAGGTAAAGTGGGATTGTGATTTATTTTATCAATTTCAAAACAAAGTATTTAATGTGACTCGGTGTAGATAAGTGACACAAGTCTGCGCCACAAAGTTATTACATTTACATGCTGCTTTTGAAGATTGAAATAAATGATTTTTCATACGATTTTAAAAAATAATCAACCGTGTATTTATACTAAAACAAGTGTCCACCTCAGGCTCAGTGAATATCAGGAATTATTATCCATACAGGACACTTTTTCCATGGAATATAAACGTGTTCTATTCCCATCTAGTGGGTTTCATTCATTTTATTCGATAGCATGCAATATTGTTAGCATATTGCTTATCCTACGTGTATTACGTCACTCTACCCAATGGAGAATGAGCACTGAATATGGTTTGTGATATTGCATGGTTGTCAAGACAACATGACATCACACGCTGGAGATGTAAAACTTGCGTGCTAGCAAGCGACTGTGACACTTTGTAAACAAACATGGCTGCCAGGTTTGCATCATTAAATACGGAAGATTTTGAGAGAATTGTGAAAGCGAACGGCGCATTGAACACCCAAAAGGAATGTGTATGGATAATAATAATAATAATAATAATAATAATAATAATAATAATATTGGCTGGATTTTTTACATGGTATATCAGATATATTCCATTCAGTTACTCATCTTCAACTCGTTCAGTATCATGCTCGCTGAATGGAATATATCTGATATACCATGAAAAAAAGCCAGTCAATATTATTTAAATAATAATCTCGACTTCGGTGAATAATTGTTAATTAAAAATATATACAACCCCGATTCCAAAAAAGTTGGGACAAAGTACAAATTGTAAATAAAAACGGAATGCAATAATTTACAAATCT
>JAPFFA010000019.1:3967668-3977829 GCA_026153275.1 Sciades herzbergii
CGCCGGCCACGGGGCTCGAACCCGGACCTTCTTGCTGTGAGGCGACAGCGCTAACCACTACACCACTGTGCCGCCCTGCATGTAAAATAAATAAATAAAATGCACATTATGAATTTTGTGATGGGATTTTTAAAAAAAATAAGACCATATGTACTTGTGTTACATGACCACAAAGAAAAATAATTATATGAGAAAAAATAAAATAAAATAAAATAACTGTGTAGTGGAAAAACAAGAAATAAACAACAACAAAAAAATTTTCAGCAGAAAAAGCACCTTAAAAAACACATATAGTGCATGTAAAAATCAATTAATTAATTAATTAAAAACTGCAAAAGATGAATCTTGTGGTAAGATTTAAAAAAACATTGTAAAAAGCAAGACCATGTGGACTACTAGTGTCACATGCCCACAAATAAAAATAATTATGTGAGAAAAAAATAAATTAATTAATTGTGTGGTGGAAAAACAAAAAAATCAACAAAAATAAGGTTTTTTAAATGTATTTTTTTCAGCAGGAAAAACACCTAAAAATTCACATACAGTACATGTAAAAATAAATAAATAAATAAATAAATAAAATCCAAAAGATGAATCTTGTGATAGGATTAAAAACAAAACATGTTAAAATATAAGACCGCATGGACTACTAGTGTCATATGATAACAAAGAAAAATAATTATGTGAGAAAAAGACGTAATAATAATTGTGTGGTGGAAAAACAAAAAAGAAATAAACAAAGAAAAACCCATAAAATTATATTTTAAAAAAATTAAAAATGGATGCCTGTAGCATAAGACCACATGAGTAAGATTCACGTCACGTAAAGGGCGTCGCTGATAAATGATTATGTCCTGCATCTTAACTGAGGATTGGGCCATCAGGTCAACTGCAGTACCATGGCGTCGATTTTGGCTTTAAAAATAAATAATAAATAAATCAGATGAATATGTTTATGATCATTTTGAGTCCCGAATTCCAATTGAAGTTTTGCACTTTAAACAGAATGGCTTGCTTTTTTTCATTTTTCATAGAGTCGTTAAATCTCTGGCACAGTGAGCTCGTTATATTTTAGCCCGAATGCACTAAGCGTTAATTATTTTATCACAAGGATTAAAAAAAACAACCTAAGAGGACGAGCGGAGACGCCTCAACCCACCCACACCACCCTGTTTTTGTTCACTTTGATGTTTGATGTCTTAATTGAATATGTTTCGAGGTACGCGAGCTCCCTTGAATCTCAACAGAACTGGGTTATCGTGTTGAGTTGCTGAGACGGCGTCCTCTGGTTAACCCCGAAAATTCTCTCTCTGCTTTTTTCCCCTCTCCTCCCCAGCTGCCTCTTCGCTTCTTTGATCCTTCTCTGCAGCCGGCAAGAAAAGATGACAGCTTCTCAACAGCCGTGCAGCTGGAGCAGACCTGAGGAGAGGACTTCTTGCAATTTTGATCATGTACGGGATCAAACAGCCTCCGGGATGGGTTAAGAATGCTTCAGTGTGAAGTGTGCACTTTTTTTAAGAGTCAACATCACACTCCTGCCCTCTCTCTCTCTCTCTCTCTCTCTCTCACACATACATGGAACAGATCCTCAGTAAACCATTGAAGGAGACCAAACCTGTCTTTAATCAGATCAGGAGTGTATCCTGGGTCTACTGAGACGGAGACACATGAGACACTCCGCCGTCTTTGTTTACTCTCCTGTACGCACTGCAGTCTGCTTTACATTTCTACAAGCAGCACAAAGCTACACGTTCAGGATGAGTTCATTTCTATGCAATGTGTTACTGTTTTATTCCAGGTCATGAAGATGTGAAGCAGAATACAACCTGAGCACTTAAGGATTAACCCATGGGTCATTAGCTCACCCGGCCGACAGGTCATGAGTTTAGGCCATCATGTGTTGTCCATCATCTGTCCGGCATCGTCCACATTTCACAAAAATCGCTTCTTCTGTCTCAATTCTTCACCGATTTTTATTCTTTTTGGCAGGAAGGTCAGTCTGCCTGGGGTGCATATAGATAGCTTCTACCCAAACTTGCATAATTGTGATTAATAATGAAGATATGGAGTAATTAATCAATCCCTAACGAGCAGTTTCCACGCAAATCGTTTCTTCTTCCTCAATTTTTCACCGATTTTGATTCTTTCTGGCATGAAGGTAGGGGAACCTAGGGTGCATAGAACTTCTACCCAGGTTTGCTTCATTACAATTATTAATGAAGTTATGGACTAATTAAGCCTTAATGATCAACAGTTCAACAAAAATCGCTTCTTCTCGGTCAATTCCTCGACGTTTTGGATCCTTTCTGGCAAACAGGTCGGTATTCCTAGGGTGGATATCGCTTCTATATATAGCGTGTATATAGCTTGCAACATTTATTACGCAATTGTGTTGGCCCACTTTAGATCGTTCCTTCTGGACTAGACGGGGCCGGAGTGAGCTACGCCATCATCGACAGTCTCGTTATTACTAACCCGCTATAGATCAGTGGCATTCAGGCAAGGTGCTCTCTCACATGCTTCATGACTGACCGTAGAGGCGTGTTGTACGAGATTAGACTCTGGAAACGCATTAGGATCCAAGCACAGCAGTTTATTCAAAACCAAAACAGTCCAACACTAGTAATCATCTAAATACCAAAATGAGATAATCCAAGATCGAGGCAGAAATGGGATAACAAAGACTCAGGACTGTAGAGGCAAGACTTTGCGAGGATTTATGAATGATGTACATATATTTATATATATCCACACACACACACATTTTTGAATGCTTTAATGCTTTATGACTCTTCCTGGTTTGTAACGTGTGTGCGCGTGGCATTTCATAACATTATAGCACTTTTTAAAACATCTCATACACTCAAAATGGCCATGGCGTGGCGTCTGTCATCCGTCGTCCACAATTCAGTTAAATCGTATCTCCTCCGTCAGTTCTCCACGAATTGCTGTTCCGATTGTTTTGTTTGAAAGAACTCCTCAGTCCGCACAAAACTTGGTTGTTGTTTTGTCAAATTTTTTGTTAATGAGTTAGTAATTAGGCCAAACTAATGAATTTTCCAGGCCTCTGGATTGTTTTGGGTCGAGCTTCCCTCAGAGAACGAAACTTGGTCGTTTGTTTGTTGATTTTCCTATAGTAAACAATTTGTTTACAACTTTGTTTATTTTCAGTTAAATCGTGTCTCCGTCCCTCCCTCAGTTCTCAGTGGAATTCAGTTCTGATTGTTTCATTTGAAAGAACTCGACTTTCTGCACAAACCTTGGTCATTGTATTGTCAAATTTTCACTAACGAACTGTTAATTAGGTGACCTTAATGAGTTTTGGGACTTCTCATTGGAATTTTATCTCCTCTTGCAGTTCTCACCCGATTTCAGTTCTGATCGATGTTTCGGGTAGAGCTGCCCTCGGGGAACAAAACTTGGTCATTTGTTTGTTCAGTTTCCCGTTGTAAACAATTTATTTACAACTTTGGTTATTTTCAGTTAAATCGCATCTCCTCCCTCCCTCAGTTCTCAATGGATTTCAGTTCTGATTGTTTTATTTGAAAGAACTCGACCTTCTGCACAACACTTCATCAATTTTTTGCTCACAAATTCGTAATTAGGTCAACTTAACACATTTTTTTCTGACTAGAATTATATCTCCTCTCTCGTTTATCATGCAAATTCAGTTCTCATCGATGTTTTTGGTCGATCTTCGTTCGGGGAACAAAATGTAGTCCTTTGTTGATGTTCCTGTAGTAAGCAGTTTGTCGTGGCGGTTGGTCCACTCTCTCTCACATTGCCACATTTCAGTTCTGGTTGATGTTTTGGTCGTCAGGGTTGTTTTGATGGCCGGCCAGATGAGCTCCTACATCTTTGATGTTCTGGGAAATATGTTTTGCAGTACGCTCTCAGTAAGCTGTGCATCATGGGGAAATGGGCGGAGCCATCTGATTTCCTACGTTTCATAAAGTCCGAATACAGCGAATGTTTTGTTTTGATTTCCTTCCATGCGCTTCTTTGTTTACACAGATGTGCATTCTGTTATGACTTGAGTCTCCGCCCCCTGTTTTGTCATTGGTTTATTTCCTTGTTGTGTCTTAATTCTGTCCAGCTGTTTCCTGTTTAGTTCCTGATTAAGTTGATGACTTATACCCTCCCGTGTCTCAGCATCACGGCTCGTCATTGTTACAAACGTTCCTGAGTCATGTTGTTCACTCTTGTTTCCTTGTAAATTATTTTTGTAATTGTCTTGCTTTCTCGTTTATGGTTATGGATGTTTACTCTCGTATTTTGTTGTCTGAAACAGTCCTGTCTGGAACACTTACACTGGAACATTTGCCTGAAGAAAATACACGCTGATTTTAATGCGCTTGCATCCTGCCTCTGATAGAAACCTTATAGTTCAATGACAAGCTGTGTTTTGTTTTTTCTCATTTTTTACCAAAAGAGAGAAAAAAGAGAGGCTGGTGAGGGAACGACTGTTTATAGCTATACTGTAGCTGCTGTTAAATATACAGTATAATGTGTCGTTCTTTAAAAAATAAAAAATTGTAATCATTAGCAAATTGCTGAGGTCTAAATGGAATCAAATATAAAATAATCAAGAAATGGAACTGGGTTATTGGAACATTATTATTATAATAAATAAATAAATAATAGTATTATTTATTCTATAGAGATGTAAATACACTGCGGTGGTGGTGGTGGTGGTGCACTCGGATCTGCAGCCCGTGTCCCACAGCTGAACCCATCATGCTGTGTTTCACTCGGCACTGAGGGGAATTTATTCAAATATTCTATCCCACACACACACACACACACACACACACACAGCTGCCTGTGTTGCCTTCTGAATGTGCATTGTATTATACACTCAGGGCATTTGGAAATGTAATACTACGCTTATTTACTGTATGCACCTTGACTTTCTTTTTCTATTACACGGTGATTGAAAAACGAGGTCAACTTTTTTTTTAAGGCTACGCCATCATCATCATCATCATCATCATACTCTGTCACATATTGCCATATTCAATTAAGCAGGTCATTTATATTGATAATACATCCTAATAAAAGTCATAAATCAATATGGATTGCCTCTGGCACCTTTGATAAATCATCACTTACTCATTTTTCACTTAAGGAAAGGAAGAAATGAAGGAATCACACACGTACTGCGTGAAGGGACATCAATCACACGAGACTTTGTGGCACGACGTACCCTGTTGAGTCGAGTCGGATGATTCCGGTGTCATACAATCAGACACAGCACACAGTGCCGTTCTCGAAAACCTCAGAACCATCTGTGTTTAAGGCGCGACATCCAAAGTGTATTTGCTGCTCTGAAGAAGGAGCGTTACTCTAAAAGAAGTGTTGAATCAATACTGTAAATTATCCGACATGAAATCCTACAAGACGTCTAATTTCTGTAACTTTCAGAACGCCAATCTCTGCGAATATACAACATAGAATATTCTTCAGTTCGTGGAATCTTTTCTTTTAATACAGTTCTCTGAAGCTAAACTACAGGACACATCACTGATGTCAATATGTAAATATAGCCGCAAGCAGCGATGAAGGGCCCGAGCACCTCCAGTTTACCAAATCTGGCATGAATCCAACAAACTGCCTAGGAGAAGAATGTCAAAATGTAACACGTGTCAAAATGCACAAAAACAAAAATAACTCACTTCCTGTTGAGTATGGCTAATACAATATGCTTACGATTTTGTTCATCTTGGGGCTCCCTACACACCTACCAAATTTGACATGGATAGGTGAAACTATATACCAGGCAAAAGTCTCAATGACATGTGGGGGCGCTATGGAGTCCCCCAGATACACCTGGGGCCAAGCCTCTATCTCTAAGTAGTGATGGCCAGGATTGATGTGTGTGCCAAATTTCATGAGTTTTTGCCCATGGGAACCACATCAAAAATGGCCAAGTCTTGAAGAAAAAGAAGAAGAAGAATAATCACAACTAATAATAAGAATCCTTAGGAAAACAATAGGGCCTTTTACCTCAGTGCATCACCCTTTGGCGGACACCTGAGGCTGTGCACCTCTGGTGCTCGGGCCGAAAGATTAAAATTCTCCGTGTCATGCAGTTATAGAAAAATAATCAACAACGGGGGGTGGTGTGAGGAAGCAGAGTCATTGTTATCACCATGAAGCTGATTATTTTCCTACAACAGCACATCCTGAAACAACTGATTCCTCTTGTAAATTCCACAGTACCTTTAAACCAATTACAATTTTTAACTTGTTAAAGAATGACATGTCATAACTTTTATCCATTTACTGTTACATTTAATGTTTTGGAATCAAGGACCACGAATCAAGTTGTTTCGTGTTATTGCTTAAGTTACAGCAGCTATAAACAGTCTTTCGCTCAAGAGACTCATCCTCTCTTTATTCTCTCTCTTGACATTAATAAGACAAAAAAAAGGAAGAAAAAATGCAGATTGTAATGTTACGGAGAATCCACAAAGCGTAAACTCCTCTGTCATGAAGGTGTTGGAAAAATGCTGACATTGGAGACGCTTTCCATAGCACTGCCTTATATTAAAAGTTCACCAGGTCATCGATTAAACAAGCTTTTTTTACATTTATGTGAAAGAGCTGTTACTATAGAAACATTATATAACATGACACCAATCAGTCATAATATTCTGACCACTGAGAGGTGAAGTGAAATACATTGATTATCTCATTACAGTGGCACCTGTCGAGGGGTGGGATATATCAGGGAGCAAGAAAGAGAACAGTCAGTTCTTGAAGTTGATGTGTTGGAAGCAGGAAAAATGGGCAAATGTAGTATAAGGATCTGAGCAACTTTGACAAGGGCCAAATTGTGATGGTGAGATTACTGGGTCTGGGCATCTCCAAAATGGCAGGTCTTGTGAGATGTTCCTGGTATGCAGTGGTTAGTACCTATCAAAAGTGGTCCAAGGATCCAAAGGACAATCAGTGAACTGGCGACAGGGTCATGGGTGTCGAAGGCTCAATGATTCGTATGGGGCACGAAGGCTAGCCCAGATGGTCCAATCCAGGAGAACAGAAGAGCTACTGTAGGACAAACTGCTGAAAAACTGAATGCTGGCTAAAACAAAAGGGTGTCAGCGTTAACTTTTTCAGCAGTTTGTGCTACAGTAGCTCTTCTGTTCTCCTGGATTGGACCATCTGGGCTAGCCTTCATGCCCCATACGAATCAATGAGCCTTCGAGACCCATGACCCTGTCGCCGGTTCACCGGTTATCCTTCGGATCCTTGGATCACTTTTGGTAGGTACTAACCACTGCATACCAGGAACACCCCACAAGATGTGCCATTTTGTTCGATGCTCAGACCCAGTCATCTCGCCATCACAATTTGGCCCTTGTCAAAGTCGCTCAGATCCTTACACTTGCCCATTTTTCCTGCTTCCAACACATCAACTTCAAGAACTGACTGCTCTCTTTCTTGCTGCCCGACATATCCCACCCCTCAACAGGTGCCGCTGTAATGAAATAATCAATCAATGTATTTCACTTCACCTCTCAGTGGTCAGAATGTTATGGCTGATCGGTGTATATCAAATTAATAAACCAGTCTTCTAACCAGTCAGAATCCAGACTTGTCCAGTGCTGTGATTGTGTTATAAAGTGTGTTAAAGTGTGTCAGCCTGCACTGCAGAGGAACGGAGTCCTGGCGTGATGTTTCTCCTACACAGATGTGTCGTGTCAATCCATGTGTTCTGTGAGTTCCCCACTAAATAAAGCTTTTTCAAACATTTCCTAAATACAGCTCTGGTTTATAATTGGAGGCGAGCTCCAGATGGCTCCCAGCAGGACTTTGAAACTGACATGAGGAAAAAGAAAAGTGATAAAAATGAGGGAAAAGCTTTAATCCCTCAAGCAACTCATTTCATTTAGAACAAAGTTCTAGACACACTATGTTCACATTACAAGCCTCATTTCATTACTCAGTTCTGATTTTGTTATTCAGATCGGATTTGAATATCTTGATTGTTCACATTTATAATGACATGTGACCGGTATCTAGCTGTATGTTAACGTGAACGCGTCTGTCCTCTGAAGCAGCACGCATGCGCATGATGATAGACAAGTCATCTGCATCATCAACAACAAAAAAACATCATATTTGTAAGATGACTCACGGTATTAATACCGACTAAACTAAACAGACATGCTAGTAGCTAAAGTATACATCGCATTTTGCTCTGAAGGACAGTGGAGAGTTCATACATGATCAGATCAAGAAGGAGAAAAAACAGACGGCTCGCTTTTGCTGACTTCGTTGCGATTGTATCGCTCCTCCATTGTTGTATTACAGTGCTGTCGGTGTTACTGATGATGAGAACACTCAGCACATGCGTATAGACAAAAATCCACAAGAATGGTGAGCTGACCGTTCACATTCATGTTGCATAGCAATGAATTGGATACGTATCTGATCTAGGCCCACATAAGAAAGTGACTCAAATCTAATTTATCTGATTGAAGTCTTTACAGGATGGAACATAACTTTCAATCACAGGCCATCTGAATTGTACAGACTATATTCAAATTAATTTGTGCTAGCAGTGCTGGCGCGAATTGTTACTCTCATTCAGGATCTTTCTACTTTATTATTATTATTATTATTATTATTACATTTTTAGGACGCTATTTCTCCCTCAGTTTTCAACCAATCATCACCAAATTTCACATGAAGAAGAATACCGCTGGGCTGAATTACGCTGCTATGACTTTTGGTGCTGATCTGGATCACTGATCCGGAATGATCCATGAAAAACAGGAATTTTCCTCACTAAGCTTCATTCTCTATCTCTTACCATTCAAGATCTATAGGGTACGGTGACTAGATGTCCAACTTTATAAGAGCTAGCGCAAATCACTGTGACTTTACTCACAGTCTCGATCTAGTTATTATTATTATTATTATTATTATCTTAACGTTTTTGGATGCTATTTTTCCTTCAGTTTTCAACAAATCATCACCAAATTTCACATGAAGAAGAAAACCTCTGGGCTGAATTACGCTGCTATGACTTTTGGTGCTGATCTGGATCACTGATCTGGAATGATCCATGAAAAACTGGATTTTTTCAATCACTGATAACACTGCCAATTTTTAGCAGGGCACAACTTTTCCTCACTATGCATCATCCTCTATCTCTTACCGTTCCAGATCTATAGGGTACAGTGACTAGACGTCCCAGTTTGTAAGAGCTAGCGCAATTTACTGTGACTTTAGTCACAGTCTCTTTCTAGTTGTTATTATTATTATTTTTTTTAAGGCACTATTTCTCCCTCAGTTTTCAACCAATCATCACCAAATTTCACATGAAGAAGAATACCGCTGGGCTGAATTACACTGCTATGACTTTTGGTGCTGATCTGGATCACTGATCTGGAATGAGCCATGAAAAACTGGATTTTTTCAATCACTGATAACTCTGTCAATTTTCAGCAGGGCACAACTTTTCCTCACTAGACATCCCAGTTTGTAAGAGCTAGTGCAAATCACTATGACTTTAGTCACAGTCTCTTTCTAGTTTCACATTTATTGATTCATGTTTTAAGAAAGAAATTTCCTCTGAACACAGTCGGACTTTTTCAAGTTTTCATTTTCATTCCTCTCATTGAGGAAGACATCGAGTTCAGGAGGAAACTTCACCAACAGCACTACAGGTACCAGGTTGTAAATATCAGTACGGGTCAGTCAATGGTTCTTGAATCTTGAATGTAAATGTAAATATTTTAATATGATTTAGGAAGTTAATTTAATCTAATTTTATTTTATTTGAAATAATCATTTACAGTAACTCATTAGCTTTAATCTCATAAGCTTTAAGGTTGAAACCAAAGTCATTTGTTATCAGTGTAATTACAATCCACATTAAGGAAGTAAATCACTTGCCAGTGAAAAGTAGAAGACTTTATACTAAAAGGTACAGGTCTAAGAAAAGCTGTTCTTGGAGGTAAAACAAAATGTTAAAAAATTAGTGCTCTAGTCAGTATACAACTAATTATCAAGGGTTTTGTTTATTCACAGTATAAGGTTAGAGCTTCACATGTTTAAAGTGGGGCGGCATGGTGGTGTAGTGGTTAGCGCTGTCGCCTCACAGCAAGAAGGTCCGGGTTCGAGCCCCGTGGCCGGTGAGGGCCTTTC
>JAPFFA010000019.1:4062603-4072696 GCA_026153275.1 Sciades herzbergii
TCGCCGGCCACGGGGCTCGAACCCGGACCTTCTTGCTGTGAGGCGACAGCGCTAACCATTACACCACCGTGCCGCCCGTTTTGTTTTCTCATTTCAAAATTATTGGCACCTCAGTTTGAGTTCAGGTGTGTGCCAATAATTTTGCAGTTGGACATAAGATAAGGTCTTTCCTTTTTTTTTTGGTTTGTTTGTATTTAGTTTTACTGAACAGCTATTATTTTTTTTTCACATAATGTGTTGTTTTCTTGACTAGTTTAACGCTACGTTTTCTTTTTCCCTGTAAAACACTCATTTTCTAAATTATTGGCACCCCAGTTTGAGTCGAGGTGTGCGCCAATAATTTTGCAGTTGGACAAAGTTTTTCCTTTTGTTTGTTTGTATTTAGTTTTATTTAGCAGCTTTGAAAAAAAATTTTCACAATGTTTTCTTGACTAACATTTCGTGTTCTTTTTCTCTGCAAAACACTCATTTCAAAATTATTGGCACCCCATGTATGATGATGTGTGCCAGTAATTTTCCATTTGACCGCATTATGGGCTGAGTTTACGGTTTTTAAAAACTTTTTTTTTGCATATTTTAATTTTACTACTTCTTTATCTTTTTGCTCATGTTCATTTTTTGTGCAAGCTTTGGTTAAAAAAGATAAATATAATTATTCAGTCAGAGTACGAGTTTGCATTTTTTGCTTATTTGTATTTAATTGAATTGTACATCACTTTAATTAAGTTTTTTTTTTTTTGCATGTTTCTTTACGAATGTAATTTTTAAACGTGATTACAGAAGTTTTTAGTCATGTACCAGTTGACTATATTATAAACTAATATTGAATTTTTTTCTGTTATATTTGCATTTATTTCACTTTTACATTTGTGTCGCAGGTTAATATGACATGCAATTTGAAAGGCTTTATGTGTTACTTATTTCCACCGTACTTTTGTTTCTTTTTCCTCCTGTGCTCTACGGGTATTAAAGCGACGGGTCTGCAGTGATTCTCCCTCAGTCACCTGCCTATTTTTTGATCCGGACTGTAATAAATGGTTTCATTAAGTGATAAACCAGTGGCCATTGCTAATGACTCGCTCATGCTGCTCACGCTGCCCTGCATGGAGGCAGGGAGCAGTGAAGGGGGCAGCTCAGGCTCCTGCTCCAGTCCTGAGACGGGCGACACTGCTGCCGGTCTGGGTGAAGAAGAAGAAGAAGAAGAGGAAGATGGACTCTTGAACTTAGATTGCACTTCAGGCATGGAGGAAGTTCCCAGATTTCCTGATTTCACCTTGCACGTTTCGAGCAGCTTCTCTCCGACTCTTGAGGACATCGAAGAGTTCTTGATGGAGAAGATGGAGCAAGTGGAAAAGGGCCTCGTCATTCCAGACGCAAAAACGGAGCAGGTTGTTGATAAAGACACGCCATCTCCTGCGAGTCAGCTAAACAGTATGGAAGTCAAGTCTTCTGCTCAAACCCCTGCTAGTCAGAACGCTACAGCTAGTGTGACAACTAGCTCCGCTCCAGTGTTAGTTGGCGCTCCAGTGGTGCTTCAGGTTCAGCCCGTGCAGATCAGCCACCCGCTTCCTCAAACGAACTCCCCTGCCAATGGACTCCGGGTGGCCCACTTGGTGCTGGGTGTCCAGGGCGGGCAGAACGTCGCCCTGCTCTACCCTCCGATGCCTTCTGCAACCGTGCTACCCATCGTCGGTGAGATGGGATGCCAAGACCAAAAGTATGTGAAGATCGCCCCGCTGCCCATTACGTTTCGGGCGGTTGGTGTAGCAGGGACCAGCTTGGTCAAAGCCATCCCTCCACGCCCAGCCAGGCCTTCTACAGAAAACCTGCGCGTGCACAAGTGTTCCCACCCAGGGTGTGAGAAGATGTACACCAAGAGCAGCCATCTGAAGGCCCACTTCCGCAGACACACAGGTGAAAAGCCGTACCTGTGCAGCTGGCCAGACTGTGGCTGGAGGTGAGGCTTAATTACGGTTCTCATTTTTAAAAAAAAATGTATTTTATTTTGGTATTTAAGATTACTACTTTCAGTTCTAAGCCTTCAAAGTGGGCGGCTGCTGTGTTTGTGCTCGTTCAATTAGTTTTTCATTTTAGATTTTAAATAGATTTTGCCAAGTTTAGTTCATGCAGGGTTTTTTGTTTGTTTGTTCTTTGTTTTGCTTGCTTTCTTTATTTTATTTTTTAAATTATATATCTTAAATCATATACGGATGATTTACTTTATGCTGATTTTATTATTATTTAATCAAAAAGTAATGTTTATGGAGATGTTGATTTTATTAGCTGTTTTGTTTAATTTTCAAAAATGCTTGTTTATGTAAAGCTGAAATTATTATTATTATTATTATTATTATTATTATTATTATTATTTTTAATGATTGAACTGTGTACTGATCAGACACATGACTGAGAGTATGAACTGATTGAGGAAGTAAGTTCAGAATAATCAGTAATGCGGTTGTATTTTAGCAAGTACGCCTTCAGCATTGCTCTGAAAAATAAAACTAGGTAAATATATGTATATTCTCACATATCATAATGTTCATATATAATTTTATCAACATATCATTATTATAGAGTCATCTCCAGAAGTATTGGCACCCTAGAACAGAAGCAGAATCTCAGGCGTATCGACCACATGCTAATTGTTGGGATGCCAAAAATTTTGAAACCATGACCACTAGAATGGGTCGAATTATAACTGAAATATTATTTATATTTCATATTAAGACTTATTAAGGTGTTTTGAGGTTAATATGTACTTTTTTTATATAGATATAAAAACAAGTAATTTTAACACGATTCAAATTGGGGTGCCAATAATTTTGAAACCCACAAAATTGGTTGAAATAATAATAATAGTGATATACAAATATGTCCATAATCTATTTTTGAATCAAAATATATTTTTAATAAGTATTAGTTATTTAAAATGTCTAGCCATAACACATGAATTTAACTTGGGGGTGCCAATAATTTTGAAGCTTATAATTTACAGATAATCAGTTGCATGACTTCGACTTCTCATGTTAATAAAAAACTATTTAGTGCCCTTGTATATGTAACATCAAAATATCAGTTTTTAATGCGGTTTTCATTTTATATTATATATATTAATTTTCATTTATTTGCATGAAAGGTGCCAATATTTCTGAAGTTGACTGTAGGTGTATAAATAACCATACTTAAATATATTCCCTTGTTCAGGAGGTATGTTTTGTCCTTCCTGTGTGCTTTATTTCCATGGTTTTTTTTTTTTTATTCCACCCTGCTGTGCTTGTAGGTTCTCGCGGTCGGATGAATTATCCCGTCACCGTCGCTCGCACTCGGGAGTGAAGCCTTACAAATGCACGATGTGCGACAAGAAGTTTGCCAGGAGCGACCATCTGTCCAAACACACCAAGGTGCACAGGAGCCCGCGCGCGAACAGACTGGCCAGACCGAGCGTCTGAATGAGCAGCGCGATCCTTCCACTAAACCTGGAAAAGCTCGATCTTCCATTACTTTTCACTTTCCTTCCTTTTGCTTGGTTTTCTCCAGATCTGTGCTTTTCTCGGTGCTAACGTTGGCTAACTTGAACCTCAGGGAAGTGATTGTTCAGCCCTGGAGCAGATTTGCGCTGCTACACGCCGCACTACCCTGCTCACTAGCCTTGGTGTAAATGAGTCGGGAGAGATTTCAATGCAGAGATCCTTGAGGATGAGGATGAGCACGGTGCTAAACTGGTGCATTTTTGTGAATATTCCCAAGTAATCTGAATTGGAAAGACTTCCAAACGTGAGCATGTCTCCAGACTGCCTTACACTTTATAGCAGTGTCTTTAATAAAGCTTCATGTATAGCTACTTGTAAAGGTGGAAAAAAAAAAAAGTCTTGTTTATGCTATGTACGCTAGAACCGAAGCTAAAGATAAGATAATCCTGATTTTTTTTTTTTTCTTCCTAAATATGCACTGCAGATGGAATAGTGTCTAACGTATAGCACTTAAGGTAAGGTTTGAAAAGTTCCTGCCTCTGAGAATCAATGCAAGGTCCAGTGTGAGGCTTTTTTTTGTACCTATCTTACTTTCTTACTTTTTTTTGTACTAATGCCTGATGATACTGACTTCTTTGAATTTTCTTTTGCAAAAATGTTGCCTGTCCTCTTTCCGGCCCAATCACATCCCTGACTGAACCAAATCTTGTTAAAGTGCGTCTATCCTGTGCCTCAGATCTCTTTCAGACTGTTGAGAGAGGCTAATGCCAAACCAGAGATCCCAGTTATCGATGGGACTTTGGCGTACGACATTTACTACAACTAAGGAATTACCGCTCACGTACTGTAAAAACACACATAAGCTAAGGAAGAGGGATGCATCGGTACGGAGACTGGTCTCAGGTGTCAGTCTGATACGGTGCTTATTTACTCGTACTGGAAAAACAAATCTGATCCCAGGTGGTACTGTATGACATAAGATTAATGGACGTATTTAATGATTAATGATGGTGTTCGGAGTTCAGAGGAAACGGCTGAGGATAAACCCGTGCAGTATCATTAACCTATAAGCTACAGTGCTAGGCGAATGAAAGTAACAGCTCTTACTCGGTGTGTTTAACAATTATTCCACGGAATCGAGTCGTACATGAGCGATAAGCCGTGTACGATGAGATTGATTGATTGGAATAACTGTTTTATTCTATCCACATTGATTGCATGAGAAACATTCGATACAAAACGTCCGACAAAATCATTTCCTCTTTGGCGGACCTATCGATCGCTGTAGGAATTGATTTTAGTGTTTTTTTTTTTTTTTTAGAAAGCGCCATCTTGCTGTCGTGCCGAAGTATAGAACAGCTTTAGACATTTATTTAAATCTTCCTTGGACATTTCGGTTCTGTAATTTTCAAACGTCTTTGAGCTTTTGAACCAGTCTAACAAAAAATTCAACAAATTTTAATGCTTAAAGATGAAGAGCGTAAACAAACCGATGAAATGACAGGAGCAATTTGTGAAAAAATGCTATAGTAATAATAATAATAATTATTATTATTATTATTATTGAAAAATAATTTTTAAAAAAGATACGTTCTTACCGTGGAATACTTTCATTCTATATTTTGTGTAATTTTTAGTTTTTTTGGGTTTTTTTTTCCCGAGTAGAGTTTTTATTTCATCCTCGGTTGTTTCAGGAACACGCTCTGCCATTTTGTTTTTCTCTCCTCACCGTATACAAGCTGATATCCTAGTCGTAGAGTAGCCAATCAGAGTGCGCGATTGTTCATACCCAGTGCATGTGGATAGAATATTGTTCTTTACGATCCTTAAGTACGAAGGATTGTGACGCAATGGAAACACAAACGCACTTGCTTTTCTGGAACAACCCAACTCGCGCTCTTCTCCACTGCAACCCGACTCTATACAAACTAGCTAACGCACTTTGTTTAAAATTATATCACTAATGTTATAAAGAACGAGGCACTCGCCTAAACGCACGACCAGACACGTGTGCATGCATTTTCATTGTCGATATTTAAACCAGAGGAAACATGAACCATAAACGGAGCTAAAGAAAACGTTCTGTACGTGTCATATCGATAATCGATAACATTACCGATTTGGGGGGAAAAAGTATCGATGCATCCCTTGGGACAGTAAAGAAAAACTTGATGTTTATAAGCTACGTTTAAGAGCAGAACTGTATTGTGTTTCGATTCATCAGGAGCAGATGAACGTTTCATAATTATTCTGATATTTCTATATTAATGAAGCTGTCTTGTTATGATTGTAAATCACAAATCGGTGAAGCTTTTTTTCTTCTTCTTCTTTTTTTAATACTCCGTCCGTTCACTTAAAGAGAGCTGATCAGTAGCTTGTAAAGCTTCCTCACGATTACCTTTGCCTTTTTTCTGGTTGATTAAATTTTCTTGTTGTTGTTTTTGAGAAGTTCTGAACACAAAGATGTGTCAGTGATTAATGACTAACTCCAGGTCGTTCATATACATTGAAAAACACATCACCGTGATTAGTGGTGCTCACGTAATGAGGGTGCTTTTTTTTTATTTTAAGTTGTTCCTTTCTTTGCCGTTTCAATACTGTCTTTAATTCACACACCCGCGTTGTCGGCTGTAAGTCCGGAAATCTCTGCATGCTGACGCGATTTTATTTTCTAACATAAAAACATCGGACAAATCTTTTTAAAAGCCAGCGTAGTTTAAAACAAAATTCGTGACGCTATAGTATACATACCGAAGTGTTTTATTCTTTTTATACGACAGATATTAACCAACAATTCCACTTTTCGTTGATTTAAACAATGACACTGACATGTCATTTAATCTTGTGGAGCATCTGTAAAACTATAAGTAGCTAAGACAATAAAAATTAATAAAAAAACACAGCATGTGATGCTACCTAGAAACCGCTGTTACAGCTTTAGCTCTGACTGTTACACAGCGCTGACACTGGAGACTCCTTACATTTACATTAACATTAAATAAACGTCTCCTTACAGTTATTTTTTTGTACATACTGTATTTTTTTTTTATATTCAGTCCTTTTATGTCACTACTTCTGTCCGAGCTGCTGTAATAGAAAACCAATCAACACCTTCTGACCAATCAGAATTCAGCAGCACTATGGTATTTATTATTATTATTATTATTATTATATAAAATAACAAATATTGAAATGGCTGCCAGTCAAAATTTTTTGAACACGTGGATTTATTGTTTGATTTCAGCTCGCTGGGACGGAAACCATACAGACAAGTAACAAACAAACAAACGTCTCGCTCTCGGATCACAACGTGACTCGAAACGCGTGCTTTGTTACATAACCAAGGGTGAAACTGTTAATCCTGTAGATAAAAATAATTCCTCAAAAAAAACCAGTGTTGGTATTAACTGTAAAAATAAAATAAAATAAAGATGTGGTTCCCGAAGTGCCTGGGAAGTGTAGCGATATAATCTCAATCTCGGGATAAGTTAGGGCAGAATACACTTTTCTGTGATCGCAGAATTTAAAAAAAATATATATATTATTTATTTTTTAAAATAAATATTTGATTTTTAAAAAATATTAGAGAAAATTTTAATAATAAAATTTATCCTTTTATATCTATATAAATTCTCGATTTGATTTTTTTTTTGTGAATTTTTCATTGTGAAATAATAATTTTTTTGTAGATGATGATAAACAAAATCTACTAAACAGTTTGATTTGATGCGGCACAACTACCGACCTGCTCACAGTTTCTAATATCGTGACACTTATTGCGTATCGTAGCAATGTCTTTGTGAATCATGGTATCATAATGATCTTTTTGGCGTATCATGACCTCGGACTGATGAGAGCATTGTAAAGGTTCCAGTAGAAGTCATTTCTAAGATTTCTCAATTCACGCAAGATTTAAATAATATTATCTGGCGTTGAGTGGTATATCAGATATATTCCATTCAGCTAGCATGATCTTGAACGAGTTGAAGACGAGTAGCTGAATGGAATATATCTGATCGACCTGAAAAAAAATCCAGCCAATATTATTATTATTATTATTATTATTATTATTATACATACACATTCCTTTCGGGTGTTCAACACGTCTTTCTCTTTCAAAATTCTCTCAAAAGTTCTGTATTTTGTAACAAAGCAAACCTGGCGGCCATGTTTGTTTACAAATTGTCCCAGTCGCTCACTTGCTAGCACGGAAATGTTACGTGTCCAATGTGTGACATCATGTTGTCTTGACAACCATGCAATATCATAAACCATATTCAATGCTCATTCTTCATTGGGTAGAGTGACATAATACGCGTAGGATAAGCGATATGCTAACAATATTGCATGCTATCGAACCAAATAAATGAAATCCGCTGGAAGGGAATAGAACACATGTTTTTATTCCATCGAAAAAGTGTCCTGGATGGATATTAATTAGTAATAAATAAACAGTTCTCTTTATTTTTACATTTTCAATCATTTAAAGTTAAACAAAAATGCTAAATGGTCCTAAAAACTTTTGACTGGCAGTGAACGTAACATTCGAATTTCTACGTTCAAGCTGGATTTTCTGTCGCAAATTCACACGCAAATCACGAAGACCAAGTCAACGAGGGCGTCTTAAAAACAGTATTGAAACACGCCGTCTGACGACCATCTCCCCACCCGTCCCCTCCCTCTCGCTCTCTCCTTTTCCTTTCCACACTCACATTAAGACATTAACACTTTAATTTCGTCATTAAAGCCATTGAGTATAGCTGCTCAGCCATGTAGCTGGAGATGTCTAGGTTATATTTTTTTGAATAACTGAAGAAAATAAATGTTATTTTCTTATGTACAACAATAAAACAAGTAAGAAGCAATTCACTGGGCCGTTTTTTTTTTTTCCCCTAGCAGTTATTTCCTAAATCTTTTTTGTTTTTTTTATATATAGGATCAAAATATTGTATCACCTGATGTGTAAATGTAACTGTTTAACTGTCATGCAGAAACAAGTCTTTTGAAGGATACCTACGTCCAGCCTTCATAAGACGTTCATAAGCATTAAAAAAGCAAATCCGAAGGATTTTTATTCATGAAATGTGAAAAACTGAGGTTTTATGTTGTTTTTTATTACATTAAAGTGAGAGCCAATTTTCTTTTTCTGAATTCTACAACTTCTTAGTTTGTCTTATGTTCATAAGCATTCATAAATCCTTTATTCATCCCTTCTTGAGGATTTCTGAAAGGTATACATCCAAATTCATGAGGTGACCTCAATCATAAAAGCTAACTCGTGCTATATTTCACACCTTTTTTCCCCCCAAATCCTCTGAATTTTGTTATATATTCATAACATCTATGTATATGTAATGAATGTGTTATGAAGCGTCAGTGTAGCTACCTTAAATATTCAAACAGTATTTACAGTATGGAGCAGCCACTCATTTCTGTACGAAATGTCATTTTTAATACATATAGTAGCTTGGGTTTTTTTAAAGAACAAACACGTATAGCGCTTTATTTTTCAGTGTGTTCATAACACATTCATAAGCATTGCGTAAATCTCTTACAGTGTCACTTCTGAGGTGACATTACAGTTTTTAGGTTTTAAGTTACAAGTTTTAAAAATGGATCTGTTTTTTTGTTGTTATTGATTTTCTAATGACCAAAGCAACATTCATGAAGCTTTATGACTGGTCATAAGTATTGTCCTGTTATGTCAGCTTTTGTATTTATGTATCTACTTCCTAGAAATGCTTGCGGTAGTTTGGACTGAGAAAACTAATATAAAACACGATGCCACTGTCATGTGTCACTTCTTAAGAAACCTGTATTGTCCCGATAATCATGTGTGCCTTTATGACACTCTCTTATGAAGCATTAATGTATACTTTCTACAAATGTACATATCTACTAAGCCTATATACAGGATGTTGTGATATAAATGGGAGTGACAATAATCCTTCGTAAATTGTACATGAAATCCTCCATCACTGCTAGATGAGAGTTTATGCAGTGCTTATGAATGTGTCATGAAGGGTCTGCATTGGTTCCTGTTAAATCATTTTCTTGTAAAACACTGCAGGTTCTTAAAGACTGGACTCTTTCGGCAAAAATCAGAAAATGATTTTTGCATTATTTCTGAGACTGTATACACACACACACACACGTGTTCTTTTAGGCATTATAACAAGGTTATTCACGCTCATATAAAGACAGCCACAAATTATAGAAAACCTTTAATGTGGCTGCCCAATTTTGGACAGAATTTTGACGTGAATCCTCCAGCATTGCATAATGAGAGATTTTGTGCAAAGCTTATGAACATGTTATGAAGGCTCTATGTAGGTACTGGTAAACCCCACCCCCCGCCCCCTTTTTACAATATGGTAGCCTGCTTCTGAAAGACCAAACTCATCAGGCAAAAGTCAGAGAAAACTATTTGTGCATTGTTTCAGAAAATAACCCTGTTACACATTATAACAGGGTTGTTCATGTTCATGTAAAGACAATCGCTTCTTGTATTAAATGTCTCATGTGACTGCAAAAGTTCTGACGTACAGTGGTGCTTGAAAATTTGTGAACCCTTTAGAATTTTCTATATTTCTGCATAAATATGACCTAAAACATCATCA
>JAPFFA010000019.1:4091229-4103052 GCA_026153275.1 Sciades herzbergii
GACTTGTCCAGGGTGTACCCCGCCTTTCGCCCGTAGTCAGCTGGGATAGGCTCCAGCTTGCCTGCGACCCTGTGGAAGGATAAAGCGGCTACAGATAATGAGATGAGATGAGTTTTTAAAGCAAGACGGCCTTTCAATTTCATAAAATCAGTGAAATTTAGTTCCTTCTGAAATGTGGTCACTGTTTATTTCTGTAATATCTCAAAATATCAGGCTGGGAAGTTATTTAATTTGAGGGGATTAAAGCAAATAACGTGCATGAAATCGTTTGCTTCGCGCAGTCAAGCAGACAGAGGAAGTCCGTGCACTGACAGTTCCATCGTTCTGTCGCTAAACGAACAGCTGATCACACCGAGGTGCTCGCCGTTTGGTCCTTCGTTTCTTTTCCTTCGTATATAACATAACGTCTTTTCTTCTCGCTTTCTTTCCGTTACTGTAGTTGGTCTTTCACGTTTCATTCGCACACTCGCATCCTCCATTCTTCTCTCCTGTTTCAAATTTGTATCCCACAATGCCTTGCGTGAACGGCGAAAGCCCACCACGTGATGTGATGCATGCCGTAGTGGTGAAGCAGAAAAAAATAGCGGAGAATTTAGGGCCGCGTGGAGACAAATTCATTAACTGTTCTATTAGAAAAAACTAACAAAATTGGAAGTCTGTGATTTGAATTCAGTAGCTTTCGGTCACTAAACACAAATAATTAGGTGTCGGGGAAAATTCTTTTTAAGACCTACACTTGAAAAATCTGAAGGGCAGTGTAGCTTTAATGAGGCCCATGCGATCTTAACGCGTATTACATCAGTTTTCTAAAAATTAAGCCGTTTCTTTAATATCTCGAGAACGGATAAGCATATTTTAAATTCTGTGAAACGCATGTTCTGCATTCAATGGGAGCAGTTTCAAGCAATGTGGATCGAATTAAAATTTTCACCTAATATGCCTGTATCAAGGTAGATGGATTTCTCTCAGGGCTCACGCATGCAAACAAATTTTAAACCAACATATGAAATGTTTGATGCATCAATACTAGCTCTTTACGCAGTATGAGCTCCGATACTATCGCACACCTCTACGTTTAATGTAGAGATGAGATGGACGATCATTAGAATCTGATCACTTGTATGCTCTTTTATCGTGAAACTTAGGAGCAAGCCATTTCCTAGTGTTCTGTCCTCACTTAAAATATATTATTCGAGTCTGGCGAGCATCATTTAAAAAAAAAAATCGCGTATAATGCTGTGGAACAAGTTAGTTCGTATGTTATAGCAGCTATAAATCATCAAATTCTCTTTTGAAGATAAAAGCAGAGCTCGACGTGTTTTTGCCCCAGGTTCAGCCCTCGTCTGAATCCAGCTCCTCGGAGTTGTTGCTGAACCGGAGTCTGAGCGGCAAAACGTCGAAGAAGCCCCGAGGGCTGGAGCTCATGCCCACGCTGTTGGTGAGCAGCTCGGATTCGAGTCCCCTCAACCTGTCCAGCCCATCGCTCCCGACAGCCTCCCTGACACCGGCGTTCCTGCAGGTCAGTGTCCTCCCGTCTACGTCTGGTGGTATTTTCACCGAGGACTGTACTGACACCTGGTGGCTACAATGCAGAGTAGCATGTTTTTAATGCAGTGTCGCCTGAAGATCACGGCCTTTCAGAGTTTTCTCGTGCTACTTAGAGGCTCTCTAGGATGCGCTTTTTTTTTTTAATACCTCATCTTGTCAGTTAACCTGATTAGTTTGCTCATCAAAAGACTGTTGGTAATGGGGACTAGTATTCTCAGTCCGTTCCACTCAGAGGCTTGACAGTAGATGGCAGTAAGGCACCAGTTTTGGAGGTTGCTGTGAAACCTGCTGCATGGGTGGGTTAGCGTCGCCCCCAGGGTCGTGATGAGATTTGGTTGAATGCTGCTTTGATCGATGACCTCATTACAGCCGCACAGTGGCTGATTTTATGATCAGATATTCATTCAGCTGGCTTTTTTTTTTTTAAAGTTATGCAACAGATGAAATTTGTGTTATACCTGCGTGAGCATCCTAAAACTAAATCAAGACTTCTTTGTGCATTGTTCGAGTGTAACAGTATCAGTCTTTGTTAGTTTCCATACCAGTGCATTAATATAAACTGTTTGTTTTGTTGTAGACCCCGTTGTTGCTCACACCAAGTCCTCTGCTCTCCAACATCCATTTCTGGAGCACGCTCAGTCCTGTCGCTCCGCTCAGCCCGGCCCGCCGACAAGGCGCGCACACACTCTTTCAGGTGGGTCTTCTTTCAGCTCCCAGCATGCTGAGTTTTTATAAATGTACAACAAATAAAAGTCTGTTTTATACTAAAGTGAAAGCAACCTGAGACTTAAAAAAAAGTGTATTTATTTACAGAAGTACATTTTTCTTTTACATCTCTGCACAGTTTCCATCCGTCCTGAGCTCCACCCAGTTCTCAGTGCCCGTCCACAGTCTGGACGGCACGAACACACCAGGCCCTCTCTCTCCAGACCCACAGAAGACATAAAGAAAAAACAGACTGCTGGGTTTGTCTTTACACACTCGTCCTCAGGACCTTCTTCAGTCCGGAAGGAGAGTGGTCATGGCGTTCTCTCTGCTCAAACAGATTCATGTTAACCTTACAGAGGAGGGGAGACTGGCATGCAGGGGGGCATTTCTTTTCTTTAGGGGTTCTCACTCCTCTACGGTATGGGGATTTTCTTTTTATAGGTTTCTACACCGGCATGCATCGATACCTTTTCCTCCAGACCAAGCTGATTTTAACAAACCTGTCCAGCGGGGCAGTGTACTCGCTCAGAGCTGGTATTTTCACTCCCCTGGCAAGCAGTTTAAGTTCCTCCTCTTGATATTTTTTAGGTATGAGCACAGTAATTGATGCATCCTGAGGAGGTACAGTACCAGTCAAAAGTTTGTACGCCCCTGCTCCACTCATATTTTAGATTCTTTGTACACTATTGGCTTCATGAGGTAGTCCCCTGGAACGCTTTTCGAGTAACAGGAAATAGCCGTCTTCAACTAATCCGTATTGTTCTGGATATGAGCAATCGTGCTCCGATTGGCTACTAGGATATCAGCTCAGTGTATGTAATAAGTATTTGATGGTAAGAGTTTGTATAAAAAAAAAAAAGTTATTCCACCCATCATTACATTTAAGACATAAAGTGACTTGAATTCAAAAGGTGCGTCCAGACTTTTGACTGGTATTCTACTGGCCTCTCCATGAGGCCAAGTCTCGTTTCTTTGCCTTCATACTGGGAAGGACATGAGACACATTTTGAACAAAACTTTGCCCCTCCCTTTCCTCTTGCCATAGATCTACAAGGCAAGCACCTTCACACACCTGCTCATAACAGTCACTTACCGACGCACTTACGCACTAACGACGTCTCAAAAGACGTTTCTTCAGAAAACAGCTAGAGGTTGGAATCTAGTTTGGTTATTAAAAAGACGACACAGGGACTCTAAACAGCCAGATGCTTATTTTTGTATCATATCTCGACTGTTCAAATAGGGTTTCTAGCAGTCTTACTATTTTTCAAAGGGATTTATATCATCATGTGGTTTTAAGACAAGTTGAAGTCAGGTGTCAAATTATTTGAAGAGGGAAAAAAAAAAAAACAACAACCCAGGATTCATCTACAAAAGCTATTTTTGTAATTTTACATAGATATTTCTAGAAATTATATTTAAGCCACTACAATTTAGATTTTTTTTTTTTAATGTAAATTCAACATTAAGTCAAACTAAATTCTGGCAGCTCTACACGTTTCTTATTCAGAGTGTCAAATTTAATTTAGCCGAATCCATGATTTACTTCTACGCGCAAACTTGAATGATGAATATTAATCCAGGTTTAAAGACTTGCAGCTATGTTCAGTTTGATTGAATTCAATGAGCAGGGAAAAAAAAAAAGGGTCAATTTAAATTAAATTCAAGAGCTCCTAGTAGTGTAAATATTCTGTCGAAATGAGACCTTGTTTTATTACCAACAAATTTCAACTCCTCTCTATGGAACGAGGAATTTGTCCCTACAATCGAGTTTGTAAATTAAGATTTATAGTTGAATTACATCAAATTGAAAGTTTTCTCTATGGTTTGAACGTGTGCAAAGGTTGTTTTTTTTTTTTTGTAGCACAATCCATTGCAGATTCTCAAACACATTCCAGCCATGGAGTACAGTTTTAATGAGTGCAAATCAACTATATTTCCAAATTAAAAGATTTGCCTTTTACATTTGACGCTGTAGCGGCACATTCATCATTCCATTAATTTCCACCTTCTGCAGTCGAGATTTACAGCGTGGCGTCTTTGAAATATTTCTGAAGCCAGCAAAAGTCCTTCATCTACGATAAAATCCAGGAAATACATATCTAATAGTTGCACAATGCAAAATCCTACCTCTATATCTCAGTGTTGAATTAGGATCTCGTTAAGCCATGACTCAAACACGGAACTGGATTCACAGCCACACGCAGCTTGACGGCGTTACTCAGCGCCAGATGTGTGGGAGAGAAAAAGATTAACATGAAGCGGAAATTATTTAGCATCTCAGACCGAGTCTCAGGTATGTTAAATACTTTCAAAAACACCAAGCACTTACGCAGTACGTACTGAGCTCAAAGTGTGGGTTCAAGAACAAGGGCAATATAATACTAAAGATGATGAAATGAAAAGAGGCTAAACAAATGAAAACGATTTGATTTTAGCTAATTCAATTGTGATGTACAAGTTTAAAATAAAAAAAAAAAAAAAAAAAGCAACTTTTCCCCCTCGGTGAATAAATGGAAAGCAAATTATAACTGCTAAATATTTAGTAATTGCCAAAAAAAAAAAAAAAAAAAGTTGAAAAGCCATTTGACAAAAACCTTGATGTGCTCAAACCTTTTAAAGGGCTATGTATATAAAAGAAAGTTCAGTTAGTAAATGATTTTTCTCCACCGTTTGACTTTTTTTTTAATTTTTTTTAAATCTTTCCTTTCTCAGTGGTCAGTTTTCTGGCCCTCGGTGCTTTACAGAGCTACAGACTTTACAAACATGGAGGAAAAAAACAAAACCCACATACCACACGGTAGAAACCTAGCTGTAACGTATGCTAACTAAAGCTAATAATGTGTCTGTGTTTTACAAATCTACACATTTTAGGATCATAAGGACCTGAAAAGTTAGAGTTAGAAATGATGCTTTTTATTTTGGGATAACTTTTTGTGTGTGAATTTTTAAAGGTTTTTTTTTTTTTTTTAAAGCCCCACATAGCTACAGACCAAGTGGATATCTTGTGTATTACAAGAGCTCCCTTTCATAGCTGCAACCTCCAGTTTCCTCCGTATGCTTTCAACTATTAAATCTAATGATTAGACTTGAGCATTCCTCGTTCCGAGAAGTATTCAACCCTCATTATGATGTGTGATGGGTCCTACACACACACACACACACACACACACACACACGTGTTTGTTATCCAGCTGTTGAAATGCTTTGTAACGTTTTGCCGCCCCCCCCCCCCCCAAAAAAAAAACCCTGTTCTGTATAGTTTTTCTACATTTGTCTGCTCGTTTGTAAATATTCTCTGTTCCTTTCTAAAAATCAGGTTGTGTGTTCCACCTTTGTAGCATTCCCAAGCTTGTGTAATATATTTGTGTATAATTTCTCGCTGTTCATTTTCTCTGTGGCACTTAAACCAATGTTCAAAACAATTAGATGACATTTAACAGACGCTCTTATCTAGACCGGCATGGTGGTGCCTTGTTCAAGAGCACTTCAGCCATTCCTGCTGATCCAGGGCATTGAACCAGCAAACTTTTGGTCCCAAAGCTGCTTCTCGAACCATGAAGCCATGGCTTCCCCTATTCTATTTCAGAAAAAAAAAAAAAGCCACACCCTTGCGTACCTCCGTTTTCCCTGCTATAAAAAGACGATTCTATGCACCTTGATCTTTTACTATATTTACGGCCCATAAGCTATAAATGAATAAGAATTTAGATAAGGGGGGGAACCCACACACCCCTCCCTCACTGCCTTGAAAAATGCCCAGTCCTAAACACTTTATAAAATGATGTTCAGCTGTGGGGGGGGGGGGGGGGGATAAATTGGTACAAATGATGTTTTCTAACGTTTTGTCCCATTGTTTTTTTCAATCTGTCACAACCCGTGCAAATGTTTACAGCTGTTGATTTGGCTTAATAGCTATTGTGGATGTGGAATAAAATGAGAAATATTAAAGAAAACAAGCAACCAATAAGTCGTGTCTGAGGTTTGTTGTGTTAACCCCCCCCAAAAAGCCAGACATTTAATTCAGTACAGCGATGATGGATTCTCCTGTCGGTTCGACGGAAGAGTAGGCAGACGAGTCATTTGCCGAGGTGGATCCTCATGTGGGAATGAAGACCGATTTTGGACGCACGCACACGGCCATAGATGCTGCAGGGGAAGGAATAGACAGAGGCAGAGCGCCGTTTCCTCCTCTCTTTCTTCTCATGAATAGCAGCTGCTCTGTTGGCTTCAAAGGCCCTAGTGCCTAAGGTGTACTGGTTTCTCCAAAGAGCTCAGTCATGGGCAATTGCTTCCCAGGAGTTGACATCAATGTTGCAGCTCCTAAGGCTTGCCTTCAGATTTTCCCTGTATCTTTTAAGGGGTCTGCCCTGGTTGCGATGCCCTTGCTTGAGTTGTCCGTACAGCAGCATCTTTGGGATTCTCGTCTTCTATGCGGACGTGTCCTGTCCATCTTAGCTGGCACTTGACGATCAAGCACTCAACGCTGGGGAGGCCACACTTCTTCAGGACCTGCAGTTGGGTACTGGGTGGCGCCTAGCTTGTTTCCGGCGACCAGTTTGCCTGACCAGCACATGACTTTGAAGAACGGGTGTGCAATTCCTTCTCTACCCGCTCGCCTACCGACACTCATAGTCCCGCAGGTGCAGCTTTGTTATTTGGAGTATCCGTCTCCTAGGAGGACTTCCATCCAAGGATATGAGGAGTTCCTCCTACCCCTGACTCGTGTATGGCGGTTGCGTCATGCCCGAACAGGTCAAGGACCTGCCACTGCTACTCAGTACAATGGATATTAAAAATACACCAGCAGTGTAAACAGCTACAACAGCTTCTTCAGGGTCAAAAGGTCACAGACTTGCCCCAACATGCCTGCAGCTACACAGCACAATACGAGGAGCTTTTCCAGAAAACTAGTAGGATGTGCATTTTACGACTTCCTGCATGCAAAAGCAGGCTCATATTAAAATACGCTAGAGTCTGATAGAACAAGATCAGGGAGGGTGTGGGTGCTCAGGCATGTGCTGTTCCAGGAAAATAAATCAGTAATGGGTTGGTGTGATGAAGCAGTGTTACCATCCTGAAGTTGAACATTTTCCTTTAAACAGCAGTTCACCTCAATTGGATTCAAGACAGGCAGCTGAATTTTTATCCACTTTAGTTTACATTCATTATTTACAGCTCAAGAAAAAAAAGGCAGTTGCAAACAAACTGGGATGGGAAATTTAGCTCACCAGAAGATTCAAAATAAGCTTTAAAACAAGACTTGGCCCAATTCACACACCAATCATGTCCAAACAGGAGGCAAGTGGTACATTTTCCTCTCCTTTTGGCAGCAACAGCAGAATCTGGAAGCAAAAGTCCCAATTTCCCCAGACTTACAACACACCTGCCTGCTTTACACACACACACCTCAAATCATCTTTGGTCTTTTATGAAAAAGTCCAACACTCCTCAGGCTTTATGATCCAGTCTTGTCGCTTTTGTTCCTACAGTGCAGTCTCAGACTGTGACCATCATGGGCGGTTTGGTCCGACTTCGACTCTGGAGCACCACCAGGCAGGCAGGCAGTCAGTGTTGCTCTTCATTAGTCCCAGATCTTTCTGCTACAGGCATGGCAGTGGAAGCAGCTGTCCAGTGACACAGACAATACAGAAAACTTTAAATAGTTATTTGGGAAAGTAGAGTGCGGTCCAGATATGGACGCATAGTATTTCTACAACGCTAGATTTCTAAAGGAGTAAAATGTTAAAGCTTCAAAATCAGGGTGGGTTTCCCAAAAGCCTCTTAACGCTAAAAGAGCGTTGGATAAGCAAAGGCCCCCAATATATTCTTTTTAACCAACACCACAAGAACATCACTCAAGATGAAGAACTGGAGAGTAACCGAGTTCAGATACCCAGGCTCATGGTCCTAGGCAGTGAGAAAGATACCAGGCTTGGAGTACTCGAGTCTGACTCGTGCCCCAATTTTAAAAGGCTTATTTGACTTGGACTTACTCGTGCATTAACTGCATTTGGACTCGTAAATTGGAGACGAGGACTCGGATTTTTCTCTTTATTTTTTTGTAACATGCCATAATTTGGCATAAGATATTTATATCTACATTAATTTTGTGCAAGAGAATGCACATTCACCTGTTCATATGTCAGGCTCAGGAACAAGCTAACGTTAATGGCACCAAAATGCCTGGAGAGACGCCCCTAGGATTGTCCGCTTTGCTTATACAGACTTCTCGTGCAGGGCGGGGGGGAATGCACGGCTGTGTGTTCCATATGTAGAAGAACTGTCGAGGAGATGACGGGGATGACCTCGAACTTCAATCGTCATTTGGTAAGACTCCACCCAGAGAAGGAAGTGACACGCTGTGGGCGGGGCTTGCCGAACAATGAACTAGCTAGCGTTATTTGCCCTGTTGATAGTGGGCGGGGCTCGTGTCGGACTTGACTACAACGCTGGCTGAAAGCATGCTGTTGTACGGCTCAGAATGCTTGACGAGCGTCTGAATGGCTGTTCGACATGCACCATGTCAGATGTTGGTTGGCGAGACCATGTAACAAAACTAAAGTTATTCCATGAAATCAAGTCGTACACGAGCTAATCGTGGCTGTAAGCCATGTACAATGAGTGAGTGGAATAACATTCTATCCACCGTCACTGGATTGAGAAAATGGAGGGGTTTTTTTTTTTGCAAATTCGATAAATACACAACGTCCAACAAAATCATTTCCTCTGAGGTGGACTTCTTAAAAACCCATCAACGGCTGCACGAATTGACTTGTGCTTTTTTTTTTTTTTATATAGAAAGTACCATCTTGCTGTCGTATAGAATAGCTTTAGACATTTAATTCTTTGCAAACAATTAACTTTTGAACAAATAAAAGAATTAACGCTTAAAGAATGTAAACAAATTGGCGAAATGACAGTAGCAATTTGTGAAAAATGCTTAAAAAAAAAAAAAAAAAACTTAAAATACTTTCATTCCACATTTTGCTGCTTTTTTTGGGTTCCCCCAAGTAGAGTTTTTATTTCATCCTTGGCTGGTTCAGCAACACGTGCCGCCATTTTGTTTTTCTCTACTCATGGTATACAAGCTGATATCCTAGTAAGAGAGTAGCCAATCAGAGCATGCGATTGCTCATATCCAGTGAACGTGGACAGAATAAATGGGAACATTCCTTTACTCCTCAACTCTCAGACTATAAAAGAAAGGTTGCTGAGATTCATAGGCGTAGCAAAAAGGAAATTATAACCAAAGTATTTTTATGGGAACCATCACATATTTGGGGGGAGAGGAAGGCCTGCTATAACAGCGAGCGAGCGACCAACCAATCTTAGCAGAGATCAGCTCCTGGTAGCAACAGAAAACAGGGACAACTGGGAAAGAATAGTCAGGATGGATTGAGCAAGTAGCTCGATAAAAGTATTAGCAGTTGTAAGTAGTTTTCTAAAAATCGCTTGGGCATAGCAGATCCTTTCACAGGAAATGACATGCATTTATGCAAATGGTTTAGCTGAAGGTAGCGAATCAGCTCAGAGACTGGAGTCGCAGGGTTAGAAACGTCATCTCCTGTAGGAAGGAGTTCATAAACCTTTCAAAATCTCCAAGAGCCACTACGAAAAACCACACGAGTTTGTGGCTATAAATTAAAAAAGGGTAACTAGTTGCTTAATCTGGCTTTCCTAAGCAAGGAATTTTACATAGCTGGACTTTTACAAACTTTAGCTGCCAGAAAGTCTCTCTCTAGAACCTCCAACAAATGGTTTTCCCGTTCAGAAACCGAACATCCGAACGACGAGTGCGATTGGGAAGGAGTCGCTGTTGCCAACTGATTCCCCTGAACAAAATACAGGTCAGTAAATCGACAGTAGGTACTGTAATTAAAAAGCAGTCGTACCTGCCAAGTATTTTTTGTGTCGATGTTGAACTAAAAGCAGTACCAGGAAGAACATGAAGCCCATGCAGCCAAAGATCATACCAGACAATATGAAGCTGTAATTGCCGTGCGTGTTGATCATCTGGAACAAGAAGAGAGCAAAAAAGGTCAATAAAAACAAACACTCCAAGTCACGTACGATTTGAAACCGACAGACAGTTTCCTTACCGATCCCACCAGTAACTGCAGAAACATCTCTCCCATTCCAGCACAGGTCACAAGGACTGCCGTGGCACAACCTTCATGAAAAGGAGGGGAAAAAAAGTTCAGCAATGGATTCAAGAAAGAAACAGCACCAGAAAGCAAGGACTTGTTCTGAAAGAATACAGATGAGTTCTTCAAGCAAGATCCCTTTCATCAAATCAATAAAATATGAATTGGAGGGGAGAAAATCACGTTAGCGTTCTTGCATTAGATCACGCCAAGCTCCGTCTCTCTGCAGTAATTCAGGATGCATGGACATATATTTTTAGCATTTTTGGAGTGAGTATCTTGTGAAGAAGTTCCGAGAGCGATTCACGATGGCGTCAAAATTTAATAGAAGAGGGCTTAGATTAATTGGACAGGAGGGAACGCGTCGAAGCCGCAGAGAACGAACTAATGCCGTTTTAATTTCTCTCCGCTGGATCATCAGATTATTCACTCGCCCAGACTTGCATTCAGAAGGTTATTAATGTCTTTCAAACTTTATCCGTGCAGAGCCCTTGCTAATTCCTCAGCCCTTCCGAAACGGCCTCCGAAGAGATCAATTATCATTTACTTGAATATGGATTGAGCGAGCAGCTTGGCGGGAGCGTCCCTGTATGAGGGCCGGAGGGATGAATCCTGAATTTAAAAAAAAAAAAAAAATAAAAGGCAGCGCTGTCAGTCTTGCAGGGCAGATCAAATTGATCTTCTGGTCTGGCCAGTTAAACAGAGATGCCAGTGATAAAAGTGGGAGACGAAGTGAAACAGGAATGACTGTTTTGGTACCACTGGGTGGCAAGTCCCATCTGCGCATCCTTGTGCCAAGCCTTGGGTAAGTACTGGTGGTGATGTCGCTTTGGTCACAATGGAAACTAAAAGCAAAAATGACAAATTGCCATACAGTAAATACCTTTGTAGTCAAGGAGGTCTTCGGTGAAAGCCAGCATACACGGGTAGATACTGCTGATGAACAGACCCAGAAGGCAGGTCCCAATGAAAAAGAAGGCACTGTTCGTGTAGAAGATGAGCAGAAGCAGCTGAGTCACTATCACTCCAACCTGCAAGAGGAACAGCAAAAACCATCCCTCCGTCACGAGAGCAAGCTTAGAGTCACAATGTACAAGATCCCAATAAAATAACAGACTGATGACACGATGAAGATCCTCCAACGATGGACCCATGATTTCAGAAAATCTGCACAGCTGTCCTCAAGCTGGCTATGAACAAGTTTGTCCGTACGAGCATTCATACAAGAAAATTCCATGAACCCAGAGGGAGGGGAGAGAAAAAGAAAAAAAAAAAAAAGTCCATCCCTGTGTCCGAAATCACTCACTATATAGGGAATTATTATATAGAGGACTATATAGTGAGCTCATTGGTAAAATGGGAGAGAGAACAAAAAAAACCAACTCTTTTGGACACTAGTCTGTCGTACTGGTATTTACGT
>JAPFFA010000019.1:4110402-4120775 GCA_026153275.1 Sciades herzbergii
AAGTGACACGCTATGTTCATTGCCCTGTTGATAGCGAGGCTTGCTTACTGAGCGATGAACTAGCTAGTGTTAACCCTCTCTCATGTCATTTGCCCTGTTGATAGCAACACTTGTGTCGAACTTGAACACTGGGGACTCGAGACTGGACTCCGACTCGAGGTTTAGTGACTCTACTGCAACACTACTTAAAGGATCATGAAAGGAGACAATTTCTTCATTGGTTATGGAAATGACAAGTGGCCGGTGCATCATTGTCAATGTCCATCCACTGACTCGCAAGGTTTTCTAAATCTTCACCATTCAGTTTGTTCATGTGTTGTAAATCACTGATGTCATTTACGTCACGCCATGGGGCTGAGTGGGGTGAAGGGTATAAAATCACCACCAGGACACGAACTACATGTTAAGTTTAGCAGTATCAGCAGTCATTTGGTCCTTTTATCTATTCTTTGATCAGCATTCTTGATGGTCATTGATCGACACCAAAGCGAGGCTTGTTAAGCCTTGTTTTACGGCATTAACACACATTATTAACTTGACTACTTATTGTTCACCTCCAGGAGGGAAGGGGAGCACATGGCTTGGTGATTTTTTTTTTTTTTTCCTGGAAGACTGATTCATTGTTACTAAAGCCAGGGGTCACAAACTTGGGTCATTCTATGCAAAAGTTCATTATAGCGAGGCTGCAGTGAACACACATACCCAGAGCGCAGTTAGGGGTTCGGTGCCTCGCTCAAGGGCACTTCATCCGAAGGCCACCCCAAGTCCACCTAACCGCATATCTTTGGACTGTGGGGGAAACCGGAGCACCCGGAGGAAACCAACGGAGACACGGCGAGAACATGCAAACTCCATACAGAAAGACCCCCCCCCCCCCGTCAGCAGCTGGGCTCGAACCCAGAACCTTCTTGCTGTGAGGAGACTGTACTAACCACTACACCACCATGCCACCCCAGTGAGAAAAAGGTTCCCAGAAACCCTTCTCCACCCCTTGCGCTACAGTAGGGGTGTAACCGAAAAGGAACACATTGTTTGGAATAAACAGTGTCCGAAACTGATAAACACCAATACAAACCGGGACGAGGCACACCGGAAAGGTTCACAGTGAACTGGTTGAGACCAGCAGTCTCATTCAGTGCATCAGTTTTTCACTAAAACTGAAACCATGGCCTCCTCCGACAGCTCTGCCCTTTGATCAGTCATGAATTTCCCCCTTGTGAACACAAAGTACACCAGGTACATCAAGAAGCAGATCAAGCATCTTGGCCTTACTGATTAACCCAACTGAAGATTCTAACAATTGCCATTCATGGATATTGAGCAAATTTTCCCTTACCTGGTTAAAGGTGAGCATGCGAACAGGTTTGATACGGTAAGACAGCGGTATGGCGGCCAGACGCCCAACCATGATGGCTGCCCAGAACACGCTGGTCAGGTAACCTGCCGTCTTGTGCATTAGATGCATGGGTGGACCCACAGCATAGGTGTAAACGAAACCCGTGTATGACCCCTAAGGTGCAAAGGACAGAAGATCCATCACCTCCGAGTTCTATATATTACTCACTCCATTTAATAATAAATTAGAAATAGTGTGTAGTTTCAGTAGTGCGAAAGCAGTATTCTGTACCACTATGCCATCAGAGAAGAAAAGCACCACCCCTCCGAAGATATGGAGCCCAAAGAAAGATGGTGGAAGTCCTTTCAGCTTGCTGAGATGATAGCAGTTGAGCAAGTCCATGTGACCTGTGGAGAAAACAGAAAGGAAGGTCATCAGAGGTTCCTTAATTGGGAATCTGATCCGTAGGCACTAAAGGCGGCAACTGTACTTGCTTGAACTCCTTGAAATTCAAAAATTTCGATCAAGTCCTTCTTTAGTACCTACGGTTTACAATGACCTGGATGACTGAGAACCTTCACAGGACATTTTCCTCACTGATCAAGTTGCTTTCTTTTCACTTTAAAAATAATCGTCTGTTCATTTGGGCTCCATGTTGCACCCAATCAGAATAAGGACCAAACAAGGCATAGTTAGGGATTGGATCTTGCCTGTAGGTTCATGCAGCACCGTCATGCTCACGTCAGCCTGCTCCGGGGTCGTTTGCAACTCTACTGCACCCATGTGCGACTCCCCACCCAAGAGACGAGGACTTGGTTCAGGGCAACATGGGAGCAGCCGCTCCCGATACATGAGAGCCAAAACGGCGATCGGAACAGGAAGCTGGATGTAGAAAAAAAAAGTGATTTAGTTGTGATCTTTACAAAACACTATTTATTCCAGGCTCAACGCATGGCATGATTTGTTTTCCACAAGACCCTTCAGTAAAGGAAGGAAAGGTATTCTAGTGTTGTACTTATGTACTCGCAATTCTGAAGTACACAACTACAACGCTAGAAAGAAATCCAACATCCACACGGTCAAAATATCATCCAAGTCTGGTTATAGATCCTTCAAATATTCCACTGCTAGATTATTCAACAGTCTGGATTCTAGTGTTACATCACTTTGCTCAAACTACTGGTTGTTTATAGAACTAAAAATGTTCTAGAGTAACTCTAAATTGTCCCGTGTACTCAAACCTCCAAATTAATACAAGTTTCACACCATTTCTTAAAGTTTTCATTGTCAATACAAAATATTTTTATCCACATTTATATTTTATTGTATTTGTAATGATTATACATGTTATGCACAGATTTCATGTAAATAAGTGTCAGCTTTTGAAACCCTCTGCCTAATAAAGTTCATTATTAAAATGGTGAATCATGGTTATTAAAATGGGCATATCAGGTGAAAATTCAAGTTCAATCCAAATTGCTTAAAACTGGTTGAATTGAATGCAGAACACTTTTTTTAAACAGAATACGTTTAGCTGCTCGAGAGATTACAAATCAAAGACTGGAAAAAAAACCGCTTAATTTTTAGAAAACTGCTATAATATTCTGCAAGAGGATCACATGGTCCAAAATGGGCCTCAATAACCAACGAGATCAAATGTTTTTTCTTAATAACTTCTGTTTTTCCAAGATATTTACATGGAAATTGGCAGGAACATAGATGGTTGGATACTGAATACAAAACTTGAAAAATTAGTAAAAACCAATTATGTAAAAATATTAAAATCAGTACACTTCCAAGTTTCACCAAATGGCTTTATTTGTGCAATATAAAACTGATCTTAACGCTCATTTATACATCTCAAAGAAGGCGAAATCAATGTTAGTTATAAAACATGCATAAATAAGAACTGAATGGTAGATGTGGGACATTATCAAAAAAAGTATAAGATTTCTAATCCCCGCTTTGTGCTCTGGAGGCCTTTGTATTTCTCAAAAGTAGAACCTACTAGTGTTTATATGGAAGAATAAAAGTGATATTCACAGCTTTCAAGACCAACCTTGGGGGGGTTGGACGACGACTGAGATCCACATCCAATAAACAAGTCACATTAACTGAACTTGACACTTGTGTTTCTGACTTCCGGTTTTTTAAAATCTCATCTCATTCCAACCACCAAGACCTCAATATTTTTCATCAAAACAACTACAGTTATATTCTAAACTAGTTATTTACGTAAATGTTTGATTTGAAAATAAATAAAAGTAGGTAAAGCTATGAAAACTCACTTCAAAGTCTCCTGTGAATCAGAACATCAAAACTAACAGATGGAAAATTTTGCTGAATCCTTCATCAGAAACAGCGAGAGAACATCCCTATAAAAGTGATCTGATTGATATTGACAAGTAATCCAGTCAGAAACCGATCAGGAGGGAGAGAGCGCGCACACGCAAGCCTCTTTGCTTTCTTGCGACTCAAAGAAAAGCACCGGCAGTTTCCCGACATCACGCAAGCAGAGTTTTTACTCTGTTGTACCGACTTCAACCTGCCGTTACTCCCAAAGTACTGAACCGATCTTAAGGAGATGAATTTCTTTGGAAATCAGAAATAAGCTTTTTAAATGATGAATATTTTCTATCATGAAGAGTTAAAGCAATGATTGGTTTGGAAACTTAGATGAGCGTCTGCATGAACAGTTCTCACAGCACAGCCAGCGAGAGTCTGATATGCCCATTTAAAAAGGTAACCATGACAACTCCGAAGCAGCGTTATTCCTTCTGTATATAAATGATACAGTTTTATACTTGCAACTAGAGCACACTTTGCAAAAGAAAACAGAATCTGCAAATATCCGAGAGAGGACACTTCGTTGCATGACCCTTAGCAGGATTGTTTATCCCATTTGCAAGCATTGGTTTAACAGCTTTTTTTGTTTTTGGAAAGAGTGGGCTGAAGGTTGTTCTAGCCTGCAGGTGTCAAACTCCAGGCCTGTTGCCTTGTTTCGTTTAGCCTGTGTGAACTTGCAAAAATAATAAGACAGCCCACTATACCTACTACTAGAACATTTTTCAAGCCATCTAGAATTCACAGCAGACCTGCATTATTGAGAGCACACATGGGGCTTGTACTCTCAGGACTGAAATGCTGGTTAAACTCAACACCTACTGACTGCATTTGACGAGTCAGACGCATCTAAAAAATGTTTCACGTTGGGAGTTTTGAATCTTAAGAATGTTCATGATTGACACCAAAAACTGTATCGCTCCGGAGTAGCGTCAAGGCCTAGAAACGTGATAAAAGTCAAGAGAATAACCCGATCTGTTACATTCGCAGAAATAAGCCTGCGTGTTTTATTAACTGTTCTATTCTGTTTAACACCAATAACCTGAGCTCTGAAATCAACAGAATAGATAATTTTTCTTCTTATATAAAATGGTCCTTCAAGAGATATAGTCAAAAAAAATAAAAAAGGCCCAACTTTATCCCAGATAGAATTTAAACTAGACTGAAATCCCTGTTCTAGCCCACAGCCAAGTTTTATCCTTATTCTGTTCAAGCCAAGAGTTTGTCTAGGATTAAGGAGCGCTTTAGATAGTTTTTATAGCCCAGGTGGAGCTCAGGAATGTCAAGCCACACCCGCACATTGTACACACTATAAAACGCTTCTTTAGTTCACGGAATAACGAACATCATACAGGACTGAACAAGCGATACCTTTACTTAGGCCCACCTGACCACTGTGGTATGAAAAAGCTCATATCCAGTGTGTATTCAAACGGTAGAGAGAAAGTAAGGATGCTTTAAGTGATCCCACCATTAGATCATGGAGGTCTTTAAAATATTCATTCGTCACATGTATGCAGAGGATTCCATGTCGGATTTAAAAATTTGTGCCATGTTGGCACCCAAGGCTAGTTCATAGCAAGAGCATTTCTAAAATGTATGCTAATTTATTCATAAATCATTAAAATAAAAGATGCTTCAGATATGCATGTGATAAATTCTAAAAAACTTTGTTTTTAACAAGGTGCCACCACAAAGTACTTTGAGAATAAAATCGTGATTAATAAAAAGTAATTATTTACTTCCTATTAAATCACAGGGGGAGGAGGGTAATGAATGAATAGACTACCAGAGTGCTGCTGTTCATTTGTGACATGAGGAGAACATGCTACACTGAAAAGCAAAAACCTTCACCGCATTGATTTTAAATCATGTGAACGGACTCGCATTTCACTTTCATGCCACCCTGAACAAGAGCGCTCTGAGAGCACAATATCCCCCGCTGGGAACTCTGCCATAACTCTAGTAAAATGCAACTGAATTGAATGAAATTGCAATATGCGCATTACTGATATATAACAAAGAATCCTGCCAAGTTTCGTGAAATTCCTTCAAAAATTGTGAGAGGAGTTGATTTCAGAAGGTGAGCACCCTTCCCAGGATGGACATCACAACAATCCCCCTTTGGGCCTTTTGGCCAGCGGGGGATAAAAACTGCGAGGGAAGTTGATTTCAGAAAGCAAGCACACACCTTGATGAAATCACCAAAGTCTGTTAATAATCATCAAGGGCATAACTCTGGTAAAATTTCCTCAAATGAAATTAAATTCCAAAACATGCATTACTGTCATATAACAAGGCCTTTTGACAAGTTTCGAGAAATTCGTCCAAAAATTGAGAGGAACTGATGTCAGAAGAAACACACACCCCTTCATGAAATTGTGAAAGTACAAGGTTGTTAATCAAGGGCCATAACTCTGGTAAAAATGTGACCGAATTGAACAAAATATGCGTACTACCGACATACAACCAAGCCTTTTGCCAAGTTTCGTGAAATTCCTCCACAAATTGAGAGAGGAGTTGATTTCAGAAGGAAAACTCATGAAATTGTCAAATTATACTTTTATTAGTCAAGAGCTGTAATTATGGTAAAATGTGACCCAATTTAACGAAATTACAATATGCGCATTACCGACATAGAACAAAGAATCCTGCCAAGTTTCATGAAATTCCTCTAAAAATTGAGGAGGAGTTGACTTCAAAAGGGGAGTACCGTTTCCAGGACAGACATCGCCCCGACAATCCCCCTTCGGGCCTTTCGGCCAGCGGGGGATAAAAATCTATTTTCATAATTAATAACCGATGTTGCAATGTTGAAAAAATGAAGTAAAACTCCTTGGTTCTGCTTTTAGTTCCAGGTATTTTTAGTCAGATTAGTTTTATCATGTTTGTTTCCTGAAAATCTTTTTGGTTAAGGAATAAGAAACCGTAAAAGCATGTTCCTTTACATGGAACCAATTTCAAGCCCTACTCCCCTTCTCGGATTACAAAAACGCCCACGAATACAGCCTCAAACAAACAGACTGGGCAGTGATTGTACTGCGCTGCAATTGTACGTGTGCAACACTGATGAACACGAGATGTAATTCCTTACGGTGTTGCAATCACATCTACCAAACCAAGTTGCATTGTCTAACTACAATGGCAAAGTCTCGTCATGCAAGGTTTTATTTCTCCATACACGAGCTATGCCTTCCATATACAGCAAATTAAATAAAATTTGAACGTTATGGCACTCACCACAAACGTAGCACAAATGCTAGCCGTCCTCCCAAATCTAATCTCAAACTTCAAATAAGACGTTCCAAATGACACCCCACAGAAATTCAATCGTTCATAAATAAAAGTTACATTCATCAACTTTACCCAAAGTTGTTCAAGCATACATGCTCTTGTTAAGATAATAAATCAGCATGACTTACATTGACGAATGCCATGATCCAGAAGGCATAGGACACGCTGGTGACCACTTCACCCTGAGTATTGAGAGAAATCTGGGACACATTGTGCAAGTGTCTGCCAGATATCGTGTTCCTCAAGTGCCTCATGTTTATTGATGAATTGATGGTGGCATTTCCTAAGATGCAGTCGGTTTCAGACAGAAACGGGTCAGCGATGATGGGGCTCAACAATGCCCCAAGACCAATGAAGAAGTGAAGCACCTGAAGGGGAAAAAAATAAAGAATTGAGGACATGGCTTGATTCAAAACTGCCTGTTGTCATGGTCAGGTTCTACATGGAATCTTTAAGGGTTTTGCCAGAGATTCTTCAGGATGCTAAACGAAAACTTTTTGCTACGAGTGTACAAATGAATAAGTTGCCCATCAAAAAAGTTGTTTGATTTAGCTAGCAAGCTCAGAAGTGTGATCTAGCTGTGGTTCCTGAATGGTTCTTGGATGGTTAACGGCTATATTCTGACATTTGTATATCTTTAGGAAGCACTTTGCCTTGGTGAAGGTGGCTGTAGATCTGGAGTCCATCCCAAGATTTCTGGATACAAAGCAGGAATACCTTTCCATTGCATTCACAAACTTGTGTATGGTACACCTCAGGGCAATTTGGAGTTGCCAATCCACATACTGGCACGCTTATGGGAGGAAACTGGAGAACATGTGAAACTGAACAGAATAAATCAAACCAGGGACCATGGAGCTGAAGCAGGAATCCTGCCTACTGAACTGCTGTGGAAAACCTCTGAAAGGCTGTCAATTTACCAGTTTAATAAGTTTTTCCTTCAGGCATTAAGTCTCAATGTCACTGTAGGTAAGAACTCGTTCTCTGAAGCTAGAGCAATTCCTCAAACCATTTGACCAAAATTGTGTTGACACTTAACCATCATTCCCATGTGGGTCATCCCATCCCCCTTTCAGTCCTCAACCTGTTCCAGCAGGACAACATCCCTGTACTCAAAGCAAGATCCATGAAGACATGGTGTGCAAAGGTTTGTGTAGAACTCATGTGACCGCAACCCCAAATCGCCGCATCCAAAATCTAGTGGAAAGACTTTCCAGAAGATAAGAGGTTATTGTAAGAGCAAAGGGAGACCAAATCTGGAATGGGATGTTCAAACACATGGGTGTGATGGTCAGGTGTCCACATATATTTGGCCTTGTAGAGCATCTCCTGACCTGGAGGAAGACAGCCGAGTCTTTCTGGTAGAGCTTCACCAGCTGCAGGTTAGAGATGGTATCGATGATGCCCATGGCCAGGCCTGTAACAGCCGTCGCAGTTACCAGCATCAGCAAATTGCTGCATAATGGGATGATGGCGAACACCACGGAGATGATTAACGTGGATGCAGTGAGGGACGTCAAAGAGGAGCAAAGCCTGGAGAGGAGAGATGGACATTGATCAGTCTACATCAGGCTTAATCTTAGGTATAGGAGCCTTGCTTCCATCATAGGTGCCAGCAATACGGAAACAGCTCCATCCAAATGGATGTTACATAAAAACTTTTCTACACTACGATAGTAGAATTTGGTATTCATTCAATCTGGTTTGCCCCAAGAACTTATCAGCTAGAGAAAAAGGTCCTTCAAGGGTTCTTTCAAATTGTTCATTCCACACTAACACACTGAGAACCTCCCAGTTCACATCATGGATTATGATTCATGTGAAAACTTCTAAATTCACAAAACCTTACAAAATCCTAAAGCTCTACTCCAAATATGAGAGTTATTAAAGTTTGGCCCTTGTAGGTAAATTGTTATTCTTTGTATTCAAAGCCTCACCAACTACTTACTTTTCACTGGATTGGGTTGAAGTTTGTACTGAACATCCAAGAAACCTTAAAAGATGATTTGCAACATGGACAGTACCAGTCAAAAGTTTGGACACACTTTCTAATTCAAGGTTTCTTTATTTTCATTAAGAGACACTTCTTGTCAAAGTAATGATAGATTGTCATTTCACTTTACTTAGTTCTGCACAAATGACCTCTAAATACACAGATTCCAATTCAACAAATGAGAAAAATATACTTGGTCTTGTTTATTAAGGATAATAATCCAACAGTACCAGATTAATGAATGGAAAAAGTAGATGAACACCTAGGATTAGCAGTTAATTTGAAGGTGACATTAACATCAGGTGTCTTCAAATCAAGTTATTGAGCATCATACTGGAAAAGGTTACATCTCTAACGAGTTTGGACTTCACCAATCCAGAGTCAGACTGATGGAGGAAACTGAAGATCACATTACCCTCCCCAGAAGTGGTCCACCAACAAAGATCACTCCAAGAGCAAGATGTGTAATAGTCCACGAGGCCACAAAGGAACTCCAGGTAATTAAGTGACTGAAGGCCTCTCTCTCGTTGGCTAGTGTTAATGTTCATGAGTCCACCATCAGGAGAACACGGACCAACAATGGTGTGTATGGCAGCAAGACGGTGACACCAAGCACACAAGGTCATTCTATCAAATGTTACTCAAAAGAATAAAAAAAAAATAAAAAAAAAAATGTTGTGGAATAGACAAGTCAAAATCCTGACCTTAATCCAATAGAAATGTGTGAGCAGTTCATGAGAAGAAACACCAACATCCCAGAACTGAAGCTGCTCTGTACAGAGGAACAGGATAAAACTCCTTTATGCCGATCTGCAGGATTATCTGATCCAATTAACAATTACCACAAACTTATACTTGCAATATTTGCATCTCATTTGTTTAACCTGATGCTTTCGGTCACGTTTATGCAGAAATCTAGAAAACTCTAAAGGGTTCACAAACTTTCAAGCATCATTGTATCTTCAGAGTTGAAAACCCACTTTAAGACACTGACTACTTTCCCTTAAAACCTTATGGCAAAAATGTTATTCATTGCAGAAATATAAAAATTAAAAAAGGTGTTCTATTATTCTTTCAGAATTATTGGAAAAATCTTAAGCTTTTTCCCATTAAAGCAAGGCTCCAGGGTCTCACCATACTGCTTAATGATGAAATTAATCATGATTGCGTTCTTTTACACACACACACACACACACACACACACACACACACACACACCTCCCAAAGCCATTTCAGCTGGAATTAGCCCAGACTTGCTTTTGTTTCCTAGTGTTACGAGTTTGTATCAGAAATTGGTGATCTCTAGTACACAACAGACCAAGCCAGAACATCTCATCTCATCATCTCTAGCCGCTTTATTCTGTTCTACAGGGTCGCAGGCAAGCTGGAGCCTATCCCAGCTGACTA
>JAPFFA010000019.1:4551921-4562885 GCA_026153275.1 Sciades herzbergii
TTTTCTTGTGTGTGTGTGTGTGTGTGTGTGTGTGTGTGTGTGTGTGTGTGTGTGTGTGTGTGTGTGTGTGTGTGAGAATCCCCTTCTGCCTGTCAACCTATTTCTCACTGAAAAATTTTCTCCCCCCAGGTGGGCGTCAACGCAAGCGTTTGGTAAAAGCATTTGAAGTTTTTGACATGGACAGCCGCATCTGGTCTTCGTTACCCAGCCTGCCTTGTAAGCGATCCTATTCCGGGGTGTTGTGGGACAACACAGGGCGCCTCTGCTGGCTGGGAGGTCTTCGTCAAGGAGGCATCCATCAGAGCTCCAAGTTCACCAGGAATGTCAGCATCTTTGACACCAACCAGAGTATGATATCATAAGTATTTCCCGCCCTACTTGCACTTTTCACTATTGTATAGTGTTACAAGCTGGAACTGAATTTGACTTAATTGGAATTAATTACACAAATAGCCATTATGGTTTGAAGTACTCACCCCTACTGATGTGAAACACCAAAATTAGTAACTACATAACTAATTGAATGATGTTCAGCTGTGTGGAATTAAAGGCTTGAGAGTTTGTTGTAGAAAATATCTAAATAATTAAACATCAACATGAAGCTCAGTAAGCCATCAAAACAATACGTATTAATTTTATCCAAGATAAAAAGAATTATTCTATCCACATTCACTGGATATGAGCAATCACGTGCTCTGATTGGCTACTCTACTACTAGGCTGTCAGCTCATATACCCTGAGTAAAGAAAAACAAAATGGCGGCGCGTGTTGCTGAACCAACTAAGGATGAAATAAAAACTCTGCTGGAAAACAAAACCCCAAAAAATACAAAAAAGCAACAAAATATGGAATGAAAGTATTTGATGGTGAGAACGCACTTTTTCTTTTTTAAACTTTCCAAAAATAATTATTATAGCATTTTTCACAAACTGCTCCTGTCATTTTGCCAGTTTCTGTATGTTTTGAGCAGAAATTATTTCTGAGTGGAAATTATTTTGTTGGATGTTTTGTATAAAGTTTTTATTTATCAAATTTGCGAAAAATAAAAATACAAATGCTGTGTTTCTCAAAATCCAGTGAATGTGGATATAATAAGTTATTCCACTCAATCTCATACATGGCTTATAGACAACTCATCACTACCCGCCTCGTTGGCTATCAGCTGATGTACGACTCGATTTCATGGAATAACTGTTAAATATCCCGCGAAGAGTGCCAATAAATCTGTGAGTCTGCCTAGAGGAGGCCATCCACCAAAAGTCTGTGACCGGGTATAGCGGAGATTAGTCAGAGAAGCAACCACCCTTTTGGTATAGTTATACTAAGATCACAAGAGAAAAGGATTGAGGGATGAGAAATTAAAGGATAAGCCAACATAAAGTGTGTTATCAAGGTAACTGGGCAACTCTGACAGCTTCAGTGCCCCTTGGCTTCGATTCTACAAGTCTCTGGAGCTGTACTTCTGTTGGCATACATAAACAAATATGGTGAAGGATGACTTTATGCCTTTTTCTGTGTAATCTATTGCCTATGGTTGTACATTCATCTTTGTAATGAGGGGTTCATGCACTGCAACCCTAGTATAATATTCCTCTACGTGTGGAGTGGAGAGTCACTGCAAATCATCCAAAATCCTTCCTGATCCTTTAATGAAACATTTCTATCCTGATGGGCATCGTCTCTTCCAGAATGACTCCACTGGGTTCACTGAATGGTTTAATGAGGATGTAAATCGTATACTTTGGGCTTCAAACTCACCACAAGTGTTAGACAGCTCCTCCACCACCATCATCAAAGCACCAACTGACAATATCTTTTGGAAAACCATTGTTCATTGCTCCACTATAGTTCTGGAGACTTGTAGAATCTATGTTGAGGTGCACTGAAGTTATTCTGGTGGCTCGTGGTGGCCTAAAACACCAACAGACCGTATACGTGAAGAATATACCTTAAATAATATCTACATCGTATGTATGTAACGTGTAATCCAGGTAAGAACAATGACAAAATACATTTCGTGAAAGAGAAGTACGTATTTACCAAAGAAAATCTTTTTTTTTTTTCTGGCAGAACTCATTTTTCAGCCAGAAAAAAGTAATTTTTCAAAATCGAACAGCACACAGATCTGAAGGATCATTATACTGCACAACTTTATTCACATTCAGAGATAACCGCCATTTTCTGTTCAACTGTGATTCACATTAGCTTCAGGGGAAAAAAAGCTTTAAAAAAAAAAAAAAAAGATGATGGGAAGAAACAAGGTGTGATAAAATGTAAGGCTAGCTGAAATGAGTTATTGATTTCTCTGCAGGTACTTGCTGCTTGCTTTTGCCCTCTACTGTTTCCGTTCAAATGTGATCATTCCTAATCAGACTCACCGAGCAGGAAAATCGCATAATAGTTTTTTTTTTTGTAGCTCTGAAGGTGTCTAGTATCTTGGATAGGTGAAGGCAGTGGGTCATTGTTAAACCTTCTGCTCATTGCACACATCGTGGTAATAAATCATTTATCTTTTTTTAATTATTCCATTACTGCAGTGTGTGTCACTCAACAGGTGCTGGAGGTGTGCTCAGAGGGAATCTGGGAGATTACGCCTTGATATCTAATTTCCCTCGGCTGGGAACGAAAAGAGGCAATAAAATAATAAATCCCCCAATCTAACATAACCCGCCTATAAGATCGATAAGATCTGGGTGTGCATTGCAGGAGGGTGATTCAACAACGCTATTCAGAACCAGATGGTAATTCCTTATTTACAGAGCTGTTGCTCTTTTTAGTTCATCCTCATCGAGTCCATCTGTTCCACTATCTTCACGCAGCCTGGCATGGAGATTTCAGGAAAGTGACAGTTGATAAGCAAGATAAATGTGTTTATTTATCTACTTATTTTATGGTTTATTACAAAGCCATTTTAATCCTATATAGAGCTGTGCATTCAACTGTGTCCAACTTTTTTTTTTATAGTTCTCGGATTTGATTTGAGAGACTTTAAGTAAGATTACCACCACATACTAAAAAGAAAAAAATCCTGGTTTTGGCCAGCCAAAGAGTAAAATCTAGGCTGCCAAGAATGAGTCAATATGTAGTGCAAAGTTGCTAAACACCCCATTTTTCAGTCAAGTCAGGTACCCTGAGGCAAAAATCAACCACCCAGGCCATACTGATTAATTTACTCAAAAAGCAAATAGGGACTATTGGCTGAGGGAACCATCCTAAATAGTGAAGCTTGGCTTTCTCTCACTTCAGATTAATAAGTGATTTAGGAAAGTCATTAGGCCTGGGATTGCTTTATTGCAGCTACACATGCAAGCCAGCATGAAGAAGAAAGCTGTTGCAGCATTAGAGACAAAGAAAAAAAATGGCTTTAGGCCCTGGCATCTATCCACCAATCTTCTTCTGGATGGCAGCATTGCTTTTTTGGCAGCCAGATGTAACGTGGAGCGTAAATAATATGCCAAACTAATGTTGAATGTCTGACATTCTGAGGACTGAGAATCTCAGCGCTTCCTCTTCAAAATGTTCTGGCTCAGTGTTTTATTGCAAACTTGTCCTTACGGTGTCTATTACAGGAAATGAAATCCATTCTGTCAGATCTAATCACAGACAACTTCTTCTAAACATAAAGTCTAATCTTGAGCTGCTTCAGGAGTTTGCACACAAACTCCAATTTTTTCTACATTTACATATTCAGAGGCTTGATGTATGAGACAATGAGCGTGATGGCGTTGATGGTGGTATTAGCATGAAAGGCGAAGCTTTGGAAGCTGATCTTTGAGCAGAGTGTAGTCTAGAGATGAGGAAGTGAGAGAGCTGGACAGAGTAAAGGACTAAAGCACTGCTGCATCATTCTGTTTAGGTAGAGATGAAACAGAGGTGAATCCTACTGCACTACTATCAGCAAGTAGTCAAACAGCATTATGGGTAATATATCAAAAATGGTAACCATAAACTGAAAATGGAACAACATGTCAATAAAAGAAGTTTAAACTAGAGCTCAGAATTTCATTACAAAATACATTTTGTTAATTATCCAGGGAGGAGTTTTCCTTTATACTCATTACTCTTTGGAGTAAATGAATGTGTAAATATTTGCTACAGGCTCTTGGATGAAGTCTGAAGAAACCATTTCCATGAAGACGAAACGGGCAGACTTTGTGGCAGCCATTGTACGAGGAAGAATGGTCGTTGCTGGTGGATTGGGTATGTTTCCAGAAAAAACACCACCTATAATAATGACAGCAGATTCTTCAACAGCTCTAAGCCTGTATATTGTTCTTGTTACCTGTTTGCTCACCTGTAGGTCATCAGCCCTCAGTGCTGGATACCGTCGAGGCTTTCCATCCTGAAAAAAGAAAATGGGAGAATCTAGCCCCCATGGCAACTCCTCGCTGCTCCGCCTCCAGCATCATGATCCGTGACCGCCTGTTGGTGGTGGGGGGTGTCAATCAAATCCCGAGCTCTGCCCATGAAATTCTTTACGTGAAGGAGGAAGAGGTTGTTTAGCTATTCTGTAGCCTGAGAAAATTTACCTTCATCATGACGGTAGACTGCTAAAAATGCTTGCCTGTTATAGAGTCTTTGATAGGCAAATGATATGAAATCAAATAATATAAAATCCAAAGCACAAAGTATCCATTTATAGCTCTCATTGTTCTATTCTACAGCGCACACACACGTACAGGGCAAAAGACAATCCACTTGTCAATCTGAACACTGTAGACAAGCATGTGAGAGTGTAGATTCTTTATATATACGTCATGTATTTTAGAGTGACTAAATATTGAAGTCTGTGTTATTCTGAAGAAAGTGTCTTCTGAGATTATATGCCAGGTATTTTTGTAGCTTTACTTAAAACTGTCAGGTTGCTATTGCTGTAGATTTGTACTCCCGACTATGGCCTTGAAAATTCTTTCTTTTACTCTCTCACAAAGTGAAGTTTATAGCCAAAACAGGTGCAACGTTGTGGTAGCCTCATCAGATTTCTCTTTATATCAGTTGTTTACGGTGCCTGCACTTTGTGAATTGTGATATATTGTAATGAACTCCTTAGGATATGAATATCTGACTGTTTCTCAGAAATCTTCAGTTCTGAGATTTATCTTGCAGTTTAATCCATAGAGTAGCTCTGGGGGACATGCCAGGTAATTTATAATAATAGATTGTGTAATAATGGGCCTCATTTATCAGGCTTTTAGTAAAGTTGTGTGTAAAGGCTTTCATAGGCTAAACCGAACAAAAAATTCTCAAACTAAAAAGTTTTAAAGAACGCCAAAAAGAGTGCCATCTAAGTGTGATGTGCATGAAATTTTCCAGTAATACAGCTCAGCCATTGCAGCGTATCAGCTACCATAAACATGCAAAAAAAAAAACGCCACACGCTCTGTTATAGGGCACTATTAATTTTGTTCTCATTGAATGGCTAGTCTTATTTGTCTTAATTTATGCTTCCTTACAAGTCAGTAATATAAAATGTCAATTACACAAAATGCTTATTACATCCCTGATTCCAAAAAAGTTGGGACACTGTGTAAAACATAAATGAAAACAGAATGTAATGATTTACAAATCCTTTTCGACCTATATTCAACTTTATTGTTTTTTGTAAATAGACACTTATTCTGAATGTGATGCCTGTAACACGTTTCAAAAAAATTGGGACGGGGCAACAAAAGACTAAGAACATTGTGGAATGCTCAAAAAACAACTGTTTGGAACATTCTACAGGTTAATTGGTAATTGGAAAGGCTCATTCGTTCACAAGCAAGGATGGGACGAGGTTCACCACTTTGTGAAAAACTGTGTGGTCAAATAATCCAACAGTTTAAGAACACATTTTTCAACATACAATTGCAAGGAATTAAGGGATTTCACCATCAACAATCTATAATTTCATCAAAAGATTCAGAGAATCCAGAGAAATCTCTGTACATTAGGAGCAAGACTGAAAACCAACATTGAATGCCTGTGATTTTTTGATCCCTCAGGCAGCACTGTATTAAAAACTGGCATGATTGTAGAAAGGACATTACTACATGGACACGGGAACAATTCAGAAACAATCGGGAAGCAAAGTGCAAGCTATATATCAGAAACGCCACGGAGTTCTCTGGACCTGAACTCATCTGAGATTTCCACTGATGCAAAGTGGAAAAGAGTGCTGTGGTCTGATGAGTCCACGTTTTGAATTGTTACTGGAAATCATGTAAATTTTGATATTGGGAATTGTATCGAAAATCATATCAAGAGGAAAAAGACCATTCAGATTGTTATCAGCACAAAGCCAACTCCTGTGATGGTATGGGAATGTGTTAGTGCCTATGACATGGGTAACTTGCGCATCTGGGAAGGCACAATTAATGCTGAAAGGTGTATATATAGGTTTTGGAGCAACATATGCTGCCATCCAAATGATGTCTTTTTCAGGGACATCCCTGATTATTCCAGCAAGACACATTTTGCATGTGTTACTATAGTGTGGTTTGATAGTAAAAGAGTGCAGGTGCTAAACTGGCCCGCCTGCAGTCCAGACCTGTCACCCATTAAAAATGTGTGTGTATTATGAAGCACAAAATGCAACAATGGAGAACCCGGCTCCAGCAACTGAAGTCATATGTCAAGAAAGAATGGGAACGAAAACACATTCAAAAGTTCAACAATGTGTCCTCAGTTCCCAAACACTGTGTGCTGTTAAAAGAAAAGGTAATGTAACATAGTGGTAAACGCCCCTGTCCCAACTTTTTTGGAACTTGTTGTAGGCATCAAATTCAGAATGAGTGTATATTTACAAAAGGTATATCACAGTTTGAACAATAAATATCTTGTCTTTGTATTGTATTCTACTGAATATAGGTCGAAAAGGGTTTGCAGATCATTGCATTCTGTTTTTATTCACGTTTTACACAGCAGCCCAACTTATTTGGAATCGGGGTTGTAAATTTGTGTGCAAATGAAGTTTGATAAATGAGTCCCCCAATGTGTATATGATTCCAGGTTCTGGACTTAAAAGCAGAATTTGCAGTGCTGCTCTTAGTACAGAATGAAGGAACCTGCTATTTAAATGCATTATGGAAGACACAATAACAATTATGCACCATTATGAGCCAGATGAAAAATTCCTATTTCCTGTAAGTATTTGTTTTACGCAAAATCAAGCACAGCAATAAAAGTCCAGCACAATGTAACAAAACAGATTTTGTAGAAAGGACTGCACCATTGCATTTCAGCCATTAAACAAGCTATGTTGCTCATTCGAGCCTTTGAATCTTTCTTTACTTTTTTGGTTTTTTTCCCCAGCATGTTCACCTGGACCTTGAAACCTGTGCAGCGTAAAGGCTTCAATTGACCTCCCCTGCCCTTATTTTTGTCTCCTTTGATTTAATCATGTCAGGTACATGGCACTCACTGCCTAATCTTGGCAGGTAAAGTACTTTACTGTGAGTGAGAGGAGACTTCAGTGTCCTAGCCATGGGGTTTATTTGTCTTTATCGATTTTCTTCCTGTCTTGTACATTTTGCAGAGGCAGATGGCTCGTAGTTACAGTGTCCCTTCAGCTCAGCCTTACATTACAGAAGCTCAGCTAAAAAACACTACTGCGCACACTTATAAGGCTGTTCATCAGCTAAATGAGCTTCAGGATGATGTATGAGCCAGTTTAGCTCTAATTAGGCAGTGCCACCAAAGCCAGATTTTAATGAAGTCAGAGTTCCACTTGCCGCAAGCTGAGCAGCTGGTTGAAATAAGGATCATCTTGTCTAATGTTTTTCAGATTGAGTCGTCAGGGCTTACAGACAGTGTATTTAACTCTGTGTATATGATGATGGCCAACACAAGAGCGCAACTTTACAGAACGCCGCCCTTTGATGCAAGGCTTCAAGCTGTGCTTGTGCGCCTGTGTGTTGAGAGATTTATGATGAATTAAATTATGTCTAGATTATGGGGGAGTGATTTATTATAGCTGTGAGTGTGTAGTTATGTCATGTACCACTGGGTGGCACTGTTAGACAGTAAATGTGCTGCAGTAATGCGGACCAGTTGATCCAACAACATTTTATCCTTTGTAAATAAAGAATAATATTTAATATCTAAAGGAATACTTTCAGAAATTGACAGAAATATTTTTGTGGAGGTCTGAAGACATCTACCAAATGTGTACAGTATTGTATATTAAATATAGTTGAAACAGAATGATTAATTCTCAGCATATACCTACAACAATTAAATAACTAACATGTTGTACATCATTAAGTATTAAAAATGTCCTGTAAAACCTTTTAGCAAAAGCATTTGAATGGCTATGCTCAAAAATTGCTTTATTCAACCTGTTTGTAAGGATGGTGCATTTTTAAAACCAATCAGCTGTATTATTTTAGCTATCACTACTAGCAAAAATACGTTTAATTACTTGCGGTTGTTTTTAGCAGTCATGTTCAGCTTTATGCTCTTATTTAATGATAGCATGTACTTCAGATTTTTGATTATATCATAGTTTACTTCAAAACTACAATGAAAAAATTATGCTGGCCAAGACAGCACGTCAAAAAGCAAGACATAGCAAAAAGTTTACAGTGGACAGATATCTTGGTTATGCCAGTGTGAATGAAAGCTCTGGTTATATACACTATATGGCCAAAAGCATGTGAACACCAGAACATGACACCCATATATGCTTGTTGAATGTCCCATTCCAAAGGCTTGGAATTAATATGGAGGTGTTCCTTACTTTGTTGCTCTAATTACCTCCACACTTATGGGAAGGAGTGTGGCTGTGGAGATTTGTGATCATTAAGCCACAAGAGAATTAATGAGGTCAGGCAATGATGTTGAGTGAGGAGGCCTGGGGTGCAGGCAGTGCTCCAGTTCATCCCAAAGGTGTTCAGTGGGCTCGAGGTCCGAGCTCTGTGAGTTCTTTCACTATAACCTTAGAAAACCATGTGTTCATAGTGCTCGTTTTGTGCACAGGGGCATTGTCATGCTGGAACAGGTTTAGACCTCTCATGTCCTGTGAATCTAGTGAATAGAAACCTGCAAAATATAAAAAAAAATAAATAAATGTGTGCCTCCACCTTTGTGGCAAAAGTTTGCGTAAAACCTACACATGTATATGACCGTCAGATGTCCAGATACATTTTATACAGTGTATATTCATTGATTAATTCTTCAGTAACAGGCTTCTCCTGGTCAGGGTCATGGTGGTCCGGATCGCATCTCGGAAAAAAAATTGGGCTGAGGCAAGAATATACCCTGGATGGGGCATCACTCCATTGAAGGGCACTATATGCACACAGGTACTGTACATTCACACACTCATTCACACCTAGGGGCAATTTAGCATAGTTAATCCACCTAATGGCATGTTTTTGGAAGGTGGGAGGAAACAACAGAACCCCTGGGAAACTCATATGGACTCGGGGAGAACATATGAAACTCCACACAGACAGTAACTAGAGCTCAGGATCAGACCCTGGAGCTGTGAGGCAGCAACACTACGCACTGCATCACAGTGCCACTCAATTATATGTTATTTAATAAATCATGACATTAAGGAGGTATTTCTAGAAATAAAACCAGATTCAGTTTTAAAACAAAGATGCAACTTTATATTGTTGATTTAATGACAGTAGTGTCATTCGCATTCTCTGCAGTAGGTCACTTTAATACCTGTCATTTCAGTTCCATTGTAATGCATGACAAACTGGGACATCTTCTTGTCTTCTTGGACTTAAATACGTTCAGTAATTTAATTAAATATTTTACCTCTCAGTACTGTAACATTCCTAGTTGTGGAATTTTTTAATTAGTTAGTGAGTCAACAATGGTGCAGATCACACATTTTTGAGTGCAAATATAATATTGTGCATCAGCTCCAAAATCCTGTTACGGTGCTACTACCTAGTGTGGAGGTGTCAGACTCCACATCTCAGTTGAGTACTGAGGTTTACACTGGGTGAGTTTAACATCTTAGAAGGGGAAACACACACTCTAACGTGTTAATTTCTCATTGGCTGCATTATCTGAACAGTTGGATACAAAAAATCGAGCATAGCTTAAGTTGTGACAGGCCACAAAGTCAAGCTCAGCCCTCAATTCCAGCTACATCAGCTGATCTCAAGCCAGCCCACATCAGCTGACAGCTCAGCTGATTCTCTTCTATGCATTCAATTGGCATATCTCATACAGAGCACCTTATTTAAGCTGTTTTAACCTGCCTACCTTTGCTACTTCCTCTGCAAGCCATTTTACAATCCACCTCCACTCTTCCCACTTTTATGCTGTCTGACTTTAATCATTGTCATTTCTGTATCATTGATGCCTGCTCACAACCCAGTCCAGACCACCTTCTTCCATTGCTCCATGGTTCAGTTCTGATGCTCTCATGCCTATTGTAGGCACTTTCCTGGTGGACAAGAGTCAGCATGAGCACCCTGACCAGTCTGCAGCTACTCAGCCCATACAAAGCAAGTGTGATGCACTGTGTGTTTTAACACCTTTCTATCATAGCCAGCATGAACTTTTTCAGTAGTTGTGCAGGTGCTTTTCTGTGGTTCACTGATTGTCCTTCTTTGGACCACTTTCTGATAGTTGATAATCACTGCATACTGGGTGTATACCCCATGACCTACAATTTTGGAGATGTGTTGACCTGGTCATCTAACCATTACTTTTGGCCCTTGTCAAAGAGGCTAAGATCCCTAATCCATGCCATTTTTGTTGCTGCCACCTTCCCTGCTTTAGCCGTTCCATGCAGGCACATGGAAGGGCAGGGAGGTGCTCTCCCTGCCTCAAGGCTTTCCACGTAGGCACGTGGAAGGGCGGGGAGGTCCCCTAATCCATGCCATTTCCACTGCTGCTGCCCTCCCTGCTTTAGCCATTCCATGCAGGCACATGGAAGGGCAGGGAAGTCCCATATTCTGACCATAATCAGAGTCATCTCTGTTCTGTAGCCTAGTGGGGGGGGGGGGGGGGGG
>JAPFFA010000019.1:4592096-4602227 GCA_026153275.1 Sciades herzbergii
GCCCTCGCCGGCCACGGGGCTCGAACCCGGACCTTCTTGCTGTGAGGCGACAGCGCTAACCACTACACCACCGTGTCACAGCCCAGTCAGATACTGGCTTTAGGCCATGGCTTCCCCATACTGCGACAGTATAGATTAGAAAATGGCTGCCTGTCATTCGTTTGTGTGTTTCGATAAAAGTTGAGTGTAATCTGCTTTTTAGTACTTATTAGCTGTTTTTAATCAACTTTGTATAATCTGTAGTCCAGTGGTAATCTGATAACACTGATCATATTAGTGTGCAAACAATCCACACAGGGCTGGATTGACCACGCGCCTCTCGGTGGCACTGCGGGTCACGTGGTATACATCTCGAGCCGAATCCGAGGTGAGGGCGCGAGCGGTGGCGTGATTGGTCCACTGCGTTTCGCTCGAGCCTGGCAAAATCAGCCTTATTCATTATTATTATTATTATTATTATCATCATCACCAATCCGGCGCGCGCTCTTCACGCACTACAAGGAAGGCACTTCCTGCTTTCGCGCGCACACGAGACAGACAGAGAGCGCGTGCGTGCGTGCGCGCGCTTATCCTCCAATGGAGCCATGTAACTGACTAACGGCTCCGGTTATTTATTAAACCCGGGTCTGGCGCAAAACAAGCCCGCTACATAAGGCATGAGAAGCGGCGTGGAGGCCGAGAGCCACCGGGAAACGTCAATGCAGGAAGGTAAAGATCCTCCTCTTCTTCTTCTTCTTCACCTGGTGCTGTTTCAGTTAGTGTGCGTGCATGATGCTTATAGATCTATTATAATAATAATGAAGAATAAATGATACTTCTGGATATCAAGAACACGTGATGAGTGCATATCTCATTTTAAATCTCATTCTTCCACTTAATATTTTCTATTCATGCATGTTTGCTGCCAAACATATAATCAGGAATAGTTTACTGTATAAATCTGGGCAGGTTGAAAGGAAGGGAGTGTGAAGCAGAAGCTACAAACCGGCAGGGAGGTTTTAATTTACGCCGCTCGGTGTTGGAGTGGATTTGATCAGACTACTAAGTAGGAGAGTTTGTTTCGGTGCTGGAGGTAATGAGGTAATTGAGGAAACTGGCCTGGCTCCATTGCCCTGGGCGCTCTAGAATTGAGAGGAGACTTTATTTAAAGATGAGAGGGTTTAAAAAAAAAAAATTTAATTCAGTACTTAAAGTTGAGACAAGAAGGAACCAAAATCAAAGTCCAGCTTGGTCTGATCTGCTAATAAACCTGACCTGCTTGATCTGTGTTTCGGAGGATCTAATCAGTCAGACCAAGCTGGACTTTTCTCAGCAGGTCCCCTTAGAAAAGACCTTCCAGGAAGTTACAGGATACACAAATAATATAAATGTATAAGGTTTACTAAAGTCTTTTTTTTTAGTGAAACAAACCAAGATATCCCTTACAGAAAAAACACATGAATTTCAATGTATTTCACATGTGGAATACATGGTATCAGATTTTGTAACATGTGTTACCACATGTGTAAAACATTTCCACATGTGATTCACATAAAATTGGGACAAAACCACATGTTTCCCATGTGCAAAACATATTTTCCACATGTGAAGTTCATGTGGTTTTTCTGGAAGGGATGGTTTGAATCCTTTTCTTTCAACACTGGCTGATGTTTGTTTGTTTGTTTGTTTGTTTGTTTGTTTATTTTCCAAAACTTGATTTCCATGATGCATTTCCTCTGCCAGGCTCTGATTGGTGTATTCCTCCCCCCAATCTCTTTTCCTTTGGCAGGTGATCACGGGACGACGATCTGACCCTACGCACATTTTTTTTTTTTGAGCCTTGTAACACGATCCGTTCAGTTCCAGAGACCTTTAAATATATTGCAAGGTCCACGTGGTGTAAAGTGAGCCAGTACAACTGTCCAGTGCTGCTCGGGACACTTCTGCTGACTGTCCTGCCAAGTAAGTGCCCTTTCTTTCGTGCTGAAAGAGAAGAGGGACGTGGAACGTTCAGATCTTCCCCCGACTTAAATATTGCATTGAAGTTCTTCTTGGCTTCTCCTCACCAGATTGTGAAATGTGCCCTCCTCTTATCAGCTGGCCTTAAAAAAAAGAAGAAGAAGGTGGAGGAGGAGGAACGGCTGCAGTGAATGGGGAACATAATTTGTATGCTACCGAAGTTCAGGCAGGATCTTATGCAAAGCGTGGAGCGGGCTAAAGCACCTGCCTCTTTTACTCAACCTGTAGAGCGTGAATTATAAATCGAGGAGCTGAGGATCCACATCTTGGATGGGATAGATTGACACTGTAGAGCAGGTGAAGCACCGATCAAAACTTAGCACTGACTAAAAGCGTCCTTCGTTTCTTCTGATACAACTCTCAACTTCAAGGCTTCCGCATGGTCCTCTGGTCGAAAGAGCAAGACAAACTGCCCAACATGTCCGCGGGGACGGAAACCATAGAGGTGAAGAAGGACTTCATCTCTTCAAACGGTTCAGTCCACCCGGTCATCCTGGCCGCAGGAGCTGAGGAGAGGCAGCCAAGCGGCAGCGAGTACGAGCTCACTGAGGTGACATCTTTGCCAGAACGACCCGAGGCGGAAAATGAGCGGACAGAAATGGTGGTGATCGACTGTCACGCCGACGCCAAGGGTCAGAGGGAGGAGGACGCTCTACTGGAGAACGGCAGCCAAAGCAACGAGAGCGATGACACAAGTGTGGACCAAAGCCCGGTGCCACCAGTTCCTCTAAAGGAGACGTCAATTTCCATAGGACTGCAGGTCGTGTTCCCTTTCCTGCTGGCCGGGTTTGGGACGGTGGCTGCTGGTATGGTCCTCGACATTGTTCAAGTAAGTGTGTGTTGATTCAACATCCAAATCAACTTGTGTTTGCTATTTAAAATGAAGAAATCCAAAATGTAACATGAATCTCTTACCACCATCCTGTTTACAACAAATAGAGAATATTTATTTCTTGAAAGTTTCCCATCATCAGGATTTTACAGCATTTTACTTTGCTAGATTTTGATCCACTCGAAAAATATTAGGAGTCATCACTGGTGTCTACATTCCATCCTATAAAAAAACCCTTGGATGTGCTGATCCAAATGTATTACTCCTTAACGATGTGTTTTTGTTCCCGTGAGGCTAAAACACACTGGGTTGCTATAAATCTACACAATGGCTATTTGTAGAACTGGATTTGAATATGATTTGACGCAGTCACTCAGGTGCTATTGAGTCAGTTCTTCCTGTTTTTCTCTTCCAAGGCTCCATACCTGGACTTCTTCCAGTATAGTCTTAAATATGAGCCTTTTTTTTTTTTTTTATGAATGCATAGTAGAAAGACATTTCAGTCAGTGATAAACAGAGCTTATAATAATAGCTTATTTTTTCCCACTTGTTAAGTCTTGATTTCTTCAAAAGAGGCCTTATTGGTATATTCCTTTGAGGACAGATGGAAGAGGTGGGTGATACGGTAATAAATATCACATCACGATACTTAGAACTGTTTCCATAACACCTGAGAATGTATTATGATCGGTATTCGACTTGCTAGCAAAGTGCAAGTCAAACATTACCACCACAAGAATAGAACAGTAAGAAACAATTTCCAATATTGTTATTTTTTAAGAGTTGTTAAATAACATGAAACCTGAGAAAGAAGAAAAAATGAAACGACTGGTACACAATAAAAATAAAAATTAAATTCCCATGGCCTCATTCAAGGATAGACAATACCAACAATGCAAAAATAGACAAACAATCACATTATAATGTTATATTTCCACATCGTCATTCATTTCCTAATTGAACATTCATCAGTGTGTATTGAGAATTGTTTTAGAACTGTATAGTTATAATTCACGAATGAAATCTTCACTTGAAACAAGAAGATCGAGATGATGGTGCATCCACGCGCAGCAGTTTTGGTCTCCCAAAATATATGCCATTTATTTATTTTATTATTCTGAACGAGTTAGGTCTGAGCGATGTGACAATTATTACCTATTATGATACTTTTCTACTATACACAGTCTGTTTAAATATATAAGTTTGGTAACTATTTGCCAGTAAAAACAACTTGTCACAAATTCTAATAATAAATAAATAAATAAAATTACTATAGTTTTAAAGGTTATGTACAGAAGTTTGTAGTTGCTGTTAAAAAAAAAAGTGAGAGAAAGATATCACGATGCCTGCGATATCTCAGAAAAGTATATGTATTGTGACGTAATTTATCACAATATCAGTACAATGTCAATATATCGCCCAGCCCTCACACTCATTCGCACTCACACAGGTGAAAACGTGAATTTAATTGGATTTAATCTAAACCTTAAAGGAACCTTAAATTTTGTAGTGTCCTTAAGTTACCTTTAAGACCAGTCCTTAAATTTCAGAATAAATTTAAGTTACCTTTACTGAACTTTTTAAATTCATTAAATATACTAGTAAGTTTAAGACCCTTTATTGGTTTTCTTAAAAGTAGTAGTGACTAAGTCCATTTTAAATGTTAAATTTAGTAACTTTGACATCTTAAACTTTTTTAACAGCATTTCATTATCTTTAAGAAGTCATAGAAAGTCACTTGAAGTTATATTATAAGAAATCTTAAAATTATAAGTAAATACACTGAAATTTAGCATTTCGTAAACTTTTAGGATACTTTAAGAACATCTTAAAGCTGTTAATTCATCTAGTGTCATTAGTTCAAACATCCGCAAGGTGTATGTGAACATATCTTACAACCATCAGGCATTTCACTGTACAATGACAAGAACGATATTCAGTCTGATTATATTCTAATCTAAACCATGAAAGCACGAGAAAGTAATGCGTAGTTTGTGATGTAATTGTTTGGAACCATTTGCTACAACTCTAGTTCTTTTACGAAATCTTGTACTTTTTCCTTCGTGCTCGTAGCTGAAAGTGTGCAACTATCCAGGGGACTCGTGCAAAGCAAAGTGACTTGGGATGTTAATAGTCACAGAGTGAGAGCGCGACAGAGAGCGAACGCTGTAATTACATTTATGTGCTTTTTATTCCAGTAGGTTTTAAAAATAACTTTTAAGAGACTGCTGCTTCTTTAAGTGGCATCCAGGAAGTATTGAGAACCAAAAAGAATGTTTTTTCATTGGTAGAAGTTACAGTCCATCATTAACACAATTATTTTATTTATATTTATTATTGCATTATTATTATAGTTTGTAGCTTATTTAACTGGTCACTTAATTTAAATAGGTTTAATCTGAACAGAAAAACAAGCAGATTATAAATAATATCAGCTGTAACCCAGGGGTGGGCGATATGACATCACAATACTCAAAGCATTACATATATATAAAATATATATACATCATGATTTTTAGGTTTACTCAAAACCTTCCAGCAAAAACTATAATATCACAATTCACAATAAAGTGTATTGCGGCATATTTTATTATGATATTGGCATTATATTCTCATATCGTCCAGCCTTACCCGCCTTACCTGGACCTCGTGCGTTTTGTCAGGTGAAAGCTCAGGAATGAAAAAAATAATAATAAATAAAATAAAATTAAAAAAATGAAAAATAATAAAATAAAAACCGTCCACAGTTTCAAGGTTGTGAATGATGAAACTAATATTTGATTTTATTTATTTCATAAAATAAACTTGGAATAAAGGGACACATGGATTTTCCGAACTGCTACTTTATCTTATATTATTTATGATCATTTTTTGTGACATTGTTGCTTGCAAATGTTCAATAAGCCAAAGATTCTACATTAATGTCATGTTTTATTTGAAGTCTGAACATGTCCAGGATTTTAAAAAAAAAAAATTTTTTGAAGATTTTTGTCTACTAGTAATTAAGAACATAATGCTGTATGGTCCCTTGCCGTTGATCTTCTGTCACTTTGACATCGCCCAGGTGCACGCTCGAAACCTGACACACATGGGAAATGGATTTGTGAACCAATTATCGGTTTCTTTCTTCACATCAGGATGAAGCTAAACTTTAAAATCTCTTTAAAATTGATTATTAATTCATCAACATACGGTTTAATTTCCCATTTTAATTGACAGACAAATTTTAGCTTATTACAAAAACAAAATGACAAAATTTCCCTAAAATCTGTTCAATTTAAATAAGACATGAAGCACGATTTAACCCTTTTGTGCACAAATTATATATTTTTTTTACTCAATAATTGCTTGAAATCACATTTGAAATACATTTGAGTCTTTTTTATCATTCACTTTCAACAGGAAGCAAAGGAGGAATGGGGGGCAAAAAGAGGAAACATTTTAGGTCTAATATATCACCAATTTGTAAAACTTTGCTGCCCAGAATGATTGAAAATACATTTCTAACACATACAGTTTAGGTTCAGATTTAAAGTTTGAACGTGCATTATTTAAACCACAACCAAAAAGAAAACTAATTCTTGTTTAGTCTAAAAGTTTTTTACTTAATGAAATGTTTTTGTGTCGAAAGTTTAGACATAAAATTCCCAAGACATTCTATATGTGTCACCGTCAGCCACGTTGGACTGAGTAATAAAAATCAGTATAGCGGTGGATGGACAGTAACATTGGAATGGTTTAGAAGTGATTTACATCTAAAACATCTTTTAAAAAAAGGCCTTAAATTAACTCTCGATGAGTGTCGACATTATGAAAAAAGTTTAAGCTTGTGTTTTTCTTGTAACTAGTTACTACAGAGCTAAAAGGAAAAAAAAAAAAACAGCACGAGCATGAGCTGACGTAAATGAGTTACACCCGGATATATAAAGGCAGGAAATGAGCACAAAACCCCAAAGGCATTTATCTGAAAATGGTGGATTTTCATTTACTGTAAAATTCTATGCTATTGAATTGACGCTGCTGTAATATTACTCAGAATTTCAGAAAGGAAAATATAGAACAAAACCTTGACATCCTGTGCTACAAAAATACCACATCACTGAAGATGTGATCAGTTTCCTAACTTTATAGTGGTTATGAGGGGGAAGGTGTGAAAACAGCTTCATAAGGGTCTACACTGGAGCCATGTGTCTTCAGATAGAGATATTTGGATTTGAATTAGAGGTCTAATCCTTACCTCGAGCCTTAATTCTGGTATCTAATCCAGATATCCTGTTCTGGGATGCTTTCTGTACTGTGTTGAATCCTGCCTAAAAAATTGAGCATTGTAGAGGAAAAGATCGTGTTTTTTTTTCCTCGTTTTCTTCATCCATTGCTTTCTATCAGTTCTGAATGTAAAAGTAAATTTCAAGTCATTAATGCATCATGAGTCAAAAGAAAGTGAGTCATAACTGTGTGTGACTGGGTCAAAGCCATCAGTCACGTTAGCTGGGAAGGAGAGTGGATATTTTGGTTGTATTTTCTACTTGTGTCCATATTTTTGCTCTTATTATTTAGATCAATTAATCCAAAGCTTTAGCTCTAGGTTTATGGTCATAAAAGAAATGTTTAGAAAATCTAAATTAAAGTATTAGCATCCTCAGTGAAGAACTAGCGACAGTTATTTCCTCATAAAATGACCTGTCTGAGAGCCTCTGTCTAGAAAGGTTGTTTGGGAAGTGGCTGGTGGTTTGGTTAAGATAAAAAAAAAAACATCAGGCGAGAACCATTCAGTCCAGTCAGACAGTCAGACTATTTTTACCAGAAGGAAAACAGACTCAACATCAAGCCCTCACATCAGCCGGTGTCTCAGCACTCCCACAGGAAGCCATTTTGGGTCTACCGCATCCAGGCTGTCACCCCGTTCTTACAGGAATCAGTGCAGGCAAACAAGCGTAGGCCGTGTTGTGTTCTCGTGGACCCTCTCTCTTCTCAGCTTCCTCGTTTTTCCACACACTTTTTTTTACTTATTATGTGGGAGTGAACTTTTTTTATTGATTTATTTTTGTTTTGTTTTTAACAGTAATGTTGTTTTGCAGTCAAAACCAAATCCTGACTTCCTGTGGGGGTAAAAAGCGTGGGCTGGTTATCAGGAAGTGAAGTTTTCCGTCTTTGAGTCACTGAAAGAAAGACTCTGTGAATCGCACCGGATTCTGAACAGACTTTACGATACTACGAGCCAAAGTTTAGCTGCTAGACAGACAGAATACGTTTATCCACATAGATGATGCACTTCAGGTTGTTCACCTTTATTAATAATAATAATAATAATAATAATAATAATAATAATAAACCTAATTTATGTAGCACCTTTCATACATTAAAAAATGCAGCAAAAAGTAGGTTAGAGTATGAAGTAATAAAAAAAAACAGAAGCTTGTCAAAAAGTTTAAAAAGGGAAATAATAATTAAAAATAAAAGCAATAGTAAAATAGAATCAGATACCTATACAAGTAAACATATCTGATGCCAGTAATGATACTAAAACCTTGAGTATCTGCCAATATCGATATTCGTTCGAAATGTTTTCTTTACAAGCTAGTAAGCTTTAAATTTTTTTTAAAAATAAAGCACTTTAAAACATACAGGAAAAAAATACATTGCTAAAAAACATGGCTTGCGCTGATGATGCAGATATAATGAATAAAATAAAGGATAAACATAAGTTAAAAAAAAATCAATCCTAACAGACGAAATAGAAGAAAGTCTCTTTATGTGTAAATATTTCCAATTCCAAAAAATTGGAAATCTAATTTCAATCTTTCCTGTTTGTCACAGGATCAGATCGAATTTTTCCTCCAATAACCGATCCACAACTGATCCGAAATATAAAGTCTTAAGTGAAAAAAATCATAAAAATTCGATACTGAAAAAGTTAGGTTGAAAAAGGCATGAAAAATATTTTACAGTTGTTTGAAATCAGGGATAAAACACATTATTAGAGTTACTACAGTAAAAAAAAAAAGGTATGTAGTTGTGAGTTATCAGTCTAGACCTTGGATCTGTATGTTTAAGTAGTTAATAATTCAATGAAACACCAAGACAGGTTTTAATTAGTTAGTGTTCATCACCACGGCTTCATGGGTCATGGAGATGAGCATCGTACACTGACTCTATGACGCTAGTAAATTCTCCACTAGTGATGCGTCACTGAATTCCTCCGTGACCAGATATACTGGAGCTGCAGAGACTGCAATCTGAGCCTCGCTAAACCTGCAAGTTCACAGGCTTTCAGGAGGAGTTGGCCGAGGCAGAGCTGTTCCCCGGAGACATCATCATATATCTCAGAACGCGAGCGAGCTAGAGGAGAGGAGAGGAGTTCTTGGTAGCAAGAAAACCAAAGCCAATGTGGCAGATGGCCAATTTCCAATTGTAGTCCTTTTTTTTCTCCAAAGTGGGCCCTGTATTGCCAATGAAGGAAAAAAAATGTCTGTTGGTTGTAGCTGGCCAAGCAGAATACCCTTAAGTACAATTTTTGCTCCATTTTTCCCCCTAAGATTGCTCTTGTTTATTCCCAAGTGTTGTGTTTCAACCTGGATAGCTCAGCACTTTTCTCTCCATTCCTCTCAGAGCTCGGGCGAATCCTCTGCATTGATTTAGTTGTCCAACATCAGGGCTGTAATTGCAGTGCGCCACTGGGATGGGCTCTAAAGATAAGCACTTTCTCCACTTATTGATCCACACAGACTCTTGCTGCATTGCATCTGCTAAAAAAAAAAGAAAAAAGCTACCAGCTAAAGAGCCAGTTGCCCCAGTCATCAGCTATTTCTTAAGGATAAAAGTTGGATGAGGTTCAAATGGATGTGATCAGCGATGACTCTGAATCTAGCTTTGGCAGATGACGCTGTTGATATCCACATCAGCAAAAGATTTACAGCCAGTGGATGAAAAAGTAAAGAACTGGGAAGCAGAGCTATAGAGTTGAATGCAAAAAAAAAATCTCTGAAAAAATTGACAGTCAAAAGCATTCAGAATGAAACAACAGTCAGAAAAGTGAAAGAACTGAAATTCATTCTGTCTCAAGGGGGAGTGCAAACTTTTGCACTACACTGTATTAATATCCTGTCTGAAATGTGTATAATTAGATTTTTTTTATTTACCAACATGTCAAACATCATGACCATGATAGGGTCAGGTTTAAAAATATACACTCTACAATATTTATTTTATAGTATTATACGTATCTAGGCGGCACGGTGGTGTAGTGGTTAGCGCTGTCGCCTCACAGCAAGAAGGTCCGGGTTCGAGCCCCGTGGCCGGCG
>JAPFFA010000019.1:4761900-4773493 GCA_026153275.1 Sciades herzbergii
GGTGTGTCCCCCCCCCCCCCCCCCCCAAAAAAAAGTGAACGTCTGTATCCTATAAAGAAACCTTTCTCATTTCTATCCTGAATGGAGGCGTGGTCTCTTCCAGCTTGACCCTGCCCCATTCAGGGCATGACTGCTCGCTGAATGGTTTAATGAGGATGAAACGATGTATGCCAAGTCGTCAAAATAACAAGGTGTAATAACGACATGATGGCTCATTACTTCTTCTGTTTAATAGCTCATTTCGAGAGCGTTTTTTTTTTTTTTTTTTTAATTTGAACTTTAAAAAAGATCCTGAAATTAAGATCTTTTAAATAATTTCAACATTATGGAATTTTTAGTTATTATTATTATTTTTTTTACTTGTAGGAAACACCCCCCCCCCAAAACCCGAGTGGCATTCTCACAGCACCATAAAAGCAGATTGATTTGATTTTTTGGAAGTCTATGAGCTCAAGCTAGTGGTGTGTTCTCCTGCGTCTTTGCTGCTCAGGTGCACCGTCGCGTGTTAATGGTTGATGACGCTGGTTAATAATGAAACGGCTGAACCTGCGTGCAATAACTGGAGCCAAGAGGCACTTCAACACCACCATGAATAATTTTGTAGCCACCGAGTCACTAATGATCCTAAAATGATCTGACGTCGCTGTGCTGAGTTTGATCCCTTCTTCCTTCTTTCTCCTTCTCCCTTCTCTTTCTTCTACTACTACTTCTTCCTTCTTTTATTCCACTTGTTAGTGTTTGAAAGCTTGATAGGATTTGTTTTTGGGGTTTTCTGAGACAAGGTTGTGAGTGCTGCTGCCTCATAGTCTTTGAAAAATTCTGAACACTGAAATAAAGGTACTTTTGTTCTGGTTGCTGAATTGTTGCCATTTAGCGTGTCTTTTACAGTCAGTCAGATTTTAGAGCAAACGTACAACGATAAACGGACATCATTAGTCCTAAAGGTCTGATTTTATACCATGAATGATTTTTAAATGTGATCTAATATAAAATTTTTAGATGGAAAGAAATAACGGTGCCCTTAATGGCACCAAGGCAGCGACAACAACTAAAAGTACCTTTTATTTCTGAGCGTGTGCTTTCAGTGGTGTAAGGAAATGCACTAACGTTCACTGTACGTGTGTAACGTGTGTATGATGCTCGTTAACGTCCCAGAAAGAAAACATTCTCGTACTGAAAGGAAAAACTAACAGATGCTAACTGTAATTCTGGACTAAAAGTACCAAACTGCTTTTCCTTGCCACAGACCTCATACCATCAAGGACAGCTTTCTTTTGTACCTTTTTAAGCTCTGTTACCACAGTAACTCTGACCAGTGTGGAGACGAGGAAGAGAACTCTGAGATTTCTCCGAGTCGTGATGGAAAGCCAATGCTTCGGACTGTTTAGGCACCACGTTCATAATGTTTCTAGAACATGAGGAGATTTCATCTGTTCTCTGTTGTGAAAATGTATGCAGTACTGTACAAAAGTCTTGGCATCCTTGTACATTTTTCGAGCCAGTACAAAGCTATGTGAGATTTCCAAACATTAGTTTTCCAGCACAAAATTTGTTTGTAGGTCAGTAAAGGAAGCAGCATGTTGTGTAAAAGAGACTCTCCCCTCCACACAAAAAAAAAAAAAAAACAGTTGAAGTCTCCAGTGGAGCTGTGGCTGGTTCTGGATGATATTCAGTAAAACTTCTAGCCGGTTTCCTTACTTTTTTTTTTTAAAGCAAAGGGTCATGACACTAAATATTGCCTCGTTTATTACCATTTGCTGCTTGTTATAGTATTTATTTTAATGCAGAAACATTTTAATTTCATTATTTTTGGAGGTCTCGTTCTTGCTGTCCAGCATCTTTGCATGTGCTTAAGACTTGCACATTACTGTGTGTGTGTATATATAAAATATTTGTTTTTAAAATATGCACATGAGATCATTTGTCATTTTAACCCATCTTAGACATTTCTTTCCTCTATCTGTGATGGATGGAGCGATTGAGTGTGTATTGAAGACTGTTTAGAATTTTTTTTTTTTCCCCCTTCTGTTTTCTCAGCTTGCAGTTCTTTTATGATTTTCTTTTGTTGTTCTCTGAATGTACTGAACTGACTTGAAGCGTTGTACAGATCTGTATGTTTCTCTTAATCTCAACATTACTGTTTTTGGACTGGACTGGACCGGACCGGACCGGTTCCTGGTAGGCTCACTGTCAGATGCGTGACCACCGGAGAGCGCTTTAGGTTTGCAGCGAAGAGCCCAGGTGACACTGAAGGGACTGTAAATACTGTGAAATATTGTGAAATAGATGACACTGTACTGTAAAATGACCCTTTCGACTTCAGCAAGAGAGCTGAAGAGAGTAATTTAACATTTTTGTTCGTAAGTTTCCATTAAAAATGTGCTGTCTGAATGAAACCTGTCATTTTAATCATTTCCGGTTGAATTAGTGCTGATGAGTACCACTAAACTGATGTACAGTGGTGATCTTGTGAATATTAATATCTGTATCAGCAAAAAGCGTTAACCCATAGATTTATCTGCAAATTCAAATAGTGATTTTTATTCTTGTATTATGAAACTACAATGAATTAAACAGTGCTATTTTATTACGTTAATTTAAATAAATGAATGAATAAATGCCACCACCATGATAAATATTTATTTATAATTTTTTTAAGTTTACATTTTCTTTTAATTGTATATAAATTATTAAATCAACAATTTATTTAAATATCAGTCATACTAATTCAGGCCAATCTCATGACAACACGATTTCATTCCATGTTTTAGAAAAGTGTAACAGATATGTGATATCACATGTCTGATACTTTTGTATGTGGCCCAGTATCCCTGTTTCTACCCAGGGTGGTTGGGGATGATGATGATGGCAAGTGATCCAGAGAAGTGCGAGATCATTGAAGGAAAGGAAAGTTTGTTTATAGCTGCTATAACGTAAGTAATGGTGATGACTACTTCTCTCATGGATGTTCGACAAGCTTAAAAGTAACTAACTGGATAAAAGTGTGATATTTGTTTGCTGCTGTTGTGGTAGGTATAAGAGGAATAAAACACTTCAGGATGTGCTGTTTATAAGAAAATAATCAACTCTAAGGTGATAAGAGTAAGTCAGCTTCATTACACCACCTTGTCGTTGATTTTCCTGCACTGCCGCAACATTGTTTTATTCCTTACCTCGAATACATCAACATTTGTTAAAAGTTGATTTTTTTTTTTTTTTTTTTCCCATAGTTGTCGTGTTAAAATTATGACATTCATTTAAAAAAAAAAAATCTATAAGTCCTTGAACCCTACACGGTTCCTTATCATTCTTGGTTTCATATGAAGGAGAAAAGTGTTGGATTGGTGTATGTGTTCCTTTAGCACGGTTTCATCCTTGAACTTTTGCCCGTCTCCTCTGCCTCATGACCTGCATTCACTCCCTGTGGCTCGGAAAGTGAGCACGGGAAGTCTACTATTGAGGATATCCTGAATCAAACACACACAGCCTAGAGTTTTCAAGGCTAAGTCAGAGTCATGCTTGTGTTTTACTTTTTCCCTTGGTGTGAGATCGCAGCATTGATCGAACGTCAATGTAAATTTTCAGTAATGAAGGAAATTCTTTAAGAAAAGTTAAAGTGCATTTAAACCACAGCGCTGATGAGACCTTGCTGCTGATCAATCTGAAGTTGTTTTTTTTGGGGGGGCGGCTATTTATTTATTTTATTTGTATGACTTTGCTCATATCCAGTGAAATGTGGATAGAATAAACAATTACGCACTCTGATTGGCTACTTTACTACTAGGATATCAGTTCATATACCATAAGTAGAGAAAAACAATGTCAGAGTGCATGGTCAAATATATCACTTTATCAAGTATTTAAAAGAAACAGAAATGGCTAAAAATAGTTTTTTTTTTTTTTTTTTTCTTCCCCCCCCCCTCCTAGTATCTCCTGTTCCACACTCCAGGTGGTGGCGGTAATGCACCTTTTAAGTTGGTTTGCCAACTGCTTAAAAAAACCCAAAGGAAAAAAAATGGTGGAGCATCTTGCTGAAAACAACCAAGGCTGAAATAATTCTACTTGAAAACAAAACCCCCAAAAATAAAAAAAAAAAGCAACAAAATATGGAATGAAAGTATTTGATAGTAAGAACGTTTGAAATTTTTATTATTGCATTGTTCACAAATTGCTCCTGTCATTTTGTCGGACGTTTTGTATGAAGTTATCAAATTTGCGAAAAATAAATGCCCCGTTTCTTAAAATCCAGTGAACGTAGATTGAGTAGAATAACTTTTCTATCTCCTCGTACATGGATTATAGCCAACTCTGTGCTACGCACCTCATCAGCTCATGTACGACTTGATTTCATGGAATAACTGTTAAATAGTTAAGAACTAAGACATGCTGATGTCTACGACAGACGTGCCACAAACTGATTTTGTAAAAATTTCTGGGAGATGTTATTTATTTCTTTGACATTAACACTGGAGACTCCTTCCATCAAAGCTTTGGAACAGTCTCAAGTTAAGGCCGTAACGTCACATTTTCTTAGAGAAAATAAGAGTTGGAGGACAAAAGGATGGTTTACAGCTGCTATACTGTGAGTGAAAACAGGAACAAGCTTGTTTACAACATTGAAGGTAACTATAAATGGATAAAATGTAATTTTAATCGTTGATGAATCCCTTCAGGAAGTGGTGCTGGTGGTGGGTTTTTTTTTTTTTTTAATTGAAAAGTCAGTCATTGACTTCAGCGTGGTCCACTCTCACTGATTGTTTTCCTTTAACAGTATACCACCACTGCTGCACTTTTCCTCACCATTTGGACATTTAAAAAAAAAAAAGTTTATCGAAACACTGAACTCTGTAAACTTATTCTATTAAACACATTTTAATTAAAGAAAAACCACGAATCGAATCTGACTGCAAAAAAGGAACAATTATTTTATTAAAACCTCAAAACAAAAACGTACAGGGAAAATATACACCTTTTAACTTATACACTTTTATTTAAAAAAAAAAAAACCCAAAAGTCTATAATCTATATTTACAACAGCTGATTTTTTTTTTTCTCTCCCTCGGACACTATTCAATTCATAACTTTCCCACTAAAATCTGATTTTACAGGTAAGATACAAACTGTATCCATTTCTATCTTAAATTATGTACACAATTCCAGCATGTTTGTTTTATATGCCAGCTAATGATAGACCATTCTCTCCTTTTTTTTTTTTTTTTTTATATTCCTCAATCTCATTTCAGCTTTAAAAAAAAGCATTAAAAAGGCAGTTATAAGTGTCAAATAGCTGGCATGGTCATGAGCTGTGAGGTGGAATGATCATTCAAGAAATCAAATAGTTATAAACGTAAACCCACGCCCACCAAACAGAATGATGGGGACAAAGCAAGCTGGAGCCAGATCCATTACTGCTCACATTCCTTTAGAACGGTTATTGATACCGCTCAGGTTTAGAAATGTGTATATTTTATTATATAGGTGCTCATTTTGTTTGTATCTTTCCTTTCTCTCTCTTAAAAAGTGAATTTTTCTGCACACCCTGTGTGTCTCACATGGGTAGGACTTAATACGCATGAGGTCAATACCACTCCAAAACAGCAGAGGGCGCAATCAACTTGTGGATATTCTCAGAAATAAAAAGGTACCAAACTGCATTATTACTTGTTTTTTAGAATTGTAGTACTATGAAGGTGTGGTACATCTTTTTGTACCTTCTTTATGACTTTTTTTTTTTTTTTTTAATAATTTAACTTAAACGTGCTCGGCCATGAAAAGTCATACAAGTGAATTAAATAAAACTGCATGAAGGTACAAATGGTACCAAGCCAAGAACAAGGAAAAGTAGTTTGGTACCTTTTGTTTCTGAAAGTGTACACACGCTCAGATTTTGGCTAGAACTCTTACAGTGGTGAATACGAAGCTTACTTTTAATAATTTAAAACAGGCTTTTTTTTTTTTTTTAAATTCCCTTTTCCTTCCCTGATCAGTATCTGTAACTATTTATCTTTCACCACTCCAGGCGTGGAAAGTACCGCATTTGGCTCTGAACAGGAACTCTAACTTAAGGCAGGGGAAGTGTTTACCGGAAAGCCTTGGTGGGTGACGTTAACAATGGTAATAACAACAAACAACATTTTAAACATTTTAAAACGTCGTCAACTCCAAGACAATATTCTTACATCAGTGTCTCAGTACTTCAGCAGGATTAAACACTGATTAGAAATGAAAAGTAATCATGTGATTTAGCACTTATATACACACACATTTTAGAACAAGGCTGCTGGAAACATTTTTAAAGTGTAGATGAATTTTTTTTTTAAATATGTAAACTTTTATTTAATGAATCCCACCCACGGATTTCATTGCTGAAAAAATTGACGCAGCTTGGCACAAGCAGCTCAAAATAAAAGCTAACACACAGGTTGAGCTGGTCAAACTGGTAGACCAGTTGCTGTATGCCAACTTTTTTTTTTTTTTCCCCACTGATTCCACTGATCACTCAGCGTCTGAGGTGAAAGCAATTTTCTGAATGCCTTGCTGTCATGTTTCCTCAAAAATAACTTGTCGGATTTGCGAAGCTGGTTGTTTGGCTAGAACGCTTGTTTTGGCAGCTTGTGTCGAGTGCTATAGTGACAGGTGTTTAATATCAGTATTATTGGCAGAACAAAGTAAAAGATGCTCTTTATCAGGGATGTAAATCAGTGAGACAAATGTATCGGAAAGGTATTAAAGTTTAAAAGTAAACGTGGTGATTTGCGTAAGTATTCACTGTTTCCATTTCTCTGAAAACCTTCAATTTGGTTCTTCTGTGTCTGATTTAAAAAAAAAAAAATTCCAGCTGTAGCATAGTATTTTCTTGCTAGCTGAGTTCATAGCCCTGAGTTTACTGCCCTATTTTGCCCCCTAGTGGATTTTGTTTTCAAAGCGTTTCACTTCTGTCTGCAAGATCATTTTGATTTCGAAAACGGATTCTAAAAGCAGTACGTTTGGGCCGTAAGTGCGACACCCCGGCTCCTCGTTCGTTACAGTAAGTCAGAAGATTTTAGCCTTGTAGCTCCAGTGCAAAACTAAATCAAATACATCTCAGTTGATCGGCCGCGTCTGAGGTAAATGAAGCATGTTTAATCTGAATTTTGATTGATTTCAGTGTATTCGGCCCAAAATGAGCATGTTTGCTCCCGTTTACATTAAAGTTAACTCCGTTACACATTGACAGGACGGATTTAGCGTAAACTACACCGTTGAGCGTGACTTCCCAGTGTTCATCTACTGCACATACGCGCATTACTTCCTATGATGTCATCTGCATTTCCTTTTAAAGCTCTTTTCAGTGAAGGAAAAAAGTGCAGTACTGAAGGACTGTCAAATACATTTATTTTAAAATAACTAGCTTTTTTTTTTTTTTTTTCCTTTAAGCTATCCCTCAACATTGTCCTCACTGCTGGTGTAAAGTAGTCAAGGAAAAGCAAAAGATTCACTCCGTGAGCAGGTTGCCTCCAAAAAGCCGAACATTTCACCTCACAGCACCCCGTTCGCTCGTCCCACCCCCATGTCAGTCAGTGAGGACCACCAGCTCGCCCTCGCTGCGCTCTCCTCCGTCACTCTCTTCTCCCTCGCTGTATGGCGGTTTGGAACAGGGCTCATCCGGCTCCTCTGGGCCACGTGGGGCTTGGGGTGGCTCGAGGGAACGAGGGAGGTAGTGCTCCATAAGGGAAGGGTGTAGAGGCAGGGTCATGGACATGGGTTTGGTGGAGTATGGAGCCTCGGCTGTGGAGTAGTGCAGCTGATTCTGATCTGGCTGACTGCGAGGTAGAGAAGAGAATTGACCGCTTGTTAGAGGTTCATTAAAGTAAATATAAGCAGATAAAAATATACACATGGTATTCTTTATTTGGTACGGAATTGCAATTGTTGGCCTGGTTGTTCATTTTGCTTTAACTTTTATTTAAAAAAAAAAAAAGCATGGAAAAACTAATAATCCGGACATGTGATTAACGTCGGTGGTCCCTGTGATTTGCTCACCCGGGTGGGTACGAGGTGCGCTGCTCCTGCCTGCGGCTCTTCATCATGGCTTTGTACTCGCCCACGCGCAGCCGCCTGCCCTCTACGATGCACGTGCGCTTCGGTCGGGGCTTGTACTTGTAGTCGGGGTAACGCTCCAGGTGCTGTCTGCTCAGCCGTGCCTGCTCCTCATAGTACGGCTGCTTCTCCTGGTTGGACATGGACTTCCAGCGTGAGCCTACAGGGGGCAATACAGAGGTGCAAGGCACTGATTATTATATCATGATACAGGACATGTAGTTAAGGTTTTTGCTAATTAGATATAGGATTGTTGGGCGAGTTGATTTTCATTTTAAAGCTTCAACATCAAGCTCTTTTTCTCTCTGTCTCAATTTCAGTAGGATGCTGTATCTTTCTACGTGGATTTAAAAAAAAAAAAAAACTATTACTACTAAAAACACATCAGATCTGTCCTGTTTGTCAAGACAGACATAAAAAAAGAAAAAAAAAAGCCACTACTTTTTGCCTCATGTTGAAATTCCTTCTTAGTTTATTTCCTGTTTCAGTTGGTCTCCGTGGTTAGAAGTTTGTTTGGGGAATATTTCTAGTTTGTGTACAAAAATTGAATTTTTATTTTTTTTTTAAATTCCTAATTCGGAAAAAAAAAAATTTGATTCAGTTGCTGAAATTTGATTCAAAGAATTGAATCAGAGTCGACTCATTCATAAATTACTTTTTTTAAAACTCCAAGTAGGCACTGGTTGTAAGACAGTTGCTAAACTGCCCATTTGTATTATTCCCACATATCTACATGATGATAATTAAGCTACACCAACTGTAAGTCTTTAGCTAGTTGTCCAGCAGCATAGCCCAAGTGTAGGTCATAAAAAGAATTCTCCCCGACATCTAATTATTTTTGTGTAGTGGACCGAAAGCTACTAAATTTGAATTGCAGACTTCCAATTTTTAGATCTTTTAAAAATGGAACAATTAATCTCCACATGGCCCTAAATTCTCTGCTGTTTTTTCCTGCTTCACCATGACGCAATACAAGATACTACGTCATGCATCACATCACGTGGTGGGCTTTCCCTGTTTGTGCAAGGCATTATGGGATACAAATTTGGAACAGGAGAGAAAAATGGAGGATGAGTGTGACGTGAAAGACTGATTACAGTAACGGAAAGCGAGAAGAAAAGACGTTATGTTACATACGAAGGAAAGGAAACGCAGGACCAAACTAATAAATATCAGCGCTCAGCGAGCACCTCTGTGTGATCAGCTGTTTGTTTAGTGACAGAATGATGGAACTGTCAGTGCACGGTCAAAGGTAAACCTGCACGCACACGGACTTTGTCTGCTTGACTGCACGAAGCGAGCGATTTCATGCACGTTATTTGCTCAGGAAATTAAATAACTTCCCAGCTGCAGAATGGCCTGATATTTTGAGAGATCTTACAGAAATAAACATCACAACCACGTTTCAGAGGGAACTAAATTTCACAAAATCGAAAGGCCGTCTTGCTTTAAATAAGTTTAATTTCAGACACATCGTTCATATAAGAAATACAATATACACCACATCAGGATTTTTATTTAATTTTTTTTAAATGGGGACACTTTTTTGGATGAAATCCTCTATCATTCTTCTTCTTCAAGCGCTATTTTACAAACTTTTCAAGAGGTGCAAAACAAATCAATCATTGAGCTAAGATTTATAAAGTTGAATAAACTTTTTATTTATTTAGTGCTTAATTATAGCATAGCTAATCCTAGCACTGGGAGTCTGGTGGAATGTATAATTTAATAAATAAATAAAAATAGATGAGATAAAGCGAGGAAACGCCCACGATGCAGTAGCTCACACAGCCGTACCATGAAAAACTTGTTTATATTTAGCCAAGTTGATCTGCCAAACAAAACAAATCAGAATCCAGTGAAAACTCCTCCCCGAGTTATGATTTTTGTGAATTGTGGACAGATGCGTGATGGCAATAGCTCATCGCCCTATGGCCCGTGAGCTAATAATTAACATTCTGCTTGTAAATTTAATAATAGTACAAAATACTAATGAAATATAGACTGTCTTCTGATTATACACATCTAATAAAAGATGTAGCCTGCTCTTTAAAACATGTTGGTACGATAATTAAGACTTGGAGGTGTAGGTTACAGTTTGGGAGCGGTACACAATTGTTGCAGTCCAGTTCCGAGTAACACAGGGTTGGTTAAAAGTATGTTAACACTATTTTTCTCCTGAAAATGTGGTGCGCCGTGACCGTGAAATGTGGGTCTGGGCTTTAAATTTTCCTGTTGCTCACGATGGCGAACAGGTTGAGACTGTTTTGTGAATAAATGGTTTCTACTAAACCATTTATTCACCAATTTGACTAATCCTGTATAAGCAGTTGTTTAAATCCTCCAAGCCACTAAGAGGTGCTACAGGAATGTAAATTGCATTCCCAGTATAATGCTCCAGCTCCACCACATCCCTGAACAGGATAAAGCTCTTACTGAAGATGAATGAATGAGTAGCAGCAAGCCCACAGTTCCATGGCTCGGGTTTTCACAGACTGCCCCCTTGTGGTCTGGAGGTCAGACGGTGCCTCTTTTAGTTTTTAAACTTCACGTCGTGATTGAGAACATGTCGGATCCCAATAATGCTAACACACATAAGCTCTGAAAGTCAAAGAGTTCAAACACTACATCCAATGACACTTTAAAGGAGAACTGAAGTCATTTTTAAAACTTGCTTTATTTCTTAATTAACATATTCAATTAGGTTTTCGGTTTTAGTAACCTTATATCTTGACTCGTATTGGCAACTAATTGCAATCATATTATACTTAATCGGCCTATTCGGTTTTTAATCATGTTGAATTTATCTGCGCGATCTTGACGAGACTTGTGCGAGACTTCGAAACGTCAGGTGTCAGTGCTGCCATTTTGAAAACTGTTTTCCAAACGAAATATTGCACAAAAACGAGTTTAAATGACGATTACTGTCTACTTTTTTCAAACTTCCTTGATTGCTATCAAAACACAACTTCCAACTTGATTACATCAGCATTTGAAAGAGGGCGCGGATGTCTTTTTTTTTTTTTTGCAGTTGCGCTGAAAGAAATCAAATTAAAAGTCTCAAACTTGATTTAATAAAAGGCAGCGGCAAAGAAGAAAAGTATTCAGCCTTGTTTTAAAAAAACACTGAAAGATTCAGGTATTTGTATTGATTAATGTGGGAAATACGCTCAGTATAATATGGATTTATCACAAAAACACGTGCATTTATTTTGAAAACCCACCAGCCGACTGCACCAGTAATGATGCAAATACAGTGCTCAGCGTAAGTGAGTACACCCCCTTTGAAAAGTAACATTTTAAACAATAAACACAATTTCCAAAATGTTTACAAGACAAAGTTTAATATAACGTCTGTTTAACTTATAACTTGAAAGTAAGGTTAATAATATAACTTAGATTACACATTTTTCAGTTTTACTCAAATTAGGGTGGTCCAAAAATGAGTACACCCCACAACAAAAACTACTACATCTAATACTTTGTATGGCCTCCATGATTTTTAATGACAGCA
>JAPFFA010000019.1:4797804-4811298 GCA_026153275.1 Sciades herzbergii
TCGCTAAACGAACAGCTGATCACACCGAGGTGCTCGCTGAGCGTCGATATTTATTAGTTTGGTCCTGCGTTTCCTTTTCTTCTTATATAACATAATGTCTTTTCTTCTCGCTTTCTGTTACTGTACTCAGTCTTTCACGTTTCATTCGCACACTCACGTCCTCCATTTTTCCCTCCGGTTTCAAATTTGTATCCCACAATGCCTTGTGCTAACGGGGAAAGCCCACCACGTGATGATTCATGATGATCTTGAATTGGGCCATGGCGAAGCAGGAAAAAACAGCGGAGAGTTGAGGGCCCTAAAAAGTCATTAATTGTTCTATTTTTTTAAAAACGAATAAAACTGGAAGTCTGCGATTTGAATTCAGTAGCTTTCGGTCCACTAAACAAAAAATAATTAGGTGTCGAGGAAAATTCTTTTTACTGTTGAAAATTCAGACAAAGCATGCAGGAATTAGAGACAAGTATGGAGGAGTATGAAGCGGTTTTCAAGGCCCCACTCCAACACAAGTCCAAAGTGGTGCTTGCAACAGGTGGAGGGTCGGCTTCCTTGGCAGATAAGGTAGTTGACTGACAGTTATGACAAAACTGACTACCAATAGTCCTAATTACAAACACACAGTGATTACCTTTGAAAGGTTTGATGTCCTAATGCTTTAGACTTCAGTATTTATTTCAGGCAAAACCATTCAACAGGTAGGAACACTCCTGACATGCAGAATCGTACCGGTAGTATCCAGAGAAATAACACAACAACCATCATGGACAGATTTTTGAATGACTGATGCACTAGCGAGGTTTACATTGAACTCGATTTATTCCTAAACTTAAAGCAACACAAGGATGAACCGTCCCAAAAGAGACATGACGATTTTCATCTTACCTGCTGTCTAGTTCAGGAGTCATTTCTCGACTTGAGTCACTCGAGACATGCTTTCTGAAGCGAAGTCTTGTTCTTTGTCCAAGAATGGATATATGATCGATATGTCAGAACAGTATGCTACCTGCAGCAGAATAGTACGCTACTCCCAAGCATGTCTGATATTGAATGCTTTCTATACGCACATAGGACAATAGAACGAATGCCTCAGGTTGTCCAACAAGTCACGGCACGTTAGTCCAACCAGCTAACTAAGATCATGCCCCTGGCACAGCCGATGCAAATATCACATTACTCCCTCCTCCTTCTCCTCCTCCTTCTCCTTCCCTCTAAGGGTTCCACGGTGGTTAATTTCTTCATTATGACAAGTTATTTTTGAAAAGGTCCAAACAATAACCTAGAGGAGTGCCAGGAAAACGCCTGAGCTTGAGGAGAATTTAGTGTCCAACACATGAAAGACAAGCACAGAGCTTGTAGTAACATGAATGACATGATGCCTGTTTGAACTTGCTGTCTGTGAGCAAGACAGTACCCTTCCTTTTCACTTCTTTCTTCTTTTAATATCTCCAATATGGCGTGAATAAAATAATCCTGACATTATGCCTTTGGCAAAGAACACATCTTGTTGTCTCACAGTTTGGTGTTGTCGAAATAAACACCTGCTTAGTAACACAGTATTAGTTAAAAAAGATGATGATGATGATATTATTGGTTCGTGAGGTTGTGTTCATTCATTTTGCAGCTTTTTTAAAATCAAAGCAAAGTAAGAAGAAGAGTGATTCGAGTAACTATCCATGAACAACAAATATACAGATATACTGTACAGTACAAACTTTACGATGCAGCTAAACATGCATCAGCGAAAGTCATCCAACTCTGGAATGCTCAGCGAGTGAAACCTAAAACAAGTTGCGTCATTTGTCTGCTCTAACATACCTGAAAAAAATAAATAAATGACCGAACGAAGGTATGTTAGAGCAGGGAAGCACACCAAACTATGCTGCTCTGACACCCCATGGTGACCGACACTAATGCAATACGAAGAATAAGCGCATTCAGCTGTTCAATGCCCCAATCTCATCTTGTTCACAAATGCCCTCCAGCACCAACATGAACCCTGAGCAGTGTCCCTGACCTGCGAAGAGTGCGCATGCACCAACCTCACGAATTCCTGATCAGCCCTCGTCAGCCACAGCTCATCTCTCGGGTGCAGTGCTGTTTGCCAGCGTGGGAAAGCAGTGAAGCAAGTCATGGCACAGCTGCCGAGGTTCTCTATGACCCGAGCGCCCAGTGACCTCCTCGGAATGGAAAAGCTCTTCTTGCTTTTCAGGCTATCCCTGGCTCTGTCTGGGACTCTGCCCCTGCATGATAGAGTGTGGCCACAACAACATGCCTTTATCCAAAGCAAACAGTGGCATTTGCATGATGGGACTGCCTTCGCAATATTTACAGATAGCTATCGAATGTGTCGGAGTACGACCTAGATTTCTAAATAGGCAGAAAGATACCGTATGGGAAGAAATTTCAGCTTTCCAGGTGTGCGCGCGCACACGTGTGCGTGTGGTGACGGATACTGTTTCAAAAAATATTATTCATCATTCAAACATTCATCTAATTAATATGCAATCTAATAAACAATACACCCCCCAATAAACACGGACGCTGTTTGTATAACTCACTTAAACCTGATTGAACTGAAGTTCTTTATTTAAGCCTTTTTAATGCCAGAATAGGATTATAGAGGGAAAAAAGTGGTTATTCAAGCAAATTTCATTTTCTCCCTAAACTCCGTCATGAAATAAAACGCAAACGATTACAAACAACAACAACAGGAACTCATCTGGCAGATTTAGAACGACTGGATGCTATTCATCCACCATCAGCCATGTGTAACAACACTGGCTAAAGTTAGCTTTAAGCTTTACAAACTGGTGGGTCAACTACGTTTTTAATAAACGCATCAAACGTTTAATAATTCAATCCAGTCTCTGCTACGTCAAGGCAAATCAGCGAGCCATTACTGAACTGTGTTGCACAATAGAGGAGAGAGAGAGAGAAAGAGACTCTTTATTCTTTATCGTCTGGGTCATAACGGTGCTTTAATAAGGATTTTCCACTTCCCTGCCAGGGACAGCCCCCGCTCAGTCCCCTCCGCACAGGTACAGGTCTTTGGGTGTTTTGAATAAAGGAAGGAGAGAAAAAAAAAAAAAAAAAGCACAAATGCAAATCAACAAGGAGTCAAGAGGAGACAAAACTCCAAAGGCGGTTGCCTTGTATGGAAAAACAAATATGACCACTTATGCCAGGATTCCGTATCCAAACAAAGTTTACAGCAACTTTCACATGCTAAATAAATGAATTAAAATCAATGAATAAATTGCTGAATGAATAAACAAATAAAACAAACAAACAAAACACACGTTACCGGGTAAACGCCACAATCATTGTTTCACACAGGTTCGGTGCAATTCGATCTAAACAAACTTTGAATGCATAACAATAACGAGACTGTCGATGACGGCGTAGCTCACTCTAGCCCCGTCTGGTCCAGAAGGAACGATCTGAAGTGGGCCATCTTGCGCAAGAAATGTTGCAAGCTATATATAGAAGTGATATCCACCCTAAGAATACCTACGTATTTGCCAGAAAGAATCCAAAACGGTGAGGACTTGACCAAGAAGAAGTGATTTTTGTTGAACTGCAAGACATTAAGGCTTCATTAGTCCATAACTTCATTAATGACTGTAATTAAACAAATCTGGGTAGAAGTTATATGCACCCTAGGTACCCCTACCTTCATGAGAGAGAGAGAGAGAGAGAGAGAGAGAGAGAGAGAGAGAGAGAGAGAGAGAGAGGATCAAAATCGATGAAGAATTGAGAGAGAAGAAGCGATTTGTGTGGAAACTGCTCGTTAGGGATTGTTTAATTACTCCATATCTTCATTATTAATTGCAATTATGCAAATTTGGACAGAAGCTACATATATGCACCCCAGGCAGACCGACCTTCCAGCCAAAAAGAATAAAAATCAGTGAAGAATTGAGATAGAAGAAGCAATTTTCGTGAAATGTGGATGACGCCAGACAACACAGGATGGCGTAAACTCATCACCTGTCGGCCGGATGAGCTAACAAGCCATGGGGGATGCCGTGGCCTAAAGGTTTGAGAAGCAGCTTTAGGACTAAAAAGGTCGCTGGTTCGATTCCCTGGACCAGCAGGAATGGCTGAAGTGCCCTTGAGCAAGGCACCTGACCCCCAACTGCTCCCCAGGTTGCTCTGGGTGTGTTGTACATTACTCTGGATAAAAGCGTCTGCTAAATGCCATTACAGTAATATAACAACAACAATAATAATAATCTCATTCTTCTTCTTTCAGCTGTTCCCATTAGGGGTCTCCACAGTGGATAATGTCCCTCCATCTCGTCCTGTCCTTCGTATCATTTTCTAGCACACCAACTGTTCTCATGTCCTCCTTCACCACATCTATAAAGCTCATCTTCTTCTTTTCCTTTGACATCGCAACTCCATCTCTAGCATTCTTTTCCCCCCAATATACCCTGGATCTCTCCTCTGTACGTGTCCAAACCATCTCAATTTCACCTCTCTGACTTTGTCTCCAAGCCGTCCTACATGTCCTGTCCCTCTAATATACTCATTTCTAATCCTGTCCAACTTTGTCAATAATAATAATAATAATAATAATAATAATAAATAGGCCTTCGAATAGAACCTGGATCACACGGTCAGGCCTGTGTCTTTCAAGAAAATCTCCTAAATAAGATGCCTTAACAGGATGATGACACAAACGTGGTTTGGACAAACAAACACGATAAATAAATAAATAAATAAATAAATAAAATCAGGAGAGAAGAAAGGAGTGCGCTGCTGCTGGGGCTTTTTCTCCCCTGCTCTTCCTTCTGCTTTTCAGAAATAGAGGTTAAAAAGCGCACTCTTTCATCGTCGCTCTCCGGGCCTGAAACAGTCCAGTTATTGTACCACTGAGCGAAAGGCTAGTGTGGCATTTATCTGAGACGGGGGGGGGGCAGTGAATGAGGGGGAAGGCACACACAAACACACTCCGAATAAAGAAACATAACAAGAGAAGAGGAATAAAGGATGTTTGTGAAGGGCCCCTTTTCATGCAAAGGGGAAACAAAAAGCCTCACAAAACCAGCTCTCCGATTTGCCAATTTCCTTCAGGCAAAATATAAAGAGGGGGGAGATATTAAAAATGTACTGCTTTCTAAACCGGGTGCACTTTTATGTCCCATCCTGTACTACATGCACTTTTGCATTGTGCGTGCGCGCGTGCGCACGTGTACGTGCGTTTGAGAATTGGTTTCAAGAACACATCACCACACAAGCTTCAGAATATCCGGCCCATCACTCTCGTGCCCTTGAACCGCAGGATAAACAGAGATCTTTAAGATGCCAGGGCCACGCATCTGTGGTGTTGCCATGGCAACCCGGCCATCCTCTTTTGTGTGGCGAGGAACACAACAGGTATTTTCTGAGCAACTGCTGGTCCCATTATTGAACCCGCTGTCGAGCGTGGCTCGCAGGGAGAAAAAGAAAAAGGAAAAAAAAAAAAAAACAACATGGGGCGCAACCTCATGGCAGCCAGATTTAAAAATAGCAAAGTTTTAGTGAATGACTGTAATGTGAATTTTATGTGAAGAGATTTATTTAGAATAAAAAGCTGAATAAAGGCTGATAAAATGGTGTCAATGCGAGCTGGTGCGAAGTATTAGTAACAAGTTAGAAAGGAAATGCATTTGAAAGCTCTTACATCATGTGATCTCTCAAAATGACTCATCGTGCTGTAAGAGCTACGAAACATGACCTAAGGGACAACTTTATCTTCTTTAAATGCTAGAATCTATCAACATACATCTTTATACATACAGTATATAACTGCAGGAGTGGAAAGCGTAAAGGAAAAAGTGTTGTTAGTCCTCTGTACGTAGTGTATAAGTACTCATACTAAAACTAATTCAGTAAGAATAAAAAAGGTAGCTTGTTTTCAAAGTTAATTATGAATGCTTTTGCTCTTATAACACTAGCTAGCATAGCTAGCATAAAACCGAAACTTCAACTTGTTTCTTCAAATTAGAGGCCAAATTCCTCAAAGCCGATAGATCAACAGGCTTCAGAAAGCAAAGCTGAAATGCTGTGAGAGTATCCTTCTTGGTCTTGACTTCGAAAAGCTCTCACAGGTTCGGCCATGGATCTTGAAGTGTTGTAATGTTAATGACTCTCCACCCACAACCATCATCATCATCATCATCAGTTGTCACCACTTCAAGTTTTCTATGTGATTTGTAGGCATGTAATGGTATATCACACGACGATAAATCGCAATACAAATTTATGATGATTCGAATCAATGAAATAAAAAATGAATCGTGATTATCAGGTTGTGTGATCTCTTAGTTTTTCCTAGCTGTAATTCCATTATTTCAACAGCAGAGGGCACAATAATGGACAATAACGGACAGGAACGCATGTGACTTCACTGAAGGCGGAAGTAACACAGCTCGAATGCTGAGAAACCACACAAAAAAAAACAGATCTAAAAAGTGAAAGGAAAGAGCTGCTGTGGGATTGTAGAAACAGATTTAACAAGAAATCAGAGCTCTCCTTTGACAGACTGCTGAAAGATAAACAGAAGTGGTACAAATGTTTATTAAGAAAAGGCCTATTTGTTTTTAAACTGTTATTTTTAATAAAAGGAATATTTTAGTTATATTTTACTCCAACCTTTACAAATGTGGATGAATAATTGTTGGTGGTTATTAAGGAAATTAAATAAAAAAAGTTTGTTTTTAATTTCACAAAAGGTTGATAAAGAATAGGAAAATAAAATGTTATGGGGTTTTTGTTTGTTTTTTGGTAATAAAATTTTCTTCATTTAATTTTTATTTTTTCAAAAAACATCATGGGACAATCGAATCATGAACCCAATATCATGAATTTCATATGAACAAACTAATAGCGGAAAAACAGCTGAGTCATGTGGAACATAGCTAGCTAGCCTGCTTCGCTTGCTTAGCACTGTTTAGCTAGCTAGATAGCTTGTTTAAGTGGAGTCTAAAAGTATTAAACAACAATGTTACAGTTAAATTTTGACAAGTCCAGCTATGGTTAAACAAAAATACTTAAGCTATAAAGATGCAAATCAAAACACGTCTTAGGACAAACGCGTCTAGCAGCTAACTAGCCTCTCAAAGTAAACTCTTTACCCCTTATTGTAATTACATAGCTCTTCCTCAGTAATGAGCGTATTTATAATTCGTTACTTTACACCCCTCATGACCCCATGTCCTACTCTCGCAAATAGGTCGTTCATTACTACTTAATGAAGTTACCACGTCCGTAGCCATTTTACTAAGAAATATAACCCTTTTAAAAACGGTTTAACACTTTTTAGCTGTAGCTAAGTACGTTAGCTAGCTTAGCACACAAATCTTCCATGTTTTAATCGCAAACCTGATTAATCACAAACAGCACTAATGTGTAACCCCGCCCCCAAATCAAAAGCTGGATACAGATGTACCAAGTTAACAGGCTGCCCACTTTAACTTGGAAACCATTTTATGATTAAAAAAAATAATAAATCATAAAAGTATATAATAACAATGTGAACTGGATAATCAAATTAATTTCGACAACTTTCTGAAAACGGCCAATTAAGCAAAAACCGGGTAATGGGAGAACTAGTTTTCTGAAGTTGTTTGTTTATTTATTTGTTTGAATGGGAGAACATCCAGAGGATGAAATGGTGAGAACTCCACCATTCAGGATCCTGAGATGGCCCAAGGCTTCACCAGAGCACGTGTTCAGTCCTCCTGCTACAAACAGGATACATGCTTTCTCTACATGCCTAGACAAGGAGGCCACAAACAACAGAGAGAATATACAGAAAGAATAAAAGAGCTTTAAAGAAGATTAGGCAAGCCCTCAAAAGAAAAGGAGAGGTAGATTATAAAAGGAAGAATCAAAAGTGAGCAAAAGGTAAGTGATGCAAATCAACTGGTTCCATGACACGAACAAGAAACTTCCATTACACACGTCTGACAACAGTAAAGGAAATCGGGTTTTGCTGTTGTGGCTAATCTAAGATTCATAGTGGTCAGAAGGTGTTGATTAAGTTTGAGTAGTAGGGCTGCAACTCACTGTACAACGTTTGGATTAATGTGATTGTTTTGGTGCGTTATCATTTCTGTCATAATAAAACAGATTAGTGAAACGTTATCACTTAGTCGTTCTTTTGCGTTTTTTTTTTTTTTTGGGCTGAATGTTTATTCACGTTTACAGAAGGAGTCTCCAGTGTCAGCACTTTGTAACAGTTTTCTAACATGCAAAAGTCTTCAGGATGGAGTTGTTCACACTTTGTGGTTTCTCAGTAATACACCAAGCTGCATTTTTGGAGAGAGTAACGCAAAGAGAGCGAGATCCAGATCCGATGATAACGGGAACTAACTTGTTTCATGCGCAATTCCACAATGTGAAATGAAACTCTAAAAGTAGGCTGTGTAATTTATTAATAAAATTAAAGCACTTTAATTGTTAACCCATTGCTGTGGTGGAAGAGGAACGCACTGGGGTGTGATGTTCTACTGTATCAGAACACTCCGGGGTGGGAGTTATTTTTCCCGTTTCATTGCTTTTGAATTAAGCAGCACGTGACGATCACAGTTTGAAAAACAGTTGCACTAAAATCCACTCGATTAGGATTAAAAACGTGCCTTTGAGCGCGAGATTACGCACAAATGATAGGACGTCAGCAAACGGTTGAATTTGTAGTTGACAAGACAGGTGAAGAAAAAAATATATATATATTCAATTTGATACCTGTTCTGTAAACATACAGAAATCATACTACACAGAGTAAAAGCTTAGCGGGGGAAAAGATAATTGGAAAAATATTTTTCTGAGAACGGGTGTGAAGTTTGCATTTCTCAACCACATCAATGATGAAACGGAGCTCCTTTACGCACACATACAAACCATCCTTAGCTGTACCCTCCTCACCACCGAGATACGCAAAGTTCTAAGAAGACAAAGATAATATCAGGGGTATAAACTGTTATAATTGGTATCACATGAGATACCGGATATAAGCATTAATACACAAAGCAGAAAAGCTCATAACCTAATGAAACAAACAAGAGTGTGCGCGCGTGTGTGTAGGGGGGGGGTGTATATCTCATACACACAGTATGAATGTGTGTACATACATATATAATACACAGACACAAATATATCACACACATACACTCAGTATGAATGTGTGTGTGTGTATATACATACATAATGTGTGTGTGTGTGTGTGTGTGTGAGAGAGAGAGAGAGAATGAGAGTGTGTGTACACACAGTGTGAATGTATGTATACATACATATATAATACACACACACAGTATGAATGTGTGTGTATATACACGTGTGCACACAGTATGAATGTGTGTATACGTGTGTGTGTGTATACACGTGAGTGTGTGTGTGTACACAGTATGAATGTGTACATACATATATAATACACACACACGCACAGTATGAAATGTGTATGTACGTACACACACACACACACACACACACACACACGTGTACATACATAACACAAATTTGTGTGTACGTATGCATACACACACACGCACGCGCATGTATATATATTTCATATATTATATATATATGAAATATATATACACGTGTGTGTGTGTGTGTGTGTGTGTGTGTGTTATAATTAAATAAATAAATACACAGTGTGTGTGTGTCTTGTGCGTGCACATGTATATACAGTACATATATAGTGTGTGTGCATATGTACGCACACACACACTTAACTAGTCCAAACTCCAAATGTTTCAGGAGGTAAACAGAAACCATGTATAGATCAGATTTAACCCACACTAACTAAATCTCTTCTATGTAAACAAGTTTAAAAAAAAAAAAAAGACTCAGTCCAGATTCCTATTAGCAATGAAAGAAGAATTTCAACCCACGTTTCCTACTTTCTATAACAAACTTACACAGCATCATCTGACCCGCTTTAATGATTGCACGCTTCAGTTACAGTGTTGGATGAGTCAGTTGAAGGGACGCAACCAAACCAGTTATTTCTTCTTCAGTAATGGTGCGATATCAAATGAAAAACACTACAATAATGCGTAACTGTCACGCTTCAAGATTAAATAAAGCTTCATTAAATGATCCGAAGACAAAACCCGATTTTTTTTCCCCTCCTAAAATTCTCACTGTACTGCGTTCACAACATAAATACCTAATGGTCTTTCGTTTATTTTAACCAAATCATGACGTATAGTGGCCTAGTAAGTTATTGAACGATATGAATGGTCTCCGTGTTCTCATGGGCGATGGAGGGGGACATGCAAATCAGGTGCGGTGATATTTCCATGGCACACTCTTGACTAGTGAAAGCCCTTGCTGTGCTAAAAGAGCTGTTGTCAATTATTCCAGTTTGTAAAAAGGGGAATGAATACACAACCAAACAAAATAAAAAGTCCAAACAAATCTGTTTGTGATAGCTGCATCTAAAACGAGCATGATTGCGAGGCCTGTCTTTCCTTATCTTATCTTTCATGACACTAGCATGCGTTGTGCAGAATTCTGCAAGGTGTAACACGAAAGTTGAGTTTATGTTCCTGGTCAAATTATTAAACCAAATCAGTTACTGCGGTGTGTCTTTATTATAGTGTACAACGTATTATTATTATAGTTTCACACATATGAGAGGGAATGAACGCGCGCGCACACACACACACACACACACAAAAAAGAGCAAATTACATATGACAGAACTGTCGAACAGACAAGATGAGTAAATAAATATTTTTGAGAATAAATCAGTAACATATTTCATCCATAACCCACAGCTTATAAACGTGCACCAGACGAGGAACGTGTTGCCTGGAACACAAATTCTCAGCATTCAGATGTTATTTAGGATTAAGTCAAGAAACATATCTGAAATGAAATATTAAGGCCTTCATTCGTGATCCTGAAAAATCCTCAAGTTCATCACCTTTAACTTTCTGGTTCAAGTGTTAACACTGGAATCTTTAAACAACATCACAGTAAATTAACGAAGAACCCGAAACGGTTATAGTGTTCATATTACCGATTAAAATATAGCATTTTAAATCATAAATACCTTCGGATTTTATTTCTTTTTTAAAGACTCTGATGTTCCTGTACAGAATGTTGACTTTTGCACCGAAAATTATCATTACAACTTTAAATCTACGTGAAATGACTGAAAATGGACCGTGGTACTTTTTAAAATCTCAATTGCGTTATAAAAATTTGATATAACGCTTTTTTTTTTATTGTATGTTTAATCTATAATAAGAATGCTGATCTTTATATTTTGGATCCCTGTCCTTTTTTTAAATCGAGGAGAAATTTTATTCAGTCATGAAAGACACCCAAACTTAAATAAATAAATAAATAAATAAATATCATGTTCAAGCTTGCAGGATCATTTTCCCCAAATATTCCCAACACCTTCTTCGGGGGGAGGAAAAAAAAAGAAAGAAAGAAAAAAAAAAAAGAGAGACAAAGTAAAATAGAAAAGTATGTGACATGACAAAGAAAATAAAAGAAAAGTGGCGTATATTGACCGGTCTTGTCTTCTGTATTTGGTGTAAAACCTGTTTGGTAGTTGTGAGTGGAAGCCATAATTCAAAGGGATCAGTTTCCTTTTATTCTTGTTCAGGCAGATTTATGGCTTTTAGTAAACGCTACCGCAACATGAACGTACCCGCTGCAGACTACCCTCACACTGCGTGGAGAAAATTCACAGTTGTCGGACGGCTGGATTATGAAAGCGCATAATGGAAGACAAGAATAATAATAATAATAATAATAATAATAATAATAATAATAATAATAATAATAATGGAAATAAATTTCAATAATTTAACTAAAAAATGTGGTTAGATTTTTTTGTTTGGTTTTTGGATTGTTGCTTGCTTTTTTTTTTTGTTGTTGTTGTTTTTACTATTGTTTTTCCAGCCCTGTCATACTGGGAAAATAGTGTGCATGCTGCATTAACCAAAAAAATAATCTTGCAATTCAAAGTTGACAAAACTGCACGAAATTCCTTGCAATTTTGCAGCAATAAATTCAAATAAACCCCTTCAGATCCCCAAATGCCTAGAGATATTGTCAAAAGTAAAACATGAGTTATTATGCAAATATGTCTCGGTAGACTCAAAGGCACGTATGTTGACATAGGAAAAGTAATGATACTTACTTAAGAATAGTAATGACCCCTTTCAGCTGAACAGTAGGACAATGGTGATGATTTACTTTGGCCGCTGCCTATTTGTTCACCTTTTTCTGCAGCGACTCAATGAACTTCTGTTCTTATGTCTGATTTCCGCCGCAGTTCTGCCTTCATGTCACTGAGAGAGAGAGAGAGAGAGAGAGAGAGAGAGAGAGAAAGAGGGGGGGTAGGTAGGTGGTAGCGGAGGATGAGTGTTTGGGAACATGTGGGCTGCTGTGAAAGTGTGTTGGTAGCACTTTCCACGTATCGAAGGTATCATCTAATATACGCTAATTCTGACCATTCAGATTGAATTTACCAGAACTAAAGAAACATCATCTGAAACGGATTTGCATTGTTTTGATGCTCTGGGGGTCTTTTAAGAAAAATTACAGCCTCATGAATGAAAAAAAAAAATCCCACAAACGCATGATAGGTGGAACTTTCCAGGTAACATTCTGCCTTGATTAAAATAAAAACAAATAAATAAAAATAAATAAAAAAAATTTTTTTAAATCATGACCGATAGCTGCTGTACATTGTTCGTGACAGATTAAAATGTCAGCAAAATTATTATTATTAACTTTAAATGGCTGAAAATTGATTCAAATCAAACAACATACAATGGCATTTGCATTATTTTATATTCATACAATCCCATAATATAAATTATAAAGTTAATATATTGGGGTCATGTACCTAATACCGTGATAAAAAAAAAAATTCTGAAATAGCTATATTGTTAAATATTAGCTTATATTTGAAAATATCAGGGAACAAAATACTATAAATATGTTACAAGATTTACAGAGAACAAAACTGAGCAAAATTTGAGACCTTTTTTCAGGTTATTTGCTCGAAATGGCTTTTTTTTTGTTGTTGTTGTTGTGGAACAATATTTCACTTTTTTTTTTGGTCCAAAGTAAGCCTGCCAAAGATTTTGACCAAAAACCTACATTTTCCATTTAAAAAAAAAAGTACTAACCAACAAATGTAACACAACACCTCGCAAATAATTTCAGCTCTAATAAGAATTACAGTAGTGATCGCTTCACTGGTTCACTTTTGGATGGATGAATGGATGGACAGATAGATCGATAGATAGGTAAACAGATAATCACTGAGTCATAAGAAGAACAGTCTTGGTTAGATTGCAGCAAGTTGTGATGGAAATATTAGACTGGAATCTGTGCATCCAATCTGGCAACCTTGTGTGTATAGCTAGATGCATGTGTATTATATAGACGGTATATACACTGAAACCTCTTTATAACGCGGCTCGATATAACGCGAATCTCTGTATAACGCGGTGGCTGCGTGGACCCCGA
>JAPFFA010000019.1:5690455-5701562 GCA_026153275.1 Sciades herzbergii
GTACCTTAAGTTACAATGAAGTTATAAAGGTAAGAATTCACAAAATAACAACAGATACTCAGGATTAAGAACGTATTAATTTTCTTTAAAAATCAAATTGTATTAAATGCCAAAGTATAAAAACATGGCAATGACTACTGAAATTGACGTCCAAGCTCTAAAGAAAAAGAAATAAAATAATAATAATAATCCCACTAAAAAAAAATAATCTTATATGGAACCACAAACATACCCAAGAGTCAACAACGCTGTCTGTAAGGCACAAATATTTTAATACTTTATTACACTAAATATATCTTGATCAAAAGTTTAAGTATAAGCTTAATATACTTAGCCTTTTCTATATACTTTTCAGTATATACTTATGTATAACTTTATTAAGTATATCTCTGATAAGTAAATAAAAAGTAAACTGAAAGCATACTCCTTATTTTTAGTTTAAAAGAAGTATACCAGAAGCACACTTGAATAAACTACTTTTTTGTAAGGGAAGTCAGGGTTGATCCTGTTGCTTCCGATGATGGAGTATTTTCTGAATTAGGCATTAGGACCTGATGTTAGCATTAAAATACAGTGTGGATTACTCTCAGGCTGAAAAAATTATGATAAATGATCAATTTTAAAATTTGAGTTTCTCATACATCTAGCACTTAGGAGCTACATTTAGCCCTAAGGGTTTTTCTACATACATCCATAATTACATACAGCCCCAAATCTCAAAAATCCATATATTTTTAATGTAATATTTATACACGCAAACTCAAAACAATTGATCTTTTTTTCTTGGGCATGAAGAACACAAATGCAAGAGTGAGTGCCCACAGTGGGTTTTTTCCCCTCTGAGTCCCAGCCTTTTTTTTTTTTTCCCCCCAATTTTCCCCAATGAGGAAAGAGCGTATATGGCCTCTTAGAGAAAAAGCACTGCACCCTGTATCTTTTCACAGCACGCCGCCTTTTTGTGCGGCTGCTCTGATCGCTTCTAGTTGACAATCTCTGAACTTTACAGAAAGGTGCTGGTGTTATCACTGCTGCTCCTTTTCAGGTAACCAATCATATGGGCGGTTAGAGTGGTGATACGCTGTAAAGATATTGCTGTCTAAGGAACAAAACCTACGCACAGTGCGAAAGTGCTTTTTTGATGAAGTCCTGGGATGAATTGCTCCCCAGTGCCATACCAACACTTTTCCACCAGAAAAGAAACTCTATGGACACACCCTAATGCTCTCTTAAAGCAATTTAACCAGGAAATTTTGAAATTACGGGATTATGAAATGTCATCATTATACAGTACATTAATACAAGATGTTCTAGATTAAAAAAATTAAGCGGACTTTAGCTTAAAAAAAAAAACATGTTAAAGTTGTAACTTTAGACTATTTCCCCGGGTGCGGCCATACTGGATTAACCCGATACATTGGATGGCTGTATTAGGAGATGAAAACGAGGGCGGCGCTGCGTGACATAGGATTCCGCATGACAGCATGCCGTGTCATGCATCAAACGGATGGAAGACAAGCAGATAAATATCTTTTAAATAAACAGGCAATAAACTCACCACTATTTTATTTTGATTCCTTTTTTAATACTGCATTGCCACAATTTTTGTGGAGAAATGCAAGCAAATTGACCGAGAAGTCACGCTAGACCATAATATTATACCATCGTCTAGTTGTCACAACAGAAGGACTCTCAGGTGTGCTCCGAACTGACTCACGTGCATGCTGTGAATGACACACACCTGCACGGGATTACGGCACAATCAGCGCGCCTCAATAAGGACTCCGAATGCAGACTTGCTTTGCGAAGTATTGCGTTGTTGTGACACATTACCAAGCCTTGTTTCTTTACTGATTTCCTGGTTTCTGATCCTCAGTTTTGACCCTGCTTCTGTTTGTTTGTGCCTGTTTTACCATTCACGATATATGCCTGCCAATTTGGACTGTTTGCCTGTTCGCGCTTTTCTTTATAATAAAGATCTTCTGCACTTACATCCGTCTCCAACCATCCCCGACAGAATACTTTGCCCCGCAGCCACTAGTATAGCATACACTTGTAAACCTCCACTGTGCTCACGGAAAATGACATCACGCACGATGGAGTTATGGCGGCCTCCCTGATAAAAAAAAAAAATAGTCCTGTCTATTTTCATCACTTCAGTGGTTATATGATTAAAACCAAATTCAAAATGTAGCTTTTTTTTATAAAGGACAGACAAAGACCAACTTTTAGCTCAATTTGTTTATTTGCGAGGTATTTTCTTTAAAGGTAGACTGCCTTTCAGATTTTTCAAGTGTAGGTCTTAAAAAGAATTTTCCCTGCTGCCCAATTATTTTTGTTTAGTGGACCGAGGGCGACTGAATTTGAATCACAGACTTCCAATTTTATTAGGTTTTCTTTAAAACGGAACAATTAATGAATTTAGTGCCATGTGGGCCTAAATTCTCCGCTATTTTTTCCTGCTTCACCATGACCCAATTCAAGATACTACATTATGCATCACGTGGTGAGCTTTCCCCGTTCACGTAAGGCATTGTGGGATAAAAATTTGAAACAGGAGAGAAAAGTGGAGGACGTGAGCATGTGAATGAAACGTGAAAGACCGACTACAGTAACGGAAAGCGAGAAGAAAAGACGTTGTGTTATACGCAAAGGAAAGGAAACGCAGGACCAAACTAATAAATATCAGCGGCCAGCGAGCACCATAGAAACCCTTAATCATTCAAAAACCCTTGAAGAGCCCATTTTTCTCAGAGTGTTTATCATGGTAGAGTATTTTGAATTGGTTCTGCAATGGAAACAGGATTTCCATATGTATGTCGGTGTTTTGACAGGAAAATTGTTTTGTTCTTGACTATGCCATCTGTAACAATTGTTTGGCTGGATTTATCCAATTAAGCCAACTGCCAGAATTTCAGTGTTCATACAAAAAGCACATATAAGCTCATACTTGTTTGTCTGTTAGAGTTTATTTGTTTTCAGTGAAGTGCATAACAGAGTCTGCTATTTTTGAATTAACCTTCCACTGCAAATGGAGCATAGGAAGATATCGGTTAATTACTGTTCATTCTGTCCTGCTGGTCTCGGGCATGACCGTCAGGAGGCAATTGGAGCAGGTGGAAGGGAACCTATTAACAGCCTTTCAGTAGAAGACTTCATCCAGAAGACATTGGTGATATCACCCGAGGTTGCTTTGCTTGCAAATATTTAACTCCTAATGAAATAAGCTTTAACTGCCATACTTAAGTTACAAAATTTTATCTTCGACTTATTTTCACAGTAAAAGCTAACAATTTTCCATTTGTATTAACACATAGGGTTCTGAGGAGTGGGTGTTAATTGAAAAACAGAGCACTTACCAACTTGACTATGAAATGGAAGAGAAAGATAAGAGCAAATCCAATGTTTCTCCACTTCCTTTGGTCACTGAAGTACCTTTAGAACAAAAGATGATACATATTGAAGTAACTGGTGAAGATGGGAAAGAAATGCAGGTTCAGATGGACACCTTCCCATCTCCTAAGATACCAGGAAAGGATGAATCAAAGCAAGGGACTGATATGAGGGAAGACAAAGTACCAGAGGTGTCGACTGAACCAAAGACCATAGAAACCAAGGTGGACAAATTACAAGAAGCAAAAGAGGAATGTCCTTCAGACAAAGCGCACAAGGAAACAAGACCACAGAGTCTAAATTTGGGAAGACTAGAGTTCATGTACGAGACCAAAACAGAGACATCAAACATCCAACAAGAGGAATCTGATGAAGACAATAATACATCAGGGAAAGAGGTGACGCCAACCAGGAAACCAGGAACAGAAAGCTGGTCCGAGCTCCTGCCTGAGAAGATGAAGGAACAAGCAACAGAAAGGCCACTAAATGAAGAGAAAGAGAAGGAGCTTAACAAAGCCATGGACGAAGATCAAGAGAAACCGATTCTGGGCAATACAGGGTTCGATGATGCCAAACAACAAGCAGGCGATCAACTACAGGAAGTATTGTTTGAGTCAAAGAGCATTAATGTTGATGAACAGCAAAATGTCTCTGACTCAATTAATGGTCCCATAAAAGATGAGATTAAACGAAAATCAGAGATAAAGTTTGAGGTTACCAAAATCATCATGATTGACAACAGTGAAAATGAAGAGGAGCCCGAGTATGAAAGCCACCAGAGAATGGATGAATTTGTGCCTGAAAAAAAGATCAGCAATATTGAACAGGAGAGTCTCGAAGAGATCCTTCCAGAAAAGGTACAGAGAAGGACAAAGGTCGCAGGGTACGTTCGTACCGAAATAACAAGGATCGTCCCATTAAAACCAGAGAGGGCAAAGAGTCAAGAATACAGAGATGATGTAGATATTGGTGAAGAATCGAGACTGATGAAAAGACATTTGAAAAGACATAGCATGTATGAATCTCTAGAGAGACAATTCGACCCGGGTAGGTTTGATTCCAAGGACGCAAGCTCTTCGCATAGTCTGTTTACTTCCTACAAAGCCACCAGATCTCAAGAGGCATCACCTTTATCCAAAATGGATGTAGAACATAACATCTTACAAACCAATGAGCAGCAATCAACGATGTACAGTGAGTGTCTGCTCAAAGGAAATGCTATTCAGGATGAAGAGATGATCAAATACATCTCCAAAGCAGGGTACGAAGATCTTCCCCAGTCTGATGAAGTGGCCATGGAGGTTCATATGTTCTCCAAGACCCAGGGTGGCCAAAAAAGTGGTCCTCCGACTCCTCCGGTCAAAACCAAGAAGGCCAGAGAATCAGGACTGATACTTCGAAACAGCCGCAATACCAGCAAAGAGCCAGCAGTGGAAGTCTCTTTGAAGAAACAGCACGGGGTAACTCTGCTTGGCACCTTCTGTTTTCAGTCATTGGAACAAAGCATCGCATGAGCTTCCAGTTGACTTATGCATCCATCATGTCCCTTGCTATTGCTTGAAAAATCGTTTAACTTCTCCACCAGTTTCCATGAAGAGAGGGGTTGGAGAAGGCCACATCGGTTTAGAGTTTTTGTAACATTGCCTGCGCATGAGACCATTTAGAAGCCCTGACTGTCCCATTCAGCCCAACACCTTTGCTTTCCCCTCTCTTCAAGCATGAGCTTTGCTTTTTTCCTTCCAACTCAATTTCTGCAGCTCTCAATTGTGGAGCTGTTGCAAGGAAATCAAGGCTCTTACATACCGCTTTGGCTCTGAGGTACTCATGAGGTACTCATGACTTCTCCATGCTGTTTGCTTCGCAGAAGAAGAAGTCAATGAGTTCAAAGTGGTTTCTTGGACAATTTGCATCGTGTTAATAATTCTATGGCATTCTGCTTGGTATTCCATAACATCCATGATGTTTCTGTAGGAAAACAGTATTTGCTAATTTCTCAAGTAGGTCTCTAATTGCATCAGCTGAATTTTAAATATGCGTGAATCATAGAAACCAAGATTTAATAAATAATTGGCCAGTTTGTGAAATGAAAACCACTTATCACAAAGCTCACAAAGCTACTGCTCTTTTACAGCACATCATGTGGTGATTGAACTCATAAAGAGAAATGTGTGCTGCATGACATTTGCATCAAATATTCAATGTGCGTTTATAGACCTAAAAAAAAAAAGATGACTGTCATGAGACTCCTTGCCATATTTTCATACTTTGATTGCACTTTGAGCTACAAACAGATTTTTTGGTGATGAAATGAATGAAAGGAATTTGAATTAGGCTCTGAAAAAACAAATGCACATTAAGATCTAGACACACACTGGCACAAAAGAGTGTGGCGAGCCAGCACTGTGATAAGCATGTGAGAGCAGTGTAATCTCACTATCTCACACACTGTGATTGCCGAAAACAGTGTGGCTGCTGTCAAGCTTTGAATCACAAGGTTCTTGCCATTGGTTTGTTTTGATTGCCCAAGGCAGGCCCTGAAATGGGCAACAAAAGCAGATGGTGCTTTCATGACAGTGATACAAGATGATGATGTTTTTTGTTCCCTTGACCAGCAGACTGCACTGAGATCATGGCTGGAATGCAAGATGTTTTGATCTACATTTTGAAATCCAGCTTTGGAGAATTTAACGAGCCAAATCTAAGCAGTGTGAAATAATTCTAATAAATAATTTGAATGCCTGCTATTCAGTGCACTCCATCCAGTTCCATGCCAGAAGCTTTACCACATGCTTTACAAGTGCTTTTAAACAATCTATCTTCCAGTATGCGCTTTGTAAAGTGTCGAAAAATTTATCTTTTTTTTTCCCCTCCTTGCATTAATGGCACTCACTCAAGGATGCTCTCTTTCTGTTTCCTGCTCTTACAGGAGCCTCTTTCCACTCCTGCCATTTATGAAGAGACAGTAGATGACATCAAGGTCTATTATATTCACTAACTCCATGGTTATTCATGCATCTTTGCTGTTCATTTCTGCATGGCTTTATTCCTCATACTGTGTGACAAAATTCACGTCACCAAAACGCTTCCATTCACCCCAGTGACGAAACCTACAATCCTGTATCCATGGCTATATGCATTCCATTTCCAATTCAGTTATGTTTAGCTTGAGACACAATATAGGATATTCCATCCTAATGCATCTCCTCCTAATCTGAATTCCATTTCAGTAGGCTGTCCCAAAATGTACGTTTTGCATTTTACAGAGACCCTGAAACACTATAACTACCTCACCAGCCCCAAAGCTGGACTTGATTAAAAAGTGGAATATACAGTAAAAATAAGACTTAAACCACAAGTTAAGAGTCTTAAACCATAGAACTAACCAAGAGACCAACAAAAATTTGGCTCAACCAAGAGCTCAAGCTTAAACTCCTGGAACTAACCAAGATTGTGGTCCCGAAACTAATCCAACTGTCCAAATGAGAACCTTAAACACTGGGACTAACCAGGACGCAAAACCCTAAAAACTATGATTAACCAAGAGATAGAGCTGTAAATACTGAGAATAACTGAAATTATTCTATCCACATTCACTGGATATGAGCAATCATGTGCTCTGATTGGCTACTCTACTACTGGGATATTAGCTCATATACTGTGAGTAGAGAAGAACAAACTGGTGGAGCGTGTTCCTGAGCCAACTGAGGACGAAATAAAAACTGTACTCGAAAATAAAACCCCAAAAATGATCAAATATTTAGAAAAAACAGAAATAGCTAAAAGAATATAGATTTTTCTTCCCCCCCCAAATATCTCTTGTTCCACACTCCAGCCCAGTCGGTGGTGGTAATGCACCTTTAAGTTGGTTTGCCAGCCGCCAAAAAAACCCTGAAGAAGAAGAAGAAAATAAAAAATAAAAATAAAGCAGCACAATATGGAATAAAAGTATCTGATGGTAAGAATGTACATTTCGCCAGTTGGAAATGATTTTGTCAGACGTTTTGGATGAAAATTTTTATTTATCGAATTTGCAAAAAATAAAAATGCCCCGTTTCTCAAAATCCATTGAATGTGGACAAAATAAAACCGTTATTCCACTCAATCTCGTCGTACATGGCTTATAGCCAACTCGATGCTACGCGCTTGGTCAGCTATCAGCTCATGTATGACTCGATTTTGTGGAATAACTTAAGCGTGTTCCTTAAAAACTAGGACTAGCCAAGTGTTAAGTGAGACATAATTACTAGGACTAATTAAGAGTTAGAGCGTTAAAACAAGGACATCACAATCTCTTCGACCAGTCCTCAGTCTTTTGTTTGTCACACAAGTAACCAGTTGCCAGTTGAACAAGAGGAAGAGACTTGGAGTGAGTACACAAGCAAGAATTATAACTCAAATAAGTATAGCCGTGAATGCACTGAGTAACCAAGACTTCATTAGTCAGTGACGATTGGGCCTAAATACTGTGACTAACCAAGTGTTACAGTCCTAAAGACTGGGACGAAGTAAGAGTTATAGCTTTATATACTGGATCTCGGCTGCTCCCATTTGGGGTCACCACAGCAGATCTGTTCCACTTATTTGACTTGGCATTAGTTTTACACCGGATACCCTTCCTGGCACAACCCTCCCCAGTCTATCTGGGCTTGGGACCAGCACCAAGCACGCATTGGCTTGTGCAACCCCAGTGGCTGGGTATTTTACCCAATCTACATGTCCTTGAACTGAGGGAAACCGGAGTCCCCCTAGGAAACCCATGCAGACATGGGGAAAACATGTAAACCCCACACAGAAAGGCCCCCGTTGGCCATGAGGTTTGAACCCAGAACCATCTTGCTTTGAGGTGACAGGGCTAACCACTGCACCACCATGCCGCCCTGAACCTAAGCAAAATTAATAGACCCTAATCATAGACTCATCAAGGGTTTTAACCCTAAAAATACTCATACTAAACAAGAGATACAGCTCTAAGGACTGGTACTACGCAACATTTAATGCCCTAAAAACTGGAGCTAACCTAGAATTAAAGCCATCCATCCATCCTGGAACTAATCAACTAACCAAAAAATTAAAAGCCATAAAGACTGGTGTTAAGCAAGCCATAAAAATTTGAATTTACTAAAATTAGACAATGATATAAGTAACTCAACATCATGATGATCAAATCAAGTAAAATCATTGTTCGGGCTTACATCAGAGAGATGACTTTTGGTGATCCTGCTATATTAGATTCACCTTAAACGGAACCACATTATCTCTTCCACTTGACCTCTTGGCACTTCATTAACCTTGCTTTCACTCTTCCCCTCCCTTGTCACTGACCAAGCATATAAAATGTGCATGTACAGATTCTAGACAAACCGCACCAGTCCTTCCACCAGGTCCTGGTCTCTTATTTAACATCGGTGGAGTAACATTGCCTTGCTGCTCCTGGTCTTTCTGTGTCCCACAGCGGCGGCCACTGTCCTCCAGTGAATACGAGTATGATCGCAACACTGCAGTGACTCTGAGGGACTCGCACCTGGGCATCGAGCGTAAGTGCTCCAGCATGACGGTCAGTTCCACCTCCAGCCTGGAGGCTGAGGCTGACTTCAGCACGTTCATGGAGCTTCCAGGAGGAGCGGAAGAGTCTTCCAAGAGCATGGCTGAGCTTGAATTGGCAGAGGACTTCAGCATCACCCACATCACAGGATCTCATGATGGGCTGCCCACAAAGGAGAGAGTACATGAAGAACGCATCCACCATGAAATGGAACCTGTAAGGAGCCATTTCGCCTGCTCTGGTTCCAGATAGCATGCCATGGATCTACAGAACCAAAAAACATGTTTTTCACCCTTTATTTGGACCCTCTTTTTGTTGCATTTGGACATTTTCCTTCAGAGTCTATCATTGTTTGTTTTGTAATTTATCATTTCAGGTTTTGAGAACGTTCAGTTTTTGGGTTTTTTTGTTACTGTGTTGTGGTTCACTTCATATTTGTACCATTTTATGTTTGAATTCTTTCTTTTTTGCTTGTGTTTTGATTCTGATTGATATTATTTCCTGGTCTGTTGTTCATCCTGTTCATTTTTATCCATTTTCATCCAGCACCTTCACACCATTCAGTGTTAAACCCATGCATAAAGTAATGTTTGCCACCGTTTACAATTTACCAAAAAATGAAAACTTTTCATAAAATTAGAAGGGCACTTGGTAGAGTGCATATCTCTGTCAAGCTACATATTTGGATTTGCATCAAAATATAATCAGTTGTTCCTTGGCCCAAGGCCCACCTTTCCTCCAAATTCGACCCAAATCTGTTCACTACTTTTTGAGTTACGTTAGGAACAAACAAACTGAGGTGAAAACGTAACCTCCTCCAACAAAGTTGGTGGAGGTAACGATGCTAAATGTGACAAAAACAACAAAGAAAAAAATACATACAACAGATGTTCCCTCACTGTAATAAATCAATATGTAACTCATTAGCTGAGTCTTTGTTAATCCAACATCAATTTTTTTTAAGAGTATCAACCGAACAGTTGAAATTAAAATCGCTGGTTAGGCAGCCGAGACAGATACGTGCTAGCTAGTTATCAAACGTTCTAGCTACCCGGTGAACAAAACTTGAGTTGACACTTTAATTATGTGATAAAGTAAAGCTACTATTTGTAAAACAAACAGGAAATTTGTGCTAAAGTTATCCAAATTTGAAAACGTCGCTGAGTCACTGTAGAAAACGGCTACCTAGCTAACCTCAGGAAATTGAGTTTCTCTAACCAGCATGAGGGAACATGTCTGTTGGGAGAATACATTTTGGTTAGTGTCTCTTGAAATGTGATTGTGTTGTCAGATTTGGTTTTGTAGTTGTTGTTTTTCCTCAGACTGTGTTTTGTGTTGTGGTAGTTTTGTCCCATTTTGGTGTGATTGCAGTCCCATGAACAAGACTTGTCGTTTTTAAACAGTAATGGAAGCGAAAGCTTGTGTTCATAAAGTAATGCGTGTGTAAATGTGTTTCCTTTTAGCCACCTGTGGCCAAGAAAGACCCAAATGCAGTGAATGTGGCGCATCTGTTGAGAAAAGGAGAACCCAGAGTGGAACCTCAAGCCAATGGTTCTGGGGTTCCTCACAACATTACAGGCATCCCAGATCAGGTAAGAAATGAGGTGTAATGGATGAAAAAGGACGACTGTTGAATGCTGTTGATCGTTATTAGAGTACTTCCTGTCAAATCTTAGTATATTATAGTGGTCTGGAAAAATATAGTGAAAGATATCGAGAATATATACACATCCCAGATATTTTTAATACACCACGCTTTAGAAAGTTATTATATAAAATGGTATGGTATTAAAGATTAAAAGATTAGACTTAGTAATTCTTTTCACCCAATTCACACAGATTTTCTCAAGTGATTCAAATTATTGGCACCCCTAAGGAATAATGACTTTTTTTTTTTAAAATCACTGTATAATTGATGACATTTTTATTGAAGATGTCTGAAAATTGACATTAATATTTTAAAATTAATATTAAGAAAGGACAGAATAATATTAAATAAATCTAAATGAAATGATTAATATTTAAACTAAATATAGTTTAATATAGTGAAGTCCAGTCTCCAATGAGAATGGGGATGAGAGTGGAGTGAAAATGCAAGGAGTAGACGGAAAGAAAGTTGGTGAATTCAAGTACCTGGGGTCAACTGTGCAGGAAAATGGGGGCTGCGATAGTGAG
>JAPFFA010000019.1:5914647-5926291 GCA_026153275.1 Sciades herzbergii
ACCCCCAAAGTCAATACTTTGCAGAGCCACCTTTTGCTGCAATTACAGCTGCAAGTCTCTTGGGGTATGTCTCTATTTCTGTTTCTTCATCTTAATTATTGTTTGTGTCACTAATATATATATAAAATATGCACCTTTAAAGTGGTAGGCATGCTTTGTAAATCAAATGGTGCTAACTCCCCACAAATCCATTTTAATTCCAGCTTATAATGTGACAAAACAGGACAAACACAAAGGGGGATGAATACTTTTGCAAGACACTGTATAAAAGGAACTAGCTTATGATGGTTTCCTTCCATCAGATTCCTCTACACTTCCATTAAGGATTTTCTGGTTACACTTAAATACCACCAGAACCCAATAGAGCTTTCTTTCATGAATCGATGATGACAATCCAAATAAAATTAGATGTTTTAAGGAACCATTCAGAACAACACACTATCAACCTGTAATTACAAACCTCCCGGAACACATTCAAACCCATTAAAACCACAAGAAATCTTAAACTGTCATGCTTTCTAACCTAGGCACCTTTTTAATTTACACTTATCTGACCTTTACCTAGTCCAGTTTGTCATCTGAGTAACTTTTTTCATATTGAGCAATGAGCTCGCAGTGCATAATAAACATTTAAACAAAGCTTATAAATCATCTGCAGGGCTTATACAGATGCTTGAAAGTCTCCAAATGCTTTATTGTCTCGAGAGTTGCTTATAAAGGTTGGAAATTTAGCTTTGCCTGGAGGATAAATGGTGACTGAATGCTTAATGTTTTTTCCATCAAGTGGAAAAAAATACTTTGTTCGTGAACCATCGTTCCAGTTGAAAATACAGTTGGCCTCCAGCACTTGTCCTCTTCATACTGCTGTATTTAGGGACAAAAACAAGCAACCATTGTGTCCTTCATGTGTAGACTGACTTGTGATCCTGATCCAAGGATTTGGCCTTCCTGAGTTGGATGAGTTGCAAGATGGCGTCAAGATTATAACACAATTCCCAACACCTTGATTTACATCTAGATGTTAGAAATGACCCAGAAAACCTTAGACGTGACTTGTATTTTAAAAGAACTTCATGGTTAAGTTATATATTACACCCAGAAAATATCGTTCTGAACTTGTAGAAATGTAGCTCTCTGAGTGTGAACCTCAGAGTCAGAAGTCAGACCTCAAAAGGAATCCAGGGCTTTGTTCACTTCACATGGGTTTATTTCTTACATACTGTATAACTTATGTACAAATTTCTGACACACGTAAGTCTTAGATTTATATCAGTTCTTCGAGGAACCATGCAAGCATCCATATACTGAGCAGGGTGCAGCAGGGAAATGTTAGTTATGTTATGCAAGTTATCAGCTACCAACATAAAGATTTGGTCAGTGATTATGTTTTTCCAGAAAGAGAATGTCCAACCATGGGTCTGAACTTGTTCTGTAAAGACAACAGCAAGAGAAACTGAAGAGTTTTTCAACAAATACAACAAAGTTTGGATGGTTCAAGTCACATATCCAAAAATAATCAATTTTTTGGAACTACATACAAATATGGCTTGGATCCATTTGGAAAAATAGCCTCAATGAGGCTGTAGCTCATACCGGCCGCTGTTGTGTGCGAGTTTGAAATCCGATCAATCCTGTAGGAGGAGTAGCAATTTTTGTGAAATTGCATATGACCCCTCTGTAGGTGGCACTACCTGGTGAACAACTCTTGTTGGAATATGTCTTTAGAGTCTTCTGGGTGAGTTTCAGTAAAAACATCCCAGCAGTTTACGAAGAGTAGCGTTTAATGTGATGAGTCACCAAAAAATTTCAGACGCCCATAAAATCATAAATATGACAGATGGCGCCACCAACTTGACAACTTTTATGCACACCCAGCTGGGGAACATTGTATGTCAGTTTGATTGAAATCCAATCAATCCTGTAGGAGGAATTGTGATTCTACAACTGGATGAGCTAAAAAATGATTACCTCCACCAACTTTGTTTGTTTGTTTGTCTGTTCCCAATGTAACTCAAAAAGTAATGAACGGATTTTGATGGAATTTGGAGGAAAGGTGGGCCATGGACCAAGGAACAATTGATTTGATTTTGATGCAAATCCAAATATGTATGTGGATCCAGGATTATTTTTTTTGTCTGTTCCCAACGTAACTCAAAAAGTAGTAAACGAATTTGGATGAAATTTGGTGTACAGCTTTAGTATTCTCCTATGTTCAAGTCACTTGATTGTCATGTTGAGATGAAGATGTGGCTTGGTGGAGGTATGCACTCTACTGAGTGCCCTTCTAGTTTCATTTCAGCATTCATTCACACTTCCATCCATCCAAACACTTCTGGCCAATCAGCAGGTTTCATCTAAGACTGGACTCTAGTCAAACTTCTACAGTATGTTGTTGTGAAATTGCATTGTAATGGGGGATATATTTTTTTGACATCCAGTATACATAAAATCCTTTGTGATGGAAATGGATCTGTCCAACCTGAGCTGTATGAGTGAAGCCTATGAGTCTGAGTGATCAAAAATGACTGATCAAAATGACTTTTATATCTAATGTTTATTTTTTTATTTTCCTCCAAGAAAAGCTTAGGGTAGCAATTTCATGAAAAGGATATAATATTAGCCTCATAAGGACATCCACAGATGTCCACAAGTGCCAGAGGCCGGCGAGTTTCTCCACCTACACAGACGGTCTGAACTGGCTACTCGATCCCAGAAAAAAAATTAAAAACTTGCCTTTCAATGTTCAAGCAATTTATATCATCTCCACTGCCTATAATTTGCTGCAAATCCAATTATTCCACCACAAAATTGTCTTTGATTCGGGTCTAACATGACCGGAAGCAACGCCATATTTGTTGATTGATTCTCGCACTTTGATTGGTTGAGTTAGACCACATGACCACGCTGTAGTGTATGTAGTTATATTACACCATGTAGTTATGTTACAGAGCCAGGCAGCATACTACAGAGGGTAACTGAGAAAGCCAAGCACACAAACATCTGGAGGGAAATTTCATACATATTTTGCAAGTATTTTACAGGGAAATGGTTAGAAATTTATCAGCTGAGAATGCACCAGAAGGCATGTAAATTTCACATTTTTCTATGGGGGCATGCCCCCAGACCCCCCTAGCATTAGCGCACCTTTGGCGCATTACATCAGCTTTGCTGCTGCAAATTCCAGGGCCACCTACTACTTTTTTTTTTTTAGCCAGCTACTTCAGATTTTCTGGAGAACCCTGGACATCATATTATCATGGACATCATATTATGATTTCAGGTTTCTGTCAGTATAGAATTTTGGGCAGTTTCCTCCAGTTTTCTCCCACCTATGAAAAACATGCCAGTAATTGGATTGACTATACTAAATTTCTCCTAGAGGTGAATCAGTGTATGAATGTGTGTGTGTGTATGGTGCCCTGCAATTAACTGTTTTATTCCTGCTTCATGCTAACTGGGATAAACTCCGGATCTGCTGCTGAACTGACCAAGATAAAGCACTTCCAGAAAATGAATGAATGAAAAATGAATGAATGATGTACCATATGTTAGACATGGGGTTTATGGGTAATGTAGTATGATGATTGCACTATATGGTGTAAGAACTATAAAAAAAAATAAAATAGCCCATGATATATCTTTCAGACCAGGATTCATTATATATTCATGAATAATAAATATCACCTGATGTTCGCGGTGAAAATAAACACAGTCTCTGGTCATGAACCAAACACTTCTATTAGTCCATAATTGAGTTTTCCTGCTCGTGTACTTTTTTTGAATAAATGATGAATGAGTCTCTGTTGTAAAGCTGAATGAGTCTCAGAGCTCATAATCCTCCCACTGCTCATTAGCCGAGCTAGTAATACAGCCCAGTTCCCGTTTCTGTGTCCTCTGCTTTGTTTACCCCTCTCAGTATACAACCTTGAGCTTTCTCTTTATTAGAAACAAAAAGGCTTTGAGCATCCAAACATACGATATGAACAGGTTGCGTCACGCTCAGGGCTACTCAATGCTGCCTTGTTGATGCTGGGTTTTTTTTTTTTACCCTAATGATTGTGGTTTTTACCATACATCTTTGTCCTTCTGCCAAACTTGGTGTAGTGTTACAGCCAAAGGGAAGGCCACATAATGCACATTAAAGACAAAAGGTTGTAGATGGAAATTGACAAGAGAGCACTCTAAAAGCATTTTCTGATTAAGATTTTAAAAAAAAAAACCCTCACATTGTTTTTTATTTATTTATTTCACCTATGATATAATGAATCTGTTCAGTTCAATCTCTCTGAGATACTAACATGATGAACAGTGGTTTTATTTAAGTAATTAATTGTACTGTGCAAAAGTCTTAGGCACTTGTGAGAAAGTGCTGTAAATTCAGAAGATAAATGACTAGTTTTTAATTTATATATTAACAACATAGGTAGCATGGTGGTGCAGTGGTTAGTTAGCACTGTCGCCTCACAGCAAGTTGGTTCTGGGTTCGAACCTTGCAGTCGACTGGAGCCCTTCTGTATGGGGTTCTGCCCATACCTGCATCGGTTTCCTCCCACAGTCCAAAGACATATGGATTAAGTTAATTGGCTCCTCTAACTTGCCCACAGGTGTGAGTGGGAATGGTTGCTTGTCTCTGTGTTAGCCCTGCAATAAATTGGCGGCCTGCCCAGGGTGTACTCCGCCTCTTGCCCGAAGTTAGCCGGGATTGGCTCCAGCTTCCCCCTGACCAATAAGCAGTATAGATAATGTCAAAAGTCAAAGTCCCTCCCCATGCCAGGACCTGGTCTTCCCAGGCAGTCTCCTGTCCCAGTACTAACCAGGTCCTTAAGGTGCATTGGGTGGTGCTGATCTCTGCTTCTATAGCCCTTGGCTTCTCACCTATTATACAGCTAGGGTCACAGTGGGTTCAGGATGATTGGGGCGGCGTCAGCAGTAATACGGAAATTGTACTGGTCCATCGTGGTGAAGAGGGAACTGAGCTGGAAGGCAAAGCTTTCGATTTACCAGTCAATCTACGTTCCAACCCTCACCTATAGTCATGAGCTTTGGGCAGTGATGGAAAGGATAAGATCGTGGATACAGGTGGCTGAAATGAGCTTTCTCTATAGGCTGGCTGGGCTCACCCTTACAGATGGGGCGAGGAGCTCAGACATCTGGAGGGATCTTGGAGTACAGCCACTGCTCCTTCATGTCGAAAGGAGTCAGCTGAGGTGGTTCCGGCATCTGATTAGGATGCCTCCTAAGTGCCTTCTTTTGGAGGTTTTCTGGGCATGTCCAACTGGGAGGAGACCTCGGGGTAGACCCAGAGCACGCTGGAGAGATTATAGATCTCATCTGGCCTGGGAGCGCCTTGGGATCCCCCAGGAGGAACTGGAAAGCATTGCTGGGGAGAGGGATGCCTGGAATACCCTGCTTAGTCTCCTGCCACTGCGACTCAACTTTGGATAAGCAGAAGAAAATGGATGGATGGATGGATGGATGGGTTACAGTGGGGGGCTGGTCCTCTGGTAATCATGAGAGCTTGACTCCCCACTTGCATCTGTATTGCAGTGTGCTTTGCCAGATGGCAGTAGGTACCATTTTTATGATGGTCTTTGGTATGACCTAACCGCAAGTCGAGAGGTGGACATGCTAACCACTAGGCCAGCTCGCAGTCAGTATAGATAATAGATGGATATTAATAAAACAGAAAAATCAAGTTAAATCAATATTTGATATGACCATCCTTTGCCTTCAAAACATCACTGATTCACTTAAGTATACTTGTGCACAGTTTTGCAAGCTGCTCGGTAGGTAGCATCTTCCTAGCATCTTTGACAATTTGCCACAGTTCATCTATGGATTTTGGTTGTTTCAATTCTGTGTGTCTCTTTTTCTTCATGTAATCCCAGACTGATTCGATGATGTTGAGAACAGCGCTTTGTTGGGGCCACACCATCTGTTGTAGAATTCCTTGTTTGTCATTTTGGTGAAGATCGTATTTTATGACTCTGGCTATATATATCATTGTCATTGGTCATTATGCTCCAGAATGACCAATCGGATGCCTCGCTGATGGTAGTGCATGATAGATAAGAATCTGTTTGCATTTCTCAGCATTGAGGAGACCACTAATTCTGACCAAATCCTCAACTCCATTTGCAGCAATGCAGCCCCAAACCTGCAAGGAACCTCCACTGTGCTTTTCTGTTGCCTGCAGACACTTATCCTTGTAGCATTCTCCAGCCCTTTGATGAACAAACTACCTTCTTCTAGAGAGTATAAATATTTCAAATTTGGACTCATCAATTCAGAGCACCTACTGCCATTGTGCTGCATCCCAGATCTTGTGTTTTCATGCATAGATGAGTCACTTAACTTTGTTTCCATGTCTGAGGAGTGGCTTTTTGGTTGTAAGTCTTCCCTTGAGACTACTTCTAACCAGACTGATAGGTCTGATAGGTGTACCAGGGTCCCTGTGGTTGCTGCCAGCACTGATCTGATGGCATGGCATACATCTTTCATGTATGGAGGGATGTCAACTTGGTATGAACATCTGGAAACACCTGTCTGAATTGAAATTTGTGCCTGTGATAGACCTTGCTGAGGTAAGATGACTACCTTTGTGCCTTGCATCTGGAAAAGTTCAAGGGGGTGAAAACTTCTGGAAGGTGCTGTAGGTCAAACTGGATGGTTGAAGATTGGAAAACTTTCCAAACCCATCCACTTTCTATGAGTCTGTGCCCACTGTAGACTTGGATTCCTGTTCTTGGCTGACAGGTGGTCTTCTGCTTCTGTAGCCTATTTATCTCAAGACTCGGCGTGACGCTTTTCTGCTCACCACAGTGTAAAGAGTGATTATTAGCTCATCAGGTCAACAGGCAATGAGCTTATGCCATCACGTGTTGTCTGTCGTCCATCCATCATCCGTCCAGCATTGTCCGCATTTCACGAAAATTGCTTCTTCTCCTTCAATTCTGCACTGATTTTGATTCTTTCTGGCAAGAAGGTAGGGGTACCTAGGGTGCATATAACTACTACCCAGATTTGATTAATTACAATTATTAATGAAGTTGTGGACTAATTAAAATGAGCAGTTCAACAAAAATCATTTCTTCTCGGTCAATTCCTCACCGTTTTGGATTCTTTCTGGCAAATAGGTTGGTATTCCTAGGGTGTATATAGCTTCTATATATAGTGTCTATATATAGCTTGTATATAGTGTATATAGCTTGCAACATTTATTGCGCAAGGTGGCCAACTTTAGATCGTTCCTTCTGGACTAGACGGGGCCGGAGTGAGCTACACCGTCATTGACGGTCTCATTAAAAATGTTTGGCATAGTTAATGAAGGTGACTTAATGAATTTTACTTAATTGTGGTCTTCATTTTTCAAAGACACACAGAGATGCACGTGGGTGATGGAACTCATAATGCTCCCACCACACCTTTCATTTTAGTCATTAGACATGCTTCTCTATTATTGTGTTCTTAGGGCCTCCGTGTTAATAAATCTTTGTCTTTGAGGTGGATGTAATATATGTTCGGGTACACAGGAAGTTCAGTGATTGTGAAAGTTAATAAGATGAGTCAACTTTTGTGCTATAAATAATAAAATATTATAACTTAGCATGAAAGAACTAAAGAGATTTTACAAAGTGGGCTCTTCTGTTCTAAATGGCTTGCTCAGACCATCAGTTACTCTCTCTTGTACTTTTCCTGCCTAGGAAGTTGAGATCCACTTCACCCCCTGAGGGTCTAGGCAGAAATTAGCCAGCTCCCTTGACTCTATCTCACCACGAATAGCTCCACTTTGATTTCACCTCTCTCATTAGATTCCCCTCTCACCAGCCCATGGAGCTCGTTGCAAGTTCAAACAGACTCTTTAACTTCTGCACCACATCCAAGGTTCTGCGGCAATTCACGACGGTCGATATGTCTCTCCAAGAGTAAGCGCAAATCTGCCACATGAGTCATGACTCATTACAACTGATGTGGAAGCTGTAGTTGGAGGCACGATCATAAAATGATTAGATAACCTGATCTTATCTGAAGAAATTGCATCTGAAATATTCCTCAGCTTCTCCAGCACACACCTTGCAACTTGTGACTTGTCATTATAAGTGTCCTCACCTCTCAGTCTTTCAGATAAATGGCTTGTTTTTGTTTCCTCATTGACCGGACATCATTGTGCCCAATCTGGTTTGTTTCATTTGATGTCCATCAATAAGCAATCCGCTAGACACTGCTGGAGAGGATTTCACTCCTGTTATAAAAGTAATTGCAGAGGCATTTCTAATGAAGACAAAAGCAAGCAGACGGCTGAGATGATCAAAGAGGACAAAGACATTTGCTCAAAATTGATTTCTTGTTTTTCTTGCTTTGTCTTTTTTTTTTTTAAAGATGTCTGGGCAGGAAGGGTGATGGTCAAAGTTCAGGGCTGTGGATGGTGAAAACCAGGAGGGGAAAATATGGCAGAATAAATCTCTGGTTTTCTTTCAGTATTTTCAATTCAATTCAACTTTATTTGTAGTGCTTTTAACAGTAAGTTGGTAACCACAATGCTACACCATAGTTGCATTTCTTTTCCATTGAACAGCATTTCATTCTCAAAATGGACTTCAAATTGGCATCTCGTATTTCTTTTGGGTTTACTACAGTATGAAACTAGAAGGGCACTCGGTAGAGTGCATACCTTCACCAAGCCACATATTCGGGTTTGCATCAAAATTGAATCAATTGATCCTTGGCCCATGGCTCACCTTTCCTCCAAAATCCATCAGAATTAATTCACTACTTTTTGAGTTACATTGGGAAAAAGAAAAAAAAAAGAAAAAAGGCTGCATCTGCATGCAAATCTGGATCCTGAATCCACATCCATAGCCGGATTTGCATCAAAATTTAATTAATTGTTCCTTGGCCCATGGCTTTCCTTTCCTCAAAATTGCATTAAAATCCATTCTCTACTTTTTGAGTTACGTTGGAAACAGGCAAACAAACGGAAGCAAAAATATAACCTCCTCCAACAAAGTTGGTGGAGGTCATTATTCTGCTTGTTTTACATCCCATTCCTGTTTTGCAGATATAATAACCTCCAATCTTCTGGGAAGGCTTTCCACTAGATTTTGGAGTGTGGGTGAGGAGTCCTGGGATGCAGTCAGTGTTCCACTTCATCCCAAAGGTGGTCAGTGAGGTTGAGATCAGGGTTCTGTATAAGACACTCAAGTTTGTCCACTCCAACCTTGGCAAACCATGTCTTCATGGAGCTCTCTTTGTACTCATGCTCTCATTGTAATGTTGGAACAGGTTTGGGCCTCTTAGTTCTCATGAAGGGAAATTGTAAAGCTACAGCATACACAGACATTCTAGAAAACTCTGAGCATCTCCAAAATGGCACATCTTGTGTGGTGTTCCTGGTATGCAGTGGTTAGTACCTACCAAAAATGATCCAAGGAAGGACAACTGGTGAACCGGCGACAGGGTCATGGGTGTCGAAGGCTCACTGATTTGCATGGGGCACAAAGGCTAGCCCATATGGTCCAATCCCACAGAAGAGCAACTGTAGCACAAACTACTGAAAAAGGTAATGCTGGCTAAAGCAGAAGGGTGTCTGAATGAGCCTTGGCTGCCCATGACCCTGTCGCCGGTTCACCCATTGCCCTTCCTTGGACCACTTTTGGTAGGTACTAACCACTGCATACCGGGAACACCCCACAAGATGTGCCATTTTGGAGATGTTCAGACCCAGTCATCTAGCCATCACAATTTGGCCCTTGTCAAAGTTGCTCAGATCCTTACACTTGCCCATTTTTCCTGCTTCCAACATATCAACTTCAAGAACTGACTGCTCTCTTACTGCCTAATATATCCCAACACTTGAGCGGTGCCATTGTTACAACATGATCAATGTAATTCACTTCACTTGTCAATGTTTTTCATTTTATGGCTGATTGGTGTATATAATGATAGCCTGTTGCCCAGCCATAACGGAGGAAGTAATCTGAAAAATTTTGTTAGACCATAATTTGAAATATTTTCAAAATGTGTTCACAGAAATCATAATTAAATAAATAAACAATGTTTTTCTTAAAACTTTCTCATTCTGTATTGATAATCTAAGCTGGATTCTTGATGTGGCCCAATTTGAACTGTGACCAGAACTTTTTTTTTTTAACTATTACATACTTTTCAGGCCAAATTTGACATTTGACAGCAGTAAAACACCCCAAATAGCATTTTTTAAAGCCTAAAATTTAATAACTTTTCTTAAAGTGACCCAGAATCTACAAAAATGAAAGTGTTTACCTTTGCCAACTGTGCTGGAGGGGGTTCTGTTTTTGCCTCCGTTTGTTTGTTTGTCTTTTCCCAACATAACTCAAAAAGTAGTGAACAGAGTTTGTTGAAATTTGGTGTACAGCTTTAGTATTATCCTAGGTTCAAGTCCTTTGATTTTGAGGTGGATCCAGATTTTGGATCCTAGTCATTTTTTCAGATTAGTAAACACGTGGATACTCTAATATGTGGCTTGGCGGAGGTATGCACTCTACCGAGTGCTCTTCTAGTTTAAAATGTTGTACTTTTGTACAGGTGCTACAAATACATTTGTACATCAAGTTTGTTCTGGGTCAACTTTGACAATTTATCCATTCTAAATAGATCTATGGTTCCAACCTTGGTATCGACGCTTGTTATGAGGAGATTCTTGGGCCGGGTCAAAATTGACCAAGGCTGTACAATGGAGGTGTACAATATGAATAGTATTGTAAGTGTTGATATTATTTCTATTACAAACTGCATGCAGAATGAAGAACCCAATTCACAGTGTGAAATTTTCCCCATCTCCAACTCTCCTTGGCAAACGCCCATATGTCAGAAATGCAGGAGCCAAAGGGATGACATCATTAATGCCATGACAGGCATGAGTAACTGAGGAATGCTGTCTGTTCACCAGATGCCAGACTGCTACACCGTTATTATGGCGCAGCCTTGATTTCTAACGATTCTAATCTCATGGACTTCCAGTATGCCAAAACTAGCAGAAGGCCTCGATGTTGGAAGAGACAGAAATTTGTTTTGGAATGGTGTCATTTTATTTTACCAAGACAGACAATGTCATTTGTCCTTGTCTGAAAGTATGAGTTTAGATGCAATACTTATATTATTTTAGCATACTTTTGGGGGAAATAAATACACCAAATGCTAGGTCAGTGTACTTGGTGAAAATTGGCCAACTATCTTGTTTATATTTCTACTGTATAATCCAGTATATTCCATGGCCAAATCCAAGAGCTGTTATTCAGATTGGAAATAAAGGACTGCTTTGGCTTTTTCATAAAGTCTCACGAGCCACCTGTTTAAATAAATCTCCAGTGGAAACACAAGCTGCTTTAGAAGTTGCTTTTCAGCTTGTGGCAGCTCTAGCTTGCATTACTTTGTTTTTTAAGTTTTCTGAGTAATGGAACAGCTTTAGTCTTTTCTCGAAGTGATCAATAAATTAAACTCTGCAGTTGGTGTCTGGCTTGTGGTTAGTGGCAAGTCTTAGTTGATATACTCACCAACCACTTTAATAGGAACTTGTACTTGATTCTAAAATTTCTGTTCTTGGCTGCAGGAGTGGAACCCAATGTGGTCTTCTGCTGTTGCATGCTGAGATGCTTTTCTGCTCACC
>JAPFFA010000019.1:6207178-6220377 GCA_026153275.1 Sciades herzbergii
ACATATATCACAATGACCAAATTTCAGAAGGAACTAAATTTCACCGATTTTATGAAATCGAAAGGCCGTCTAGCTTTTAATCCTGTTCGAAATTATTGCACATTTACAATTTGTCATGTGTGTAAATGTACGCTGTTAATGGTGTTGGCCAGAGTTATAGGGTTGAGTAGTTGAACATGTATTTTGAGTAAACAATGCAGACAGTGAAAGGGCTGTACAGGCGATAACAAAGATGACCAATTAAAAGCTTCTGTGCAGATGAAAAATATCATAGAACCAGTAACTAGACATATAAAAGCAATGTAATAACATCACATTTCAGCTTGCATCAATATGTGAACATCGAAACTGATGACAAGTTGTCAATGTGCAATCATTTCGAGCAGTAGTAGTCTTGAAAAAAATCTGTAAACCTGTAATAATATTTGAACGTTCGATATTTGAACATTGAAACGCCCAGTACTGGTTTTTGTACCGTTATCAGCAGCCTGGGCGTGGCCAATGGAAGTTCCCAAGCATGTCGTGGATTGTAGGATATGTGAAAGGGGCGAATGACTTCATTCATTTTTTTTTCCAACTCAATTTAATTTCAAAACTCAAATCAAACAGGAAGTAGTAGTAATGTAATTAACGTGCGATGTTTACAAGTGGACTGTAAAGTTTACAATAAAGTAATTGTAAATTCAGTTCTCAAAAATACCGTGATTGTACATACAGTAACGGACTGTTTTTGTAAAATTGACTAATTTTACAGCAGTTAAAATTGACCACAGATGATTCTACATATTATTTTATGATAAATGTTAAATCTTTAAATTCTGTAAAATTATGATACAACTCTAATATTGTATACTTATACAGTAGAACCTTACCAACAAATATTTCCTTCCAATCCAAAATCATCCAGTAGAAAATACTTAGTTCATATTACTGCATTTGTATTGAACTTCACGTTGGACTGGCTGGAATGACATTAGAGTTATGCTGAAGGTTCTTTAGCTTGTTGGATGAAGGCATGGCGTTAGAACGGCAGCTCTTTGAAATATTTCCGTTTGCTTTGCCAGCGGTGGTCGGAGTTTTTTCGTGCCTCATGCTGGAAGATTCCAGCTTTCTTATTTGTGTGTGAATCTCGGCTGTAGACTGTGAAAGAGCTCTCGTCGTTCCTGGTGGAAAACAACCCAAGTAAAATGATCAGTGGTTGGTTTTTAGCATTGCGACGTTTAAAATATAGCTAGACGAATTCTTGAGGTTGTCTGGTACTGTGATTAAAATGTTTGAGTTGATTAACATGATTTATTTTATTACAAAAATCTTGTATTGACAGATGACACCGTAAAGCAGGGTTCCATCTCAAGGACCTTTTAAATGTTGTTCGTTATGGAGACGATCTGCGATATAGAAATATTTCAAAACACAATGAATAAGCAAACAATTTTTTTTTGCTTGCATAACATGAGATGGAACAATTTAGCAATACTTTCTGGTCAAATAATGCAACAGCAACAACCAATCAAATATTACACGGTGACTCCAAAATTAGAAGCATTTTTTTCAGAGTCCAGACATTTTACTGAGCAAAATGCTTTTGTTTATTAAAATATTTTTATGACCTGGTTCTGTCTTGTCTTGCTAAGCCGTGTTATTTTAAATCCCGCGCAGATTCTTGCTGAAACTGCTCACACTACTCATACAAAGAAAGACGACACTGCAGGATTGATAATTATTATAGGAACACACACTATACTTCCATTTCAAGGGAAAACGAAGGATCTACCTTTCACGCCACTTTCAAATCAAGCATCGTGGCACCTGAACAGGTGAAATTCATGAAGGTACATGTTTTTCTTTTCATTCGGCCTCCGGCGCAGGCCTGTACGACAATGTCAGTGGTTTTCTTCTTGGAATTCTTCACACCTTGGTAAACTCAAGGAAGCCTCAAGTTTTAATGAGACTTCAGGATTTATTTACAGAGAATTTGAAGCTACAAAGATATCAATGCGTGTTTTTTCTTCCCTTTTTTGTATACGGTGCTGTGAAAAAGTATTTGCCCCTTCCTGATTTGTCCTATTTTTGTATATTTGTCACACTTAAACGTTTCATGTCATCAGACTAATTTTAATATTAGACAAAGATAACCCAAGTAAACACAAAATGCAGTTTTCAAATGATGATTTCATTTATTGATGGAAAAAAGTTACCCAACCCTACCTGGCCCTATGTGAAAAAGTAATTACCCCCTCAACCAGTCAAACAATTAACCAAATTTAATTGATAATTGGGTTCGATTTTACGAGCCACACCTAGGCATGATTACTGCCAGACCTGTTCAATCTAAATATCACATAAATAGACCCAGGCTGGCAATGTGAAGTGGGCTAATAGATCTTAAAAAGATGCCATGAAGTAAAGCGTTACAAGAACAGATGTGCAACAAAATAATTGAAATCTATAAGTCTAGAAAGGGTTACAAAGCTATTGCTAAGGCTCTGGGACTCCAGTGAACCACAGTGAGAGCTATTATCTACAAATGGAAAAAACAAAACAAAACTTGGAACAGTGGCGAACCTTCCCAGGAGTTCCAAAATTCAACCAAGAGTGTTTCGACGACTGATCCAGGAGGTCACAAAAGAACCTTGATGAATATCTAAAGAACTGCAGGCCTCAGTTAAGGTCAGTGTTCATGATTCTACAATAAGGAAGGCACTGGGCAAAAATGACATCCTTGGGAGAGTTGCAAGGCGCAAACCACTGCTGATCAAAAAGAACACAAAGGCTCGTCTCACAATTGCCGAAAAGCATCTTGATGACCCCCAAGACTTTTGGGATAATATTCTGTGGACTGATGAGTCAAAAATAGAACTTTTTGGAAGACATGGGTCATGGTACTTCTGGCATAAGGCTAACGCAGCATTCCAAAATAAGAACATCATACCAGCAGTCAAATACAGTGGTGGTAGTGTGATGGTCTGGAGCTGCTTTTCTGCTTCACTACCTGGACGACTTGCCATAATTGATGGAACCATGAATTCTGCTCTTTACCAGAAAATCCTGAAGGAGAACGTCCGTCCATCAGTTTGTGACCTAAAGTTCAAGCACAGCTGGGTTATGCAGCAGGACAATGATCTGAAGCACACAAACAAGTCCATCTCTGAATGGCTCAAAAGAAATAAAATTGAGATTTTGCAGTGGCCTAGTTAAAGTCCTGACTTGAATCCATTTGAGATGCTGTGGCAAGACCTTAAAGGGGCAGTTCATGCTGGAAAATCCTCCAGTGTGGCTGAATTGAAACAATTCTGCAAAGAAGAGTGGGCAAAAATTCCTCCACAGCGATGTAAAAGCCTCATTGCAAGTTATCGCAAATGTTTAATTGCAGGTGTTACTGCCAAGGGTGGCCCAACCAGTTATTAGGTTGAAGGGCGCAATTACTTTTTCACATGGGTGATACAGGTTTTGATTAACGCTTTACTTTTAATAAATGGAGTGGTCATTTAAAAGCTGCATTTTGTGTTTACTTACATCATCTTTATCCTCTATTAGACTTAGTTGGATGACCTAAAACGTTTAAATGTGACCAATGGACAAAAATGGAAGAAATCAGCAGAAATACTTTTTCACAGCAATGTACAGATCATGTTGTATTCGTACAACTAGAATTTTCACTTTTCTGTAACTTTAGACACGTCTAGCAGACGCGTGGCATGGTCGCAGCTTGTTGGTTTAACATACAAAGTTTCAAAAGATCTAAATTTCAAAATATGGATGGCAATAAAATACTAAACCTCAAGCCAAACCTTGAATTTTCGTACTTTATGACTAATCTAAAATCCTGAGAATTTGGTGCATTAGCATTGTAAACCTTTTAACAGCAGAGATCACCACCTGTGCTGTGATTCATTGCTCACTGGACTATCTTCATAGATCTTCAGCATGGTCTCAGTGCGGTCATCTTCAGGTTCTTTTGGTTCCTGGAACCTATAATAAGAATCCTATGTCAGTGATTGATTGATTGCTTGCTCTGATTTTCATGATAATGATTGGAATGCTGGCTACCTGGGATCGAGGCGCTCCTTGACTTTTGCAATAGACAATATGTACGGTCCAATCTGTCGTGCGATCGTCATCAAGTACGAATTTTCCTGCTTTAGCTGAAGCAGATCATGGAGCTGTGCTGAGATTCGGAAACAAGTACGTGATGTGCTTCAGAAGACGTGTTAAGGACCATCCAGATTTCCAGGAACATCTGAAAAATGCTTTGACTTACCTTCATAGATCTCCTGTTCATTTGTGACTCTCTGAAATGTCTCATCACAGGTCTGTGAAAGAACATATACATGCTGAGGTGGAGTGAAATATTTTCCTTGCTATGTTTCAGCAGTAACAGGGACTGCTCCACGATGACATCCTTCATCCTCACCTTCTCGAACATGGTCCTCAAGGTCTGTATAGCAGAGTACTGTGCTTCAATCTGTTCATCAATGCGCACAGATCTCTCCAGGATCTCCTCTGTGGACTCCGTGTTGATGAGCGAGTGGTGCTTGGTCAGGTCTCGGTGCAGCTCCTGCATCTGGTCCTTCAGCTTTCGAATCTCCGTCTGGAGAATCTGGTTCAAAATGGAGGTATATGTTGATGATGTGCAGTTAGCCAACATTGTTTGCAAGAAAATCCGAACAGGCCTGTCAGAGTACAAGACCATGAGTATACACACACACCTCCTTAATAATTAGCAGGTCCTACACAGTCCTGGTCATTATTTTGATGTTGCTTTGCGAATTAAGTCTGATTTTTAGATAAAATAAATTAAAATGAGCACAAAGTGAAAATAATTGCAACCAGAAAAAAAAAAATGCATATCTTTAAAGTCTCATGTCTTTTCCGCTTCAGTGAATTTTATTTTTTTTTCCTTTGCTGGGCAAATCGGTCTGACCACTGCATGAGCTATAAAAGCAGAAAAGCATTGTTTTTAGGCAGCTCCTATTTCACCATAGCAATGGGTTCATGCTAATATCTAACTATTGAGACTAATTAATTAATATAATTACATAAGTCTAATTCTATTTTGTATTCCAGACATTCATTCATCCTAAAGTACATTATTGTGTTGGGGGGGATTGGTGGAGGCTCCATCTGGCACCCTAAAGGATTCTTTGATTCATCCCCTTTGGCGAACCATTCCATCTCTGTGTAGAATGCTTAAAAGGTTCCAGGTACACTGTTAAAGATTCCTCAAGTTTTCTTTACTTCATAAATAGGCTTCGAGTAGGATTTCTAATAGGAAAACCCTCAACTGAAGTATTCTATACAGAACCTTTAAGGGTTCCCTGATACCCTTTTTCTGCCAATGGGGAATGGGTTCTGTGCTGGTTCGCGCACCAAATTTTGAACCATTCGGAACGTTTTAACCAACAAATAAATTGGTTTAGAACCTGAAAAGTTGGTTCTCAGCTGGAACCAAAATATAGCTGTTTTTTTTCCAGTATGAATGCTGATGACATCAGTGTCATGAGTTTGGAGAGGAAGCAGAGTGCAGCAATGGAAAAGGATACATCTTCAGAAAAAAATGGAATAAAAACAATTATACATACAGGACGCTTTCTCGATGGAATAAAAACGTGTTCTATTCCCTTCTAGTGGGTTTCATGCATTTGGTTTGACAGCATGCAATATTGTTAGCATATCGCTTATCCTACATGCATTACGTCACTCTACCCAATGGAGAATGAGCATTGAATATAGTTTACGATATTGCATGGTTGTCGCGACAACATGACGTCACACGTCAGAGATGTAAAACTTCCGTGCTAGCATGTGACTGTGACAATTTGTAAACAAACATGGCCACCAGGTTTGCTTCATTAAATACAGATTTTGAGAGAATTTTGAAAGAGAAAGACATATTGAACACCTGAAAGGAATGTGTATGTATAATAATAATAATAATAATAATAATAATAATAATGGCTAGCTTTTCTTCGTGATATATCAGATATATTCCATTCAGCTAGCATGATATTTAACTTGTCTTCAGCTCATTCAGTAACATGCTAGCTGAATAGAATATACACCACTCAACACCAGCCAATATTATTTAAATACCTGCAATAACAGAACAAAAGTTTGAAGGTAGTCAGTGTGCACCACCATGTTGCTACTGCTGTTTATTTCTGTTGTACATTGTGTAATGCCCTGCATTCACGACACATCCTTGATTTCAATGGTTCTGATCAAAATAGGTGAAAATACAAGCTGGTTCGCTCACTAAAACCAGGGTTCAAAGATTCCTCAATGGAACTGGTTCAAGAATGTTCGAAATAAAATTCATTCATTCATTCAACTGGTTCAAGAACCCATTCCCTATTGGTTGAAAAGTAGCTCAAGTTGACAAACCAACTGGTCTTTTATTTTTCAAATTGACAACATATACAGTATTTCACTCAAATGATACCTCCTAAACACATAGTTCTAATTATGATTGTTATTAGGATTTGGAAAATAGGGTTAATAAACATACATTACGAGCTCAATGACTAATTCTAGCACCCTAATATGTTCCTTAGGTTGTCCTCCTAGAAGAACCCAATAACAGAGTTTTCCTTTTAGAAAAGATTCAAAGTAGAACCATTTAGAAAACTTCATAGGAGTGCACTGTGTGTCACTTGGTAGCACATACATTATGAAACAATAACACGAATACTTTTACTGCTTTACTCTTCTGATTAAATCTACTGCTGTTTGATGTCAGTGGTAGATGAGGTTCTTACCTGATACTTGTTCTCAAAGTTGCGACAGTGCTCGGTGAAGGGAGTATCTTCACCCTCAGCCAATAGGACCTTAGTACAGATGTAGCGGTGTGAAGCAGCTCTATATCCCATGGAAGGGATCTGAAGCATGGTACTTAGAGAAAGTGATGACATAGACTGAGAGATCTGTAGTCTTAGAAGAAGACAAGCCAGAGACATGGAGAATGGACATTATTTCAATACATACACAGTACACTTCATGCTAAAAGTACATCAACCATTTAATAAGAAAGATTTAAAGAAAGTATGAGATGGAAATCACAACATGATGGTTTCTTTTATTTGCTACTCCAAAAAATTCTGCGAAATAATTTCAAGAACCTATATTCTGATGGTAAAATGAATGTTCTGCATCTTAGCTTCACATTACTATTAAAACTTTGGAAGTATTACCAGAAGGAGTTATGATCAAATATACTCAAGTGAATACTAAATAAAAAAGATTTTTTTTTTTTTTTAAATAATGGAAAGTAGTCTTAAAGAATTTGTAACGTGTGAACCTCAGCACAGGGTTCTTATTATTTTCTTCTGATAAAATTCCAGACTTAGTAATTTTCTACTCAATTGTAGACTTTCCTGAACCAAATTTCTTGCTAATGTTTAAAATTTGCATTTAATGACAATAAATTTAGAACCTTAGGGTCCTGGGTGTTACTTTGACAACAGAATATGAATAATATCCGCACCCCCCCCAAAGATTTCCAAACCTGTGCAAGAACTCTCAAACATGAACCTGTAGAAATATGAACAGGAAGTTTTAACTGGTATTTTAACATTTTGCCACTATAGACCTATTCACGATGAAAAAAAAGTTCCCAATTACATCAGGATAACAATCAAGACTCATACTATTATTCTAATTTGGATTACCGTAATGATGATCTGTTAACCAGTCTTTTTTCTGCTGGCTAAACAAATGAGTTCCTTGAGAGTTTCCAGGCAATTTTGCCCTGCAGCTGTCTCATGTGTAAGCCTTGGCCACTCTGCTGACCCATACCAATTTAAGATATCGTCCCAGGCACCGGAACAAGCCAGCCTCACATCCCTCCCTCTCTGTACGTCGGCCCTGTGCTCTGAGCTCAATCCTGAAGAGTTCTGTGTAATTGTTAAAAATAGTGGGAGAAACCAGAATGTGCCCTAGGCCTGCGTGTTGCCATGGTCAGGCTGAAAGAGCCAAGAACAGCCGGGGATGATTGATGTGGAAAGTTGCTGACGACACTCGCGTCGTCCAATAGTCTCTGAGAAAAGGGAGTCAAAGAATTTTGTCTTGTTACCTACAACCCAGTCAGTCAACAACTGCATGCGTGCTACATGTACACAATACCTCATGCCAAGAGATAGGGTGAAACAAACACTGCAGCTTTCCAGGAACGAGAATGAGAAATCCCAAGGAGAGGTGACTCTTACTGCACAAACATACCGTTATGGCACCTGCCAGAAGTCTTAAAATAGATCAAGCCCTGTGCTAGACAAGCTTTAGCACTTCACATGTTGCCATTCCACAACACTCCTGTTTGGTATGCAAGTATGCCTAGTTCCAGATTCTGACCATGCCAACCAGGCACAAGCAAGAGATTGTAATGTTCAAACATTACGATGATTATAATCAAAATGCTAGCTTCTATACTTGGCATATATTTGTTCTGTAATACATCTGGCCAGACCTCAAAGTGCTTCCACACATGACCTGTCAAGCACTATTTTAGCTGTGAGCTTCTCAGAAAACAGTTATAAAAAGTGTATTTCAGGGAATGGGAGTCATTACAAAACATTGTCACTCTTGGCCCTTCTGCCACTTTGTTCACAACCTGGGTCTGTCCTACTGACCTTGGCCATCAAGAAACACCCAAAGCTGCTTTGGTACAGTGCTTGTTTGTTCAAAAAGCAAATTTGAACCAACATTCCTGGACTTGGGATCCTTTCATTACACAAGTGATATTACCCCAATCGCCCTCAAAGCTAATATCTAGTACATCACATTTAAGACTGAGACTAACAATTCTTGGGACACTGCAGCATATCAAGGCTGCAGCATTTTCAAAACACTCCCTGGAGAGCATTTAGGTATAATGCAGTAACAGCTATTGCTTTTAGTAGCTAAACAAGACATGTTATTGCTTCTCTGTATGTAAGCAGAGATAGAACAAAGGAGCTCTAGACCTATTCATTTTGAAGACACCACCCCCATTATCTTCCAATGCAAGACTATCACAAGCTATATACAATTCTTATCAGGGAAGGTCAAAAACAAAGCCCAGTCCCAAGACCCTGAAAACCAAGTAATGTTTCAACCATTGCCTAGTCTACATAAATACAAATAGTCGTCTTTAAAGCCCAAGCCATAACATGTTATGCAATCAAGCCTGGCAATGTCAAGACACCCAGAGTTAGTTCCATGTTTGAGCTTTAAGGTTCCCTGGAGAACCTCTGATTTATTTAAAAAAAAAAAAAAAAAAAACCCTTGAGAGCCTTTATACACCAACAGAACCAGTTACTCAACCTATGGCATTATACTTGAAATTAACCAAGCATATAGGAAAGTTAAGAGTAGAATTACCCTTAACAGCAGTATAATCACAGGTGAACCAAGCTATAAAAATAGAGACTTGGACAAGAACATTTTGCATAACAAGCTTTATTCATGACAGTGGTTCAACAAGTTGCTGCAGAGAGTTGATCTCCACAAAGAAAAACATGAATTCTGAAGTCACTACATGCCCTTCAATTAAGGAAATCCAACCCATTTCTGGATAGTCTCATGCACTACTCAAACATTTAACTTCAGCTGAATATGCTGTATGGTTCTCTTGTAAAAACAGCAAAACAAGCTTGTGAGAAGTGGGCCTTTTCATTTTCCCTATCCAGCCACAAGACTGGTAGTTACAGCACAAGGATTTGAAAATCATTCTGGGTAGAACTGAAAGAACCCTGTCCAGACTGGAGTAGCCTGCCAAGTGAAACCCTCTAGAAATTCAGCACTGGCCTGGAGCCTCTCGGGACAAACCTTGAACCTGGTTGAGATGAAGCATACTGACCTTGTGGACTACCAAGTGATAAAGGCCTGAAAAGTTGAGAAGGCTTGACAACACCTTGCTGATTACTAGTCTGGTCTACAATATACCCACTTCCCACAGCGTTGGAATCCAAAACAGAACCATAATGGCGTGAGGTTGGAACACCTCCTGAAGTTAAAGCTTGGATATTGGACATCTGCTTTATCATTTGGTTCAAGTGCTCCTGAACTGAAGCAGGTTGAGAAAGTGGTGCACTGAAACGCCTAGATGGCATCTGTGTATACCTTGTTGGAAGAGATTTGTAGTCAGATGGCAGTGGCTTAAACATATAATAGCTCTGACCTTGCCTGGTTACAAAGTACGGATTTTGGGACAAGTTGGAACTGCTGACAGCAGGCTGGGCATTATCAGCTGGGCCATACACATTTCCTGACTGTACAAAACCATAGTTTGAGTCTCCTGAAACCACTGCAGAGGAAGTAGAATGATAGCCAACTCTGGGGGAAGAAAGTCCAGCTTGATAGTGTTGCATGTGGTGACTTTGCACTGGCTTGGTACTGCTAGAGGGCACATGTGTTGAGGTACCTGTACTTGCAGATGCGCTAGAGACATAACCTGGTCTAATAAGCCGATATCCAGAGCCCCGCAACCGTACTGCAGTAGAACTGCGGTTATATACAACACCTTGGGAAAAACCTGCCAGCCGCTGGCTGCCCTGCACTGGCCTGGCCATTTGCTGCATATAGGTGGCTTGAGCAGACTTCAAGACATTGGAGGGTTTGTAGGTTGCGTCTGCTGAGCTGTAGATATTTCCCAGTTGTGTAAACCTAGGCTCTGTGGTTCCAAGTTGTGGCTTTTCACTTGCCAAATGAGGTTTGGCAGCAATAACAGGCTTAACAGCAGATACCAGTCTCAGACCTTCAGTTGACACTTGAGGCTGGGCCAAGGAATGAGCAGGCCTTTGGTAGCCCAGTCCCTGGCTAGTCTCAGAAGTTTGAGCAGTAGGCTGGTCAAAAGTCACCAATGGCTTAGATGCACCAGGTTCATAACTACTCTGGGTTTTGGTAGTTTGTACAACTTCATCAGTCTGATTTGGCTTAATGAAAGTTATTATGGGACCACTTGAGATCACCATGTTGCTTCGCAAGGGTGCATTTCTTGATGTAGAAGTCACAGCATTATAAGTTTTGCCCAGTCGTGTGGAATCATAACTAATCTGAGAGAGCCTAGATTTATAGCCATTTTGACTAGTTGGTACAGGCTTAGAGGTCACAGAATTGCTAACAGGAGACTTAGAGCTTACAGGTGCAGTCCTAGAACCAGAGGCACCATGTAGTTTTCGAAGCCTATATATTGGGCCATATACAACACGAGTAAGACTGGAATCATTCTCAGCATTAAGAACTACAAGCTTCACATTTTGAATCAGTTTAGAACCAACAGTTGAAGAGCTGGAGTTTAAGGAAGAGGCAGGAGCTGGTGAGCTGTAAACATCCCTCAATGGCATGAGATTGTGCCTTGATCTCCGTGAAGCCACTCCAAAGGAACTTTCCAGAATTAAGTCACTACTGCCATTTGTGGAGACCATCTCAAAGCAAGGACCATTGCAAGTAGCTTCCTGTGGCAAGGGTTCACTTGTCATCACAGGGGTACTGTCTGTCTCAGCCAAGTTTCCTGGTTCACCTCCATCTTGAGAGCCATAGCTGTGAACTGACCACAGCAAGGAGTTAGTATACAGGTTGTTGACATTAGAATAACCAAGTTACTCTAAAGTCACATGAACTGAACCCAAGTTTCTCAACCAACTTCAGGCATCACCTCAAGTGATACAACAAAATGGCTTCCAGTCACAAGTTAAAGAACTTCAAGTTATGAAAAAAAAGGGCAGTTCCTAAAAAACACTAGACAAGAGTTATCAAACTATAAAAAGATAGTTGAATTGAGATTTCAGATTGATCACAAGATGAAGTTGCTGGTCAACACTGATAAGTCTGCATGTGTAGTTCATTTGCAAGCTATTTGAAGTGACCAGTTTTAGAAGTAATGATCACTTGTGTTCATAACAGTTATCCACATCATGTTGAGTGAATATTGGGGAACAACTCAACTTTGTTGTTATTAATTATTACATCACCTTCAGTAAGTAATTGAATTAAAATTCTGTAGTGAACTCACCAGTTTTAGCACTGATATTCACAGCAAGATTCATCAGGAGTAGCCAGTAGATCCTGCCAAACAAACAATTAAAAACCACATTTTATTATATATATATATATAAAACCTATAACAAAAGAAACCACTATTAGACTCACCTTAACGCCATCCTTGAGCTCACAACACCCAACCTTTCCATAAAACCAAAAACCACCAACTTCAACAAACACTCTGTAATGGGGCTTTTTATCCTGAGAGCAACAATGGCTCATTAGTGAATGCCTGGAACTCAGATTCACAACACCTGCTAATTAAGGGAGGCATTAATTAGCAGTCAGATCTCACCTCTTTCCACACAGAATGGATGTGAATAGTCAAGTAATTAGAGGTGGATCCTATAATCTGCTGAGAAGCCTGAGTAGGAGTATTTTCTTTCCCAACTAGAAAAGCATCTTTAATTAGCCAAAAATACTGGGATTGTTTCTTTCTTTTTTCCTGCTAGAATGTTTTACCCTCATGCCCAGTGCTCTTATGATCCATCTACAGTGACCATGTTTCTGAAGATGAATGAATGGACGTAATGTTATTTCACATAACATTACGTACATTCATTCATCTTCAGAAACACAAGCATTTTGTTAAACAACTAGCTTGCTAGCTGGCTTACTGTCCATAGACAGAGAAAACTCAAGCACGCCTTCATATTATAGGCCAGTGGCAAACTGTTACTATTAGAGCTGGGAATTGAGCTCAGCCAAAACTTAGCCAGACACACCAAAAAGCAACAAGGCAAAGGATTTTGTAAGGCATTAGTGGCAGGCTGCCAGGTCGCTCCGTTGTGTGTAGTTGCTGATGTTGAGTTTAAAAGTAACTCAGTAAATTACACAGGGAAATTAATACTTAAGTCTGAGTGAAAAATACTGTAGCGAGCGTGCAGCGTAGAAGAAGAGTCTGGAGACAGAAATCTTAGTTTCTCTGTCGTTAGCCTGTGCTACTTGCTTTTGGTAGCACTGGCTTGACCGTTTTATTAGCATTCGCAAACACTACTGATGAACGCTACACTGGCTGGAAGGTGACTTCACTGCTGCGCTGACGGTGCCGACTTGCTATTAAGCTCACATTGGTTTTCGAGAAGGCCTGGGGCGATAAATTTTTGTTCCCTCCCACTATAAATCAAAATCTGATTGGTTAATTCATCTGTCACTTCCTACATAAACATATACTGCCATGGCCT
>JAPFFA010000019.1:6593008-6603811 GCA_026153275.1 Sciades herzbergii
AGGCCTCTCTCATCTTTTTAAGTGGGAGAACTTGCACAATTGGTGACTGACTAAATACTTTTTTGCCCCACTGTACAGGTTTACCTTTGACCGTGCACTGACAGTTACACCATTCTGTTGCTAAACGAACAGCTGATCACACTGAGGTGCTAGCTGACCACCGATATTTGTTAGTTTGGTCCTGCGTTTCCTTTCCTTTGCAAAAGAATGTCTTTTCTTCTCACTTTCCATTACTGTAGTTGGTCTTTCACGTTTCATTCATGTCCTTCATTTTCCTGTCCTGTTTCAAATTTGTATCCCACAATGCCTTGCGTGAGCAGGGAAAGCCCACCATGTGATGCGTGATGTAGTATCTTGAATTGGGTCATGATGAAGCAGGAAAAAAATCGCGGAGAATTTAGGATCATGTGGCCCTAAAGTTATTTATTGTTTTATTAAAAAAAAAAAAAAAAACCCTCATAAAATTGGAAGTCTGTGATTCAAATTCAGTAGCTTTCCGTTCACTAAACAAAAATAATTAGGTGTCAGGGAAATTTTTTTTATGACCTAAACTTGAAAAATCTGAAAGGCAGTCTACCTTTCATGAAATATGCTACATTCGAGGATTTCACACAATGTTCTGAACTTTCATGGGAGGAAAATAACATCAGTTGTTTATCAATTATTTATTCCGAAGAGGACGGGATGAGCCACCACCAGTTTGCCGGTAAAATCCACTCTAGTTGAGGACAGATGGTGGCATCTGAATGGTCAGATTTTAGGTTAATATTTATGGCTTTGCTGAAATAAGATAAATGTGGATTAATATGAGCTAAGCTGCTGGGAGAGACAATTTCTCATGGACAGAAGGTGGATTTAGAATGAATTGTTAGAATTATTTTCTACCATCCAAGTGACTAGAGGGAAAGGCTAAGTCAGTTCTTCCTTTCCCCAGTTTCCTTCAACTTTTTTTTTCTATCTTTTGTCTCACTCTGCTAGTGGCTTGACTTATTCCATGCCAAAGCCTCCAAACATCTTTCTTCAATCTTGGCAGCAGTCTGACTTGGCAAAGTGTTCATTAGTGCAAGGAAGTGAAAACATCTGCGTCATGGGGATGGCGGATGTTAACGACCAAGATTCAGACAAATATAGCCGGAGGGGATCAGGGCTTTTACAACTGTAATCTGATTATAGCTTGAATATTATCTTGGGGTCATGTGAGGAAGATGAATGCAGCACATAATAGTGCTAGACACAACAGGTAACTGTTTCTGAGGCTTCTTTATCCAAGTCTGAAGTGGTCCACCAATCAGGATGTACATTTCTCTCCCGTTCAGCGGTTGTAGATGGAATAATTTCTAAAGAGAATGTGGTATTCCATTAAAGCTGGACGTAGTGTTCATTAATGTGAAAAATTCTCATATTAGCAATTGCACTGGTTCATTTCATGTTCACCCTGAACTCATCTTTTCCATTCCACCAGCTTTCATCTCAACATCGACAACTGACCATTAAGTTGTCTGGCATTGTCTTTATTGCCCAGACTTTAATACACAGACTCAGAGCTCATCCCTTAACTTCTGAGAAGACACTTCACCAAAATTGACTTCAACAACATATTGAGTGCTTCACAGAACTATGAAAAGAAAAAAAAAACCCTTCTTTATTCTGTTTAGCTTTTATTTGAGAGTGCTTTGCTACCTGAGGGATTTCATCATGATTGCTTTGAAGTGAATGATGACACAAAAAAGGGGATTTTGGAAAAATCAGGCATTTTCTTCAGTGCAAGTCTTATGTGGAAAGAAGTTGACTTTGAAGCAGCAGAGTTTGAGACTATCCAGTTTTCCAGACTATCCAGTTTTAACTCAAATCTGGGAAGATCCCACAATAGACTGGTGACCTCGCCAGGGTGTGCTCCGCCTCTCACCCAGTGTCAGCTGGGATTGGCTCCAGCTCATCCATAATCTGCAATGGATAAGTGACATAGAAAATTGATGGATGGATGGATGGATGGATGGATGGAACTGATAAGACTGTAATGCAATATGGCTACAGATGGTTGACCAAGGAAAACCTGAAAACACAATGAACATTTTCCAGCATGGTTTGGTCCAACACAATCAATTATCAAAACACCAACTGAGGCAATATCTTTTGGAAGAACATTGTACATTGCTCCAGTACTGTTTCAGAGACTTGCAAGGTCAATGTCAAGGTGCCTGCATATGATTCCTATCGGACATAAAGGCACATAGCAACATTTGTCTGTCTAGCAAGCCATGAAAAAGCTATATCTTATGAAATATGCTAGTTAAGTTAAGTCAAGTCAAAGTCCCTTCCATGCCAGGATCTGGTTTTCCCAAGCAGTCTCCAGTCCCAGTATTAACCAGCTCTTTGAGGCATATGGGTGTGGTGCCAATCTCTGTTTCCATAGCCCTCGGCCTCTCGCCTATACAACTAGCGGTACAGTGGGGGCCTAGTCCTCTGGTAACTGCAAGAGTTTGACTTGCATGTGTATTACACCGTGCCTTACCGGATGGCAGTCAGTACTATTTTTATGATGGTGAGTAGAACTTGTGATCTTCTGGTCGAGAGGTAGACACGCTAACCACTAGGCCAGTTTGCGGTCTGAAATATGCTAGTGCCATGCATTTAATATCATTAGCTAATTGTAGCTAACTGAAGAAATCCAATGCAAAGATAAGAAGTACACTCAAGCACAGACTAAAGCACACTGAAATATCCCCTCTTCATTTCATCCATCTGAACCAGTGAACACATACATGCACACACAAGTGAGCAATGAGCACACATACCCAGAGCAGTGGGCAGCTATGCTCCAGCGCCCGGGAGCAGTTGGGGGTAAGGTGCCTTGCTCAAGGGCACTTCAGGCCATGACAACCCCATGTTAACCTAACCACATGTCTTTGGGCTGTGGAGGCAACCGGGGCACCTGGAGGAAACCCACGCAGACATGGGGAACACATGCAAACTCCGCACAGAAAGGCCCTCATCAGCCACTGGGCTCGAACACAGAACCTTCTTGCTGTGAGGTGACATTGCTCACCACTACACCACTGTTCCACCAACCCTAGATAGCCACCCCAATAAATTGGGTCATTGGGTCTGGCCTGGCCACCTCATAGTAAAAGGTATGGCTATGCCCATCAAAAAGGGGTCTGAACTGTTAATTTGTTTTCCCAGATTTTCCATCCATTACCCGTAACCACTTATCCTGAGCAGGGTTGTGGGTAAGCTGGAGCCTATCCCACTTGACTATGGGTGAGAGGCGGAGTAGACCCTGGGCAAGTTGCCAGGGCTGACACATAGACAAACAACCATTCACACTTACATTCACACCTACAGTCAATTTAGAGCCATCAGTTACCCTAACCGCATGTCTTTGGACTGTGGGAGAAACCAGAGCACCCGGAGGAAACCCACGCAGACACGGGGAGAACATGCAAACTCTGCACAGAAAGGACCCATCAGCCATTGGGCTTGAACCCAGAACCTTCTTGCTGTGAGGCAACAGTGCTAACCACTATACCATCCCACCCTAGATAGCCCCAGTGTTTGGCCCACCCTAGATAGCTATGCCAATAAAGTCATTGGGTCTAGCCTGGCCACCTCATTATAAAAGGTATGGCTATGCCCATCAAAAAGAGGTTTGAACTGTTAATTTATTTTCAGAGATTTTATTTTTTTATTTTGCTACGTTCTGAGACATTAATCGGAAATTTGCTATATTTGTTTTCAGTTATATTTGGTCACAAATGAGCTAATCAGCGGTCACAACTCTTACGCATTACGCAAGACTCCAAATCAAAGAATTCTTTGAATATATGCAATGTTATTTCTTTAACGACAGCGATATCAGGATCAAAACAATACAATGTACTTAAGGCAGCTAAGAAATCAGATGGAAGCCTCAGAAAAATGAAGTACATCCTGTCACTCACTTGTGATTTCTGATGTGTTACTGACTTACAGTATAGCCATCTGCATCCTGATACATGATTAGTTTGCACAGTAATGTCATTATATTTCCCTGGAATGGTCTGCATTCTGGATTACTCAAGGGTTTGCAATGTTTTTGGCCTTTGTTGATTACTTCTGTGTAAGTTGTCTAGCTTTGGGATTGAGTTATATGATCATGGCCCTCTGGTGCTCCTATTGTCCCATCACTCCTGCTGATGATGTGAGTGGTGAGTGAGCTGTGCCATGCCGCCACCAACAGCCCCCAAACTCCTTGACTGACTGCCGACTGCAGATGAGATAGCCAAGTGACACCTCCAGCGATAGCGAACATGCGGGCCGAGTCTATTTATAATGCCACTTGGAGAGCGACTGATATACGACGTTGATGACTTGCTGCTGGGGGTGGGATGGGGTGGTGTTTAGAAACCCAGACATCTTGGTCTGATGCATGGCATGACCTGACATGAAATATAGATCAAACAACGTCTCAGAGAAAGGTGCCCTTCTCGTTTCATGGCAGCCCTCTATTGATTTAGGCTTTTCTTGTTTTCTGGTTGTTGTTTTTTTTTTCCAGTCATCATGATGAAATCTCCCTTCCATTCAGAGCACGTAGAGATTACTCCTTGCTTCCTTTCTTTTAAATCCTGATTTTGTTGTCTTCTCAGCTCTGTGATGAGCAGATGCTGCAGAATGGATTAAAACTCTTCCTCGCACATCTCTGCTCATGTGTTGTGACGCTGCCTCTCTTCTTCTGCAGCACTATAGCCCTCTGGCAAACACAAACACGTGAACAGCAGGGGTGCTGAAAAAGTGCCTGTGCATGTTTAAGAAGCATCAACAAGACCTGCAGTCATATTTCTGCATGCTTTCATCAAGGGGGCTCTGGGTTATTAATTACTGATGCCACAGCCTCCCACCTGCCTGGTACACCCTGCCTTTTCCTCCCTGCCTTGTTATGGAGTTGTGTAATTAATGAAGAAGGCCATCCTTTTTTTTGTTGTTTGTGTTTCCTGAAGAAGGCTCCTTCTATCCACCCCAGTCTGCCAGTTGTTTATTCATAACATGTTGCTGTCACCGAGTGCCAAGGCTGAGTTGGACTGATTTTCTGCCATGTTGCTAGGATCAGAAAAGGCCAAAGAAGCGTGCCCTCAGCATGCACACTACGTCAGAGATGGGAAGAACTGTCAATCTGATTCTTTTCTTCACTGTTTGATCACAGAGGCCTGTCGCCTAGACTGTCATGGCTCACACCAATGAAAGCACTATGGTCAGTGAAAGCTTGCCAGGATCTCATCACAGCCTGGGGGAAATGTACTGAATGCTTTTATTGCATTTCACTCACTTTTGCATTAAACAGCCAATACCTGGCCCATGCTACAGGATATTGAGGCCAGTTTTTTGGCTGATATGTCCTTCCTGATGCTGGTGTCGCAAATGAAGGCTGATGTTAACCAATCATGTTCAGCATGCTTCAGTCACCATGCTTCAACGTGAAAACACTCAACTCAACATTGAAGAGCAAAATGAAGTCATTGCCAGGAATGTAAACATGTAAAAAAGATTGCTGCCTAAATGCAGTGTGAAATAATCTAACTATGGAATCTCCCATGTGAAAAAGACTCTTGACTTGCCCTGCATGATCTGCAAATCACACTTCTCAGGGACTTCTCAGGGTGAGATTCTGATTCATGAACATAATCTGAATGTGTGTGGTGGAATAACACTCATCCATCCATTATCCGTAACCACTTATCCTGTGCAGGGTCGCAGGTGAGCTGGAACCTATCCCTGCTGACTATGGGCGAGGTACACCCTGTACAAGTCGCCAAATCATTGCAAGGCTGACACATAGAGACAAACAGCAATTCACATTCACGGTCAATTTAGAGCCACCAGTTAGGCTAACCTGCATGTCTTTGGACTGTGAGGGAAACCGGAGCACCCAGAGGAAACCCATGCAGACATGGGGAGAACATGCAAACTCCACACAGAAAGGCCCCTGTCGGCAACTGGGCTCCAACCCAGAACCGTCTTGCTGTGAGGCGACAGTGTTAACCACAACACCATCGTGTTATCCTGGAATAATACTCAACAAACCTCAAAAGCTCAGAAGATTAGCTGATGTTTCTCCATTGTGCAATACAGCACTACAACTTGGTGACAGTTTTTTATTTATTTATTAGGGCTCTTGTCTGGGGACTGCAACCAGGATTTGCTACATTAATCTGCGTGCATAGCCAGCAGCAGAAAAAAAAACTCTTGATGTATCTGTGTGTTCTGGGAGAGAATGCCTCGGTAATGATACTGGTTGTTGCACTACCTTTTTTTTTTTTTGCTGAGTACTTGCCTGCAGTCGTCTGAGCTAGATAAACATATAATGATCTGTCAGGTAAACTTTATTCCCACCGAGCTAGTCAAGGGTCATCACAAGTAGGAAAATGGTTGAAGGGACAGTGAAGAGAGCAGAAGGACAAACACTGTTCTGTTTTTAACAGAAAAAGCTACCTAGATAAAGGTATGCACATCAAGTAATGGGATGATACTTTCCTTTCCTTTCCTTTCATTTCCTTTTTGTCCTGGGCTTGAAGTATAGGCACATCCATCTCTCCATGCACTTTTAACCAGTAGAGGGCAGTGTGGCTCTGGTGTGTAGGTAATGGAGGTAGCAGTACACTAATACCAAAGTGCGAGGTCATCAGCATAGGGGCTGATCTGTTGCGTTGACAGTTACATGCTAATTACTGGACCTCATCCCTGCTCCAACAGTGCCTTGAGCATGACATAAAGTGTCTTGCCTTCCATTCCCCCACTCACTATCACCTCATTCTTATTGAGAGAGCAGGCAGCCACTAATATAACCTTGACGAGAACAGCATAGCACACGCGAAATGTGCTAATTTAAACGTCAGCACTCCGTTTGACTTACCCTTAATAGCATGAGGGTACTTTATGAGAACAGTGCTTTGCCGCACCCTGCTAATGCCTAGTCTTTTGTTTACCACACGCCTGTGAATTGCCTCGCTTCATCCCCTCCTCCTACTCCTCAATGCTAATTACACTGTCAGTCCTCTCCACCTGATTGCACCACATGGACCACTGGATAATGTCAAAAAATTAAATGCCTCAGTGAAAATCAATTGTCTTGTGAAGTAGGCCACTCAGTTTGCAACTGGGCGAGGTAAATATGTCCTCTGGTGAAAACCATGGGCAACTTGAAGCCTCTCGTCTCCACTGAAAACATTTCATTTGGGTTTCACGCATCATCAAAGGCTGATAAGGTAGATGCTCTGGAACAAAACAGCAGAGGATTAGGTGATATAAGCCACATTCCATTCCTTATCAGGGCTTGATTAGAAGTGGTCCTTTGTAACTGAGATTACTGTGAGCTGAATATTAAACTGCTTTTCTTTGGACTCTGCTCGGAAGGGCGAGCATCTTTGATTTGGGTTGGCTGCTTGGCGACACTTCCTGCTTCACCACAGAAGCCTGAGGACCTTTTATTCTCTTCTCTCAGTCATTGGATCAGGAAGATTAACCACACACTATTCTCCTAGCCTTCACATCTGTTGTTTTCTGCCAAATTCTGCCAGCCTCTACCATGGTATCACCCAGTCAAGTTCTGGAGACCAGCACACATTCTCACTTTTTAACATTTCCTGTTTTCATGCTTGGTATGAAATTAAAGAATGGTGTGAAACAGAGGGACTCCTGGCTCCCAGCCCTCTCTTTATCCTCATTGTATATAAAACTCCAATGTGGCACTGTTGTACTGTGTCAGAAAATTGGTGCCAGGAGGGATGATAAAACACACCGAGTCTCTCATTGAATTAACTGGACGCATCATAATCAGATGCACCAAACAGGACACGAGGAGAAAAATATCAATCCAAACATGAATATGAATGTGGCTTTGTGATATGCTGGCAATGTCAGACGCTGCTCAGAGCACTAATATGCTGAAGCACTTGCTGAATTTCTGCTGCCTACTAATGATACGATGCCTGTGATAAGCAAAGGGAACTTTTTTCCCTTTAGCCAAAGCCTGTTAAAGGATACATTTACCTTGAAAAACATTAAATTAGTTTGTATTGAAATATTTGTGATGTGTTTAGAGATTCTGGTGCAAATTTTTGGGTTGGTGCTATATTTTTGTTATTCCCGTCAGAAGTTAAGGGACACAGGGGGACGTTCCTTTTGGTTTTATTATTGGCTTGTTAAAAAAAAAAAAAACACTTTCTTATTCATCATTTTGTAGCAATAAGACTTGCCATGTTACTGAGAAGGGGAGGCAGGGTGGTGTAATGGTTAGCACTGCCATCTCACAGGAAGAAGGGTCTGGGTTCGAGCCCAGTGGCCTTTCTGTGTGGAGTTTTGTATGTTCTCCTTGTGTCTGAATGGGTTTCCTCCGAGTGCTCTGGTTTCCCCCACAGTTCAAAGACATGGGGGTGGCCTTGAGCTGAAGTGCCCTTGAACTTGGCCAGTTCCTTTCTGCACACTCACACCTATGGGTAATCAAGAGTAGCCAGTTACATTACATTACATTTAGCAGACAGTCTTATCCAGAACAACATACAACATACCCAGAGCAACCTGGGGAGCAGTTGGGGTTAGGTGCCTTGCTCAAGGGCACTTCAGCCATTCCTGCTGGTCCAGGGAATCAAACCAGCAACCTTTTGGTCTCAAAGCTGCTTCTCTAACCATTAGGCCATGGCTTCCCCCCTAATCTAACTGCATGTCTTTGAACTGTGGGGGAAACCGGAGCACCCGGAGGAAACCCACACAGACACGAGGAGAACATGCAAACTCCACACAGGTCCTCCATTGGCCACTGAGCTCGAACAGTGCTAATCACTACACCACCGTCTTGATCTACTGAGAACCAACAAAGCGCAAAAGTACCCTGTCCTGAAGAGGGTAAAATGTACTGTTGCAAAGTTCTTAAACTGGACACTCATTCCTTCAACAGTGTTTTTTAGACTCTTCAGAATAGTTCATAAGAGTTCATCGAGGGCAGCTATCACTGGTGATTTGGTTGTTCCACCAACTGGAGGTCATGGAGTGAGACCATGAGCTGCTTATTTCAACCTGGTCCATTTGAGTAAGATATGATTTGACACCAAATAGCAGGCAAGTGCATGGGACTCTGTTTAATGGGCCGCGATGCAGCTTTCAGACTCCATGGTGGTGTTTATGAAGGAGGAACTGCGGCTGTCAGTATTAATTCAGTTGAAATAGATCCACAGTGTTTCTGATGCTTCCTGCCAAAACCCGGTTGCTAGTTTGTATTCCTGTCTTCTACACCCATGTATTGAATTCCTATAGGCTAAAGGAGTGCTAATCGCAGCGTGCATGCAGCAGAATGCTAAAACCCAACCACGTGTAGCTTTAATGTAAAGTTTCTCCCTGTCGACTCCTGCTTCCCATTTTAAAGTACATGAAGAGTAAGACATGAAGCAGCGCTCGTCTGGCCAAGTGTAAGATAAAAAAATAGGTTTTACCGTGGCATGTACGTGCAAAGCACATTTGCAAGTGAAAAGCTCAGCAACAAATCAGAAAATTCCAGAAACATGACAGCTAATTCAGAAACACAGTGACGTTCATTCAAACCAGACAGGTGAATATCACACACTCAGTGCTGATTGGATTTAGCAGGTGACTATTACAAGGAAAGAGTGCCTTATTAGCTTTAAGTGTAACTTCGCCCCCAGCTCTGAGAAGCTTCAGCTATTGCATCATTTTGAAAAAATGCTAAAAAGTGGGAAAGGAGCTGAAAACGGGGTTGGGGAGGAGATGACAGGCTCTGATGAATAATATGTCTCAAAAGGCATATATTTGAAATTATTCTATCCACATTCACTGGCTATGAGCAACTGCGTGCTCAGATTGGCTGCTCTACTACTAGGATATCAGCTTATATACCGTGAGTAGAGACAAACAAAACGTGGTGCGTGTTGCTGAACCAACCGAGGACGAAATAAAAACTAGACTCGAAAACAAAACCCTAAAAATACAAAAAAAACCCCAACAAAATATGGAATGAAAGTATTTGATGGTAAGGATGCATCTTTTTTAAATTTTTTTTGAAGAATTATTATTTTTACATTTTTCACAAATTGCTCCCGTCATTTTGCCGGTTTGTTTACATTCTGAGCGGAAATTATTTTGTTGGACATTTTGTATGAAGTTTTTATTTATTGAATTTGCAAAAAATAAACATGAAAATGTTCCGTTTCTCAAAATCCAGTGAATGTGGATAGAATTATTCTACTCAACCTAGTTGTACATGGCTTGTAGTCATCTCGGTGTTACGCACCTCATCGAATATCAGCTCATGTACGACTCGATTTTGTGGAATAACTATTAAATGAACACAGTTTCACAGACTCCCACTCAAAGGTGGGGGCAGAGGGAGGTGGGCCGTCCATCTCTGGTTAGAATGTGCTCTTTGGGCGTTCTTTTTTAATATATTAAAAAAAAAGAATTAATGACATATAGAAGTACCACATGGCAACTCTACGTCAGCGTCGGCCTTGAAAGGTTCAGGATGATTTTAAAGCTAGACTGCCTTTCAGATTTTTCAAGCGTAGGTCATAAAAAGAATTTTCCCTGACACACAATTCTTTTTGTTTAGTGGACCAAAAGCTACTGAATTCGAATCACAGACTTCCAATTTTATTCAGTTTTTTTTTAAAATAGAACAATTAATGAATTTAGGGCCACATGACCCTAAATTCTCCACTATTTTTTCCTGCTTCACCATGCCCCAATTCAAGATACTATGTCATGCATGATGTGGTGGGCTTTCCCCGTTCACGCAAGGCATTGTGGGATACAAATTTGAAA
>JAPFFA010000019.1:6941063-6957670 GCA_026153275.1 Sciades herzbergii
TATTTATTTGTAATTGGCATTCATGGTGGACAGCAAACTAAGAATTTCATTGTGCAAGTGGACATGTCCTTACTGTGGATATGACAATAAAAACTTTGAACTTGAACTTGAATGGTGGCGCCCATGATCGTTTGAAGTGACGCTGAATCGAGAACTATTTTCTGCTAAAAATGAATTATTTTGTTGGATTAGAGGATAAAACTCTAGTTTCACCAAAGCCAAGAAAAAGAGGGAGGACTGTAGAATATCATGAGCATGAAATAAAGATGCAAATATGGTATTCTGCTGGTGGAAAGGTGCAACAAATTGGGTGCACTCATAATGCACGGGACAATCGTTCTCTTTGTCATGCAGACAAACTTTCCAATGATGATTTAGCTTTTAATGCTGGAGAGAAGCAGGTCAGGACATAAAATGGGACAAAAGATTAAAAGAACAAACTATTATTTTAGATGAGGCATGCAGGGTTTTCTTGTAAACTGATTTGTGCACATATCTGTATTTTAGTCCTGTTGCTAGCTTTAAAAAATTTTGAGTATAGGGGTGAAACCATCATAGTGTTTTTACCACATAACTCTTCAGATCATTCTTGTCACAACCAATTAAGTTTAAAGTTTCACATTTATTATGCTTGGGAGGACGTTTTTTTTATTTAAGAAACCATATTGTGACAGTTTACTGCATGCAAAACTTACAGACTTTTGTGAATAGTAATTAACTTGGATATATAGCATTTTGTGAAAAAAAAATGGTTGAATGGATTGATGGCATTTTGAGAAAAAATAATCTTTTTTTTTTTTTCATTTTGCATGAGTTAAGGATTTTATCAGAATATGTCATATGATTTAGAGAAGTTTATAATCAACTTTTCACATAACATATCAGTTATATCATTTTTCAATAATGCACAATCAAAAAAAGGCTTTTTTCTCAAATTAGCAAAATTGGATATATAGCATTTTGCAATGAAAGTCTTAATTTTGTTTTTACTGATCACATATTAACCATGCGATGTATTTGCTTGTGGAAATATCTTAAATTCGTGGCATAAAGTGCTGAAATGCAGTTTTATAAGTTTCTTTTTTTTTGACATATCACATGTGGAATGGATTTTTTTTTATTTATTTACTTATTTTTTAATAGAAAAAGGGATTCTCCTTTCCTCCCCTGTACTGTAATGGTCTTGGCATTCTTCATACACTCTAAATTGTAACTAATGGAAGACTACAGATGGCATGTCAGATTTAAAGCCTGAAGCTGTCTGACACTGTCCCTGATAATATACCACTTACAGAATAACAGGGATATAACAGCAGAGCTAAAAAAAAAATAAAAAAGAAAAAAACTACTCTATAACTTCTATTAAATAAAAATAAAAATCCATTAATCATGTCGTGCAAATCTATGTACATCTTCAAATTAACTTTGTTCCTTCCTTTGCTGTTGATGAGTTTTAATTAGGATAGGATAAAGATGGATGATACTGTCATAAACAACCTGTCCATGAAATATAATAATCTGTCATGCAGACCACATATGACTGTGTATCTGACTGGCAGGTTGATTGTCACCATCAGCATGAATCTTAGTAATTAGGTTTCAAATTAAGGATTAAGGATGCGAGAGACTCTTTCAGTGCAAGCATATATTGACAGACTTATCCAAAATTAGCATGGACTAATACTAATAATAATAATAATAGTAATCATAATAACCTGCATTGGTTATCATATTTTAAGTGTAGGATGATGTATTTGTCAGAGTCATGCTGGTGTTTGGTAGCAATTTGCAGTTACGTCCAGAGACCATGCTGAGAATGAATTAAAATCAAACACAGGATATGTTTATATAGCAGCGGTTTTCAAACTTTTTACAGTCCTGAATCCCTTTAAAAGAAACGTACAAGAAATAAAACAAAACAAAAAAATACACCACAGTACAGTGGAGCTCATTAGATATTCAGGGTATAATGATGTATTGTGGTAAAAATTTCATGATGTTCATCGTAGGAATGTGCGATTCACATTGTGGAAACCAGTATTCTATTAATTACGCATCTGATGCAATTGCACAGTTTGAACATCAGATGTCCCAATCTGTGCAACCCATAAAATATATAGAGAGCACACTGACTGATACCTCTGGATCACAATGACTGACACACATTTTAGGTTATAGAGTTACACAGCCATGTTATACCATTGAAAAAGAGCTCTTCATTAGCTTTCAAATGACACCAGCTCTGTACCGCTGTGATCAACAATGCCTGAAAGTGAAACTGTGGAAACTGGCCAGTTTAGCCATCTTTGGAGCTCTATTTCTGGTTAAAATGAAGCCTCAGGCTCTGCTATGGTGTTCCTTATGTTGCAATTGATCATTTCCCCCTGGATCAGAGACTTTGTTTATTTACTCAAATTGTGGGGGGAATTTATACATTTATTTATGTCGATATTAATATTTTTAAGATATAGTGAACTTGTAGAAAATTTTGTTTACAATACTGAACTTCTGTTCATAAAAATTTTTGGTATATTTAATAGTTATTCCATGAAATCGGGATGTACATGAGCTGATAGCCGATGAGGCGTGTAGCACAGAGTTGGCGATAAGCCATGTACGACAAGGTTGAGTGGAATAACTGTTTTATTCTATGCACATTAATTAATTTTTTGCAAATTCGATAAATAAAAACATCCAATAAAATAATTTCCGCTTAGAATGTAAACAAACAGGCAAAATGACCGTAGCAATTTGGGAAAAAATGCTATAATAATAATTCTTGAAAATAAAAAAAAGATATTTTCTTACCATCAGAAATGTTTATTCCATATGTTGTTGCCTTTTTTGTATTCTTTGGGGTTTTCTTCTTTAGTTTTTTTTTTTTTTGCGGTTGGCAAACCAACTTAAAGGTGCATTACTGCCACTGACTGGGCTGGAGTGTGCAACAGGAGATACTGGTGAAAACAGAAAATGAAAAACAACAGCAACAACAACAAAAAAACCCTATATTCTTTTAGCTATTTCTGTTTCTTTTAAATACTTAAATTTTTGGGGTTTTGTTTTCAAGTAGAGTTTTTATTTCATCCTCAGTTGGTTCAGCAACACGCTCTGCCATTTTGTTTTTCTCTCCTCACAGTATATGAGCTGATAGCCTAGTAGTAGAGTAGCCAATCAGAGCACACGATTGCTCATATCCAGTGAATGTGGATAGAATAATGATGTTTATTTCAGGTTTGCTGTCTTGTTTGTATTGATTTTGGAGCAAACGTCAAGTCAAATTCCTTGTAAGTGTGATCGTACATGGCCAATTAAACGGACACTGATCCTGAAGAACTTTTAATTGTTTGAATAAATTTGGAGTGCCACTGGGTTTTTTTCATTCCTATCATAACAGCTCCTGCACAGGAAACATAATTTCATTCATTCATTCAAATGTGTGTAATCATTTGATATGCTGAAGTTTTCTAGAAGGAAGCATTTATTTAGCATTAATGGAAGGAGTCTCCAGTGTCAGTGCTTTGTAACAGAGTTAAAGCTTTACATATGTTTTTCTACATCAAATGTTGTTATTCCATATTTTGCTGCTTTTTTTTTTCATCGTCAAAAAAATGCCTACTCATTCATTTCTACTAACTAATATGACAGACCTCCAGGGCTATCTTCTGAAATTCTTCCAAGAATTTGTCGATTTTTGCCTTGAACCTGGATGTTTCTGTAAATAAAGCTGTAATTTTTCGAGATTGTTTGTTTGTTTCTTATTTTCATTTTGATAATCCATAAGACCCACTGTGAACAGCATTTGTGTCTCGTCAAGATTCAATAGGGAGTACTCAGGCCCCACTCACTGGCTAGAGCAAACATTGCTTCATTTAATACTACTCGGAATACTGTAACACTCCCATTTGTAACCCTCCAATGTGTAACACTCCTTCTTGTAATGCTTACTCCAAGCTTGTATTTTAGGTGCGGTTCTGCTCTTTCAATAAAATTCCAAGAAGAATGCCCTTGAAGAAGCTAATTACCCTTAACTATCCAAATTGCCCTTTGCACAACCCATTTTCTCCCCAAGCATCCTATGCTTGGATTGGTATTCTTCTTGTGTTGAGTACTGTGCTGGGAGTACACACTTTGCTTTTATGACCTTTGAAGTTCCAATAAAATGTAATATCATGAGAACCATGAGTCAGACAAGCTGCACTTGCATAACCACTCGTCTTGAGCTGTGTGATACAGTGTTGGGGAGAAGCGGCACTACAGGTAGTGTAGTGGTGACACTGCTGTTATCTAAATCAAATGGCCTTTCACTTAGCGAAGTTCAAGTCGATCAAGTAGTGCAGTAGCATCCACACAAGCTGCATTTTCCCAAGCATTTCTGAAGCTCAAGAACAGCAGATCTCTCTTCCGTGGTCTGAAATAAGATGAAGGATCAGTACATGGTGCCACTGCCATACAAGGATGTCTATGCATCGCCACAGAAGCACTTCTGTATGAAGAGCTATCCTTGGGTTGATGCCTTTGACATGGTAGCTTGGGAATACAGAACATGAGCTGTCTCACAAACACTCACACACATACAAACAAAGATGAATATTCACGCACTCTTAACAATTGCATTTTGTTATTATGTGAAGCACCTGTGTATCTGTTTGAGAGTTATATTGATAACTGAGATAGTATTGACATGGCATGAAGTTGGTTTAATTAAAAATTATATCAGTAAAAAAAGTAGCTTCTGATGGAGTAAACTGCTTTTGCCATGTGTCACGCTCAGATTGTGCAGTGTGTGCCACAGATGACACAGGCGCGATGCCATTAGTACTAATTACCATGCACCTATTCCAGATTTGAGTGCAATCACAGCACACGCTTTTAAGGACTTTCTATACACAGACTTTGCAAAGTATACATGCTGTACTGAGTGTCTCATGTTACCAAGCCGTATACCTTATTGCTTTCCTGGTTTTTGACTCATGCTTGTTTCTTGATATTGGACTTTGCCTTACCTCTGATACTCTGTGTGCCTTCCTTGACCATTGCCCATTTCACGACCCTACCTTTGTCTTTTGTTTAGCTCATCGGCCATAGGGCAGTGAGCTTTTGTCATCATGCAGCATCTGTCCATCGTTCACAAAAATTGCTACTCCTCCCTAAGTTTTCAATGGATTTTGATTCTGACTGTTGTGTTTGGAAGACCTAAGCAGTGTGAACAAAAACTTACTCCCTGGTTTTGTGATTTCTTATTAACAAGTTGATAATTAGGCCAGTTAATGAACTTTCAGTGGTATAGTGGTTAGCACTGTCGCCTCACAGCTAGAAGGTTCTGGGTTCGAGTCCAGCAGCCGACAGAGGCATTTCTGTGTGGAGTTTGCATGTTCTCCCCATGCCTACATGGGTTTCCGATGGGTGCTCTGGTTTCCCCCAAAGACCTACAGGTTAGGTTAACTTGGGGTGGCCTTGGGCCAAAGTGCTCTTGAGCAAGGCACCTGCTCCCCAGGTGCTGTCGCATAGCTGCCCACTGCTCTTCTTCTTTTCAGGAAAATTGCTGCTCCTGTCTGAGTTTTCAATGGATTTTGATTCTGATTTTGTTTGGAAGATCAAATTGTTCTCATGAAGAACAACTGCGCTAATTATAAACAAGTCTGGTTTCTCATGGTACGGCTCTGTGAGCTACTGCATCGCTGACGCTCTGGTTTTGTACTGTTTGCCTGCCTGTTTGTAAATAAACATTCTTTCTGCATTTACATCCATCCATCTGCCTTGACATAACACCATGTTGGTATAGCTTCAGTTGCTACAATTGTTTTTTTGCAAGAAATGGCATTTAGTGTAATGTAACTTTCATTTAAAGTCGAATAACTGGTAGTTTAGCTCACAACACTTTCCAAGTAGCTTGCCCAATACTGGCAGCCTCAATTTATAAGTATTAAGCATTTCAACATTTCCAACACACAATAAATGATGATGACAGTTAACAGAATTACTGCAATACAGGGAAATGGACATGCAGAAATAAAACATGCATCAAGTCGAGAAAACCTTTCTTTAATGCAAAATTTACAATTGCGTTGTACAGTAGTCTGTCTTCTGTCAAAGGTTTCTTGTTAAAAAAATAATGATTCAAGCTGAAGCAGAAAATCTTCTTTCATACATTCAGTTCTGATTCAATAATGTGATGGGTCAAACATATTTGTGCTCATTTCACAGCCACAGGATGGTTTCGCCCTGTCTCCTCTGTCTAAAGACACTGTGGCAAACCTGCTTTCCTTTTTCCCTACACTGAGCTGATTGGTTATTGACAGCTTTAGTTCTCCTTTAACCATGCTGAGGGGGAAAAAAAAACTGATTAAATCAGCAGATTAGAAATGATTAGAGTATCTCCTAAAGCTCTAGGAACACATCAAGGAAGGGAGATTATGTTACAGCTGCACATATTAGACTATCAATGTTGCCCACTTCCAAATTAAATAGTTTGCATGATAAATTTATCGAGGAAGTCAGAACCTGAGATAAAGCAATAGAGTTTCTGCCTATCATTAGCACCAAAAATCAACTTTCATAAAAAAATTGATATAGGGATGTTAATTAAAGCATGATGTTGTAATTAAAAAGTCAATTTGTAATTAAGATATGTCCTGTTGTCACTTGTCGTTACAGGAGACTGCATCCGTAAATGTGAAATAAATTTTTAAAAATCCATTCAGTAATACGATTCGATTATATCATAGGTCTGCCATACAAGTTTGAGAGCATTAATATAAACCTGTGATTGAATTTAGAGCCAGAGCAACTGTTAGAGCTGCTGTTGAAGAAAAATAGGCAACTCCTTCTGACCAATAAGAAGCACAAATTTAACCAAATTCAGGGCATTTTATGCAATAACCAATGAAACTTGCAAATTAGTTATAAATAATTTTACACAGTATTTACTACCAGAGGACCAGCCCTCCACTATAGTCCTAGCTGTATAATAGGTGAGAGGATGAGGGCTATAAAAGCAGAGATCGGCGCTGCCCAGTCCACCTTAAAGCAATTAACCAGGAAATTTTGAAATTATGGGGTTATGAAATGTCATAATTATAGATTAATACAAAATGTTCTAGATGGAAAAAAAAATAAGCAGACTTAAGCTGAAACATGTTAAAGTTGTAACATCAGTCCGTTGGGCCATTTCCCCGGGTGCAGCCATACTGGATTAGCCAGATACATGGATGTACTAGGAGATGAAAATAAGACTGACCATACATCTTCCTCATTCCATCCTGGATCGAAGATGTTTGGCCGGGTGGCTTCATCAAGTAACGCGAGAACTTAACTTAACTCCTGGAAAAAGCAGCAAATTGTGCAGTGAGCATTTTACAGAAGATTTTTTTGTGGAGGACTTGGATGAAAAAAATAACTGGGAAGAAGCGAGACATGAGGTAGAAACGACAACTGAAGCCAGATGTGATCCCGACTTTGTTTCACCACAAAACACTGACACTGGCAGCACGACAGCGTACCGTGTCACGCATCAAACAGATGGAAGATAAGCAGGTAAATATGTATTTTTTAAATAAACTAGCCACAACTTTATTTTGATTCATTTTCTAATACTGCATTGCCATCATATTTGTGGAGAAATGCAAACAAATTGACCGAGAAGTCACACTAGACCATAATATTATACTACAGTCTAGTAAAGCATGCACTTGTACACCGCCACTGTGCTCATGGAAAATGAGATCGAGCACGATGGAGTTATGGCGGCCTCTCTGACAAAAAATAGTCCCATCTACTTTCATCACTTTAGTGGTTATATCATTAAAAACAAGTTCAACATGCAGCTTTTTTTTTTTTTAATAAAGGACAGACATAAAGACTGACTTTTAGCTCAATTTGTTTGTTTGTGAGATATTTCCTTTTAAGTCCTGGTTAGTACTGGGATGGAGACTGCCTGGGAAGACCAGGTCCTGGCATGGGAGGGAGTTCGACTTTGACTTTTTGACATAGTATTTACACATGATGCAATCTACTGTAATCAGAAGACCTGACATGTATGCAGTTATTTAATCAGCCAGTCATGTAGCAGCAGTACTTATTTACCCATTGTATAGTACCCATTCCCCCTCCTGGGACATAAAGGTTCTCCACCACTCCCTGTCCTGTGTTAGTCATTCCAGATGGTTCAAGTTGTCTCCTTGGTGCCTGCCTGTAGATCCCTGCTCCAGGTGTTGGCTGGCCACTTCCCTTGGAGGTTAGATTTGATGCCCTGTCTTGTGATTCTTGATGCTGTTTTACAGATCGTATGCTCAATTCATCCCCACTGCCTTCTCTTTATTTCTGGTTCAGCAGGTGGGTCTTCTGCCAGACATCAGTGTTGCTGATCTTGTCTGGCCAACAGATATGGAGGATTCTTCAAAGGCAGATGTTTATGAGGATCTGCACCCTTCTGAGGGTGGTCTTGCTGGTTCTCTAGGTTTTTGCTCCATGAGGTAGAACTGCCTACACATTGGAGTTAAACAGTCTAACCATCCGTCCATTCATTTTCTGTAACTGCTTATCCTGTGCAGGGTCACGGACAGGATATCCCAGCTGACTATGGGCGAGAGGCGGGGTACACCCTGGACAAGTCGCCAGATGATCACAGGGCTGACACATAGAGACAAACAACCATTCACATTCACACCTACAGTCAATTTAGAGCCACCAGTTAACTTAACCTGCATGTCTTTGGACTGTGGGGGAAACCAGAGCACTTGGAGGAAACCCGCGCAGACATGGGGAGAACATGCAAATTCCACACACAAAAGCCCTAGTCGGCCACTGGGCTCAAACCCAGAACCTTCTTGCTGTGAGGCAACAGTGCTAACCACTACACCACTGTGCCACCCTAAACAGTCTAACCATCATGTGTATGATCAGCAGTCTGGAGCTCTAGATGTTCTTGAGCTGCAGGACTTCTGCATTGGTGCCACCTTGCCTGCTGATGATCCTGCCCAAGTATGTGAAGGTCTCCACCTCCTCCAGTGCTGTGCTGCCCAGTTTCATGGTTTCTTTGCTGGCTGTGTTCATCTTAAGAAGCTTTGTCTTTTCATTATATATTTGAAGACCTGCTTGCTCCAAGGTTGCTGCCTGTTCCATCATCTTCTCCTGCATCTGTTGCTGGAGACAACAATGCAAGGTCATCTACAAAATCCACCATCCCATTCTTCAAACAGATTGATGGCCTTCTGGATCTCTGCTTGGTCTCTTGCAATTGACATCGAGATCTGTGTCTGAAGGCTGAATCTCAGGAGGGTTCTGTGGAGTGGATCTGTAAAACAGCTCCTCAAAATGCTGAGCCCATCTGTGCCCTGCATGGAAAGCTTCTCCTTCCTTGTCTTTTATTGCTTGCCGGACAATTTCTGGATAGTGTCTTTTTTTTTTTTTTTCAGGTTCCCACTAGCAGCTGTTTGTTCCACTTCCTCTGCCAGGCTGTCAATCTACTTTTCTTTGTCGACCTTCACACTCATTTCTCTGTTTGCCTCTGCATACTCTATCTGTGCTCTGCTTTCAATGCTCTTCTCCAGCTGTTAGATGCTAACTTGTCTCTTTTTATCCTCCCTCACCTGGATCTTGCACCATGTCTCTGTGGATATTCATGCTTGTCTTGCTGCGTCTTGTGTCCTATCACTTCCTGACAGATCATTGTCAGAGTGAATTTGCTGTTTCGGCACTGGGTGTCTCGGTTTTCTTTGTCTTCCAGCACCTCTTGTTGAACCTGGAACTTTTTGGTCAGTGTCAGCCTGGATTCCTGTCAGGTGTGTAAATCTTTCAGGAGAGTGGCATTGAACCTCTGTCTTCTGGTGGCTGTCTCCATCCAGTTTTTCTTCAACTTCAGCTTCCAGTTAGCTATTAGGAGGTCATGGTCTGATGCTCCATCTGTTTCTCTTATATCTTGTGTAAATCTTTCAGGAGAGCGGCATTGAACCTCTGTCTTCTGGTAGCTGTCTCCATCCAGTTTTTCTTCAACTTCAGCTTCCAGTTAGCTATTAGGAGGTCGTGGTCTGATGCTCCATCTGTTTCTCTTATATCTTGCAATGAACATCTCACCAATACATATGTGGTCTGCTTCTCTGTCACACATCTGTGTCCGTGATGGCCTCAGATTCCTTTTCTTGGCTGACAGTAGAGGAACCTGATGTGTTTTTATACTGCTGTAATCTATTAACCACAATGTTTGATGTTTTGTTCATGCTCAGATTCTTTTCTGCTCACCACGGTTGTAAAGAATGATTATGAGTTACTATATTGTTCCTGGCAGCTTAATACAATTGGGCTACTTTTCCACTGACCTCTCTTATCAACAAGATGTTTCCACCCACAGAACTGTCTCTCACTATTTATTTATTTTATTTTATTTTTTTTTGTCACACGATTTCATGTAAATTCTCGAGAATGTTGTGTGAAAACCCCAGTAGATCAGCAGTTTCTGAAATACTCAAACCAGTCCATCTGGCACCAAGAACCAGGCCATGATTAAAGTCACAGGGAACACTTTTCCACCATTCTGATGTTTGATGTGAACATTGCCTCATGCTCTTTACCTGTATATGCATGATTTTATGAATTATGCTGCTGCCACTTGATTGGCTGATTTGGATAAGTGCATAAATAAGCAGGCGTTCCAATTAAAGTGGATAGTGAGTGTTTATTTATATAGTATAGCTTTACACAGTTTGGGTAACAGAAAGATCAAATGTGGGGAAAAAGATACAGGCAGGGTAAAAGTACTTAAAACACCACAACTTGGATCCATGCTTTTCAAGTGGTTGTGCAACAGCAAAATCTCATATCTTTGAAGATCCGGTCATCATGAAAGAGGTTTTGAGCTTCTACTGATCTGTTGCTTGAATATCACTTGAAAGTAAGTTATCAGGCTTATGAAAAGCATTCTGAAAAACAAACAAACAAACAAAAAAAACCCTGTCATCAGTATCAGGAACATAGAGAACAGAACTAGATAAACTACAGCATCTATACTACATAAACAAAATCCATTTTTATCTAGCTTTTTCTGAACTGAAATGCATATTTCCTTTTAGATTCATTTCGCCAGGTTGCCAGGTAATGACCGACAAATTGCTTTACACACTTAATTGTCCAAGATAATTGAGCAAATCATTACAGAAAAGGATTTGTGTGTTTTGATTTTTTTTTTTTCTTAATAAAAGAAAGCTCTCCAGAAACACAAGCACTGACTATGGCAGCAGAGAAAGTTTGATAAACATCTCTGAGGAAGCATATATGAGGCTGGTCAGGTCACTGGGTTGTAGGATTCCATCCATCCATCCATCCATCCATCCATTATCCGCAACCACTTATCCTGTGCAGGGTCACGGGCAAGCTGGAGCCTATCCCAGCTGACTGTGGGTGAGAGGCAGGATACACCCTGGACAAGTCACCAGGTCATCGCAGGGCTGACACATAGAGACAAACAACCATTCACACTCATGGCCAATTTAAAGCCACCAATTAACCTAACCTACATGTCTTTGGGGGAAACCAGAGCACCCAGAGGAAACCCACGGGGAGAATATGCAAACTCCACACAGAAAGTCCCCTGTCGGACACTGGGTTTGAATCCAGAACTTTCTTGCTGTGAGGCAACAGTGTTAACCACTACACCACCATTATGTAATATTATACTGTTGTGGATTAAGTTATGTGGACTTAAATGTGGCCTAAAATGCAGGGAATTTTGAAGAGGCCAGCAAGGCCAGCCAAAGGAAAAGAGCCCTTCTCTAAAGCCACTTCTCTGAAAAACATGAATGCACACTGCCTGACTACTGACAGAGGATGAGTCTATGCTAACCACTACACCAAAGTGTTGGGGGATTATATACCCCCCCTCCCCCTTGTGTGCAAGGCTTATTTTAGGCCAGTTCCTGGGTCATGATCTTTCAGTGAAGTGGAAAAGTTATCCATGAAATACCAAGTGAAAATATTAATTCTATTTAAATTGAGTGATGTGATACTTGGATATTTAGCTTTAGGATGGTTTGCTGCTTGATGGTTGCTGGTGCCAGATAGGCTGGTTTGAGAAGTCTATTTCAGAAATATTTGAGTGTTTTGCAGTATTTTATTTTAACATTTGAGTATTTCAGAAAGTTTAGGCTGAATGTACCACTCTTTACAACAATGGTGAGCTGAAAAGCATCTCAGAATGCAAATCATGTTGAACGTTGATGCAGATGGGCTACAATAGCAGAAGTAGAACCACATCATGTTCTACTCCTTTCAGCCATGAGCAGGAATTTAAGTCAACAGCAAGCACAGGCTTACTGAAACTGGGCAGTTAAAGATTGCCTTGTGGGTTTTGTTTTTTTTTCTTCCTCTCTGTTGCCCAAATTATAGATTGAACATGCATTATTATTATTATTATTATTATTATTATTATTATTATTATTATTATACAGATCAGATGAATGCCCTTAATGTCTTTGTACCTTTTCTGCATGGACTCTAGTTAACCCAATTTTCTGTAGCATCTGATTAAATTAATAAAACAAACAAATGAATAATAATCATATTAAAAAAAAAAAAAAAACACAGTTAATCTATTAAGACATTTTTTTTTTTAATTGGGTACCTTATGTCATGAATCAAATGGAGATGCCGAACAGTAATGGCAGTTTTAAAAGAGAATTTTCTCTAATTTTGTGAGGGATTTTTTTCCCTCTATTCTTTTTTTTTTTTTTATATGAAGGCAAATTGCACATTTATCTCGATTACGTGAAAGTATTGACTCACAGGCAGGTCCATTATAATAGTTGTGTAACTGTCAATCACATTGATATCCATGGTGTTAAAGCTTCAGTAATTAACCACCATTTAGGGAGCATCATTAACTGGCCAGCAAAAAAGAAATCTCAGAAAGATAATGGACATAAATCAAGGGGTATTGATTTAAATATCTGTCTCCAGTCCATAAATTGCAGTATATAAATAGCTGGGCTTTAAGCTCCATTAATGTCTTAAAAAATATCCCTGGTACACTTTCAATACCATTATTGCAATCATTTTTAATAAAAGCATTAGCCTCTGAAGTCAACTTGGTATACTACGTTCATCAAGGTGAATCCGAGTTCATTAAAAGTAGGCAATAAATGTCTGTCAGTGTGAAAAAATTTATATAGTTTCACTGAGAGAAAAAAAAGTGAGTCAATTGATCCAGACTTTTCTATTCAAAGCAAGATAAATTGCTGGGGGGAATCGTTGCTTTAGTTGATTCAAGTTTTATAATGCACACCTAAAGCCGAAGTAATTAGTAATAAAAATAATCTCACAAAATTTTACACTCTGCTGCAGGGCCAGGCAGGCATGTCCATTTTTTCCTATCCTTTTATTTTTTTGTACTCTATTTAGAGAACCACAGCCAAGAAGCTTCATGCTACAGGAGCATGAGTGGAACCCAATGGGGTGTTCTGCTGTTGCATGCTGAGATGGTTTTCTGCTCACCACGGTTGTAAAGAGTGATCATATGAGTTACTATATCCTTCCTGGCAGCTCACACTGCTTAATCTGGCCATTTTCCTTTGACCTCTCTTATCAGCAAGGCGTTTGTTTCCACCCACAGAAGTCACTCACTGACTCAATGTTTTTTGTTTTTCACACCATTCTGTCTATATAAACTCTAAGAGACTGTTGTGTGTGAAACCCCAGGAGATCAGCAGTTTCTGAAATACTCAAACCAGTCCATCTGGCTCAAACCAACACCCGTGCCACAGTGAAAGAAAGTTACACTTTGAGATCACAATTTTTCCCCATTCTGATGTTTGAACATTATGAACATTAACTAAAGCTCTTGATTTGTATCTGTATGATCTGATGCATCTTGCTGCTGTCAAGGGATCAGCTGATTAGAGAACTGAATAAAACTGCAGGTAGATGGGTATACCTAATAAAGTGTCTGGTGAGTGTATGAATCCATTTCACACCTTGAGACTGAAATATCCATTATCATCACTTGTTTATTATAGATTATCAAAAATGTACATTTCATCCTCCAAAATTTCTTCAGTCCTGTGACCTGAAAACCCCGATGAAATCCTTGGAAAATTCCTCAAGTCACACGTTCATTCATCACCATGAATTTCCTGAAGATCATGGGAAGGAGAAAAGTTCTGTCATTCTTCTTTTCTTTATGTAGACTGATGACTCCACTTTGGTAGTACAACATGATGCAAATATGCAAAATATATATCGAAAGTAAATAATTAATGAGGGAAGCATTTATTTACGATAAAGTAAATCAGATTTAATTCTATACTAAAAGAATTTCAACATTGTCAGAAACAGGATACTTAGACATATTTTAATTGATATTTAAATACTGAGAGTTTACAGATAAACTAGACTTACGTACTAAATCATATTACTAATCTGTCATGGTGAACGGTATTATGACACTATTTAGCGTGCTCATTTGCAGTTTGGAATACAGCTAATGACGAGATAAAGCAAACATTTCTATTACAATTTTAAAAATCATCATTTGTTTTGTTGTTTGGTTGTTTTGCGTACTTCATGCACAAGGATTTACTGCATGACTGACCCCCCCGAAATACATACAAGCGGTCAAAATGAGTAAAGGACAAAAGGACACATCGTCTTTAAAAAGAAGTTAGCTTCGATTTAGTCAAATGGGCCATTTCAGTTGTTATGAGCACCCTGATAAAATAAATCAATCAATTAAAACAACAACAGAACAGAAATATATTTCTGCAATTAATTGCAGTGAATTAATTAATCATGATGAAGAACTGAGTCAACTGAATAGTTTATTTTTTTCAATTAAAAATGAGAATTTCTTTCTTTCTCTTGATTTTTTTTCCCCCAATCTTTCTTTCTTCCCCATTCTTATTTTTTTCTCAATCTTCATTTTTCTTTCTTTCTCATCTTCTTATTTTCCCCAATCTTTCTTTCTTTCTTTCTTTCTTTCTTTCTCTCATTTTCCCAATCTTCCTTTATTTCTCTCATTCTTATTTTCCCCCAATCTTTTTCTTTCTTAATTTCTTCCTTTCTTTCTCATTCTTATTTTTTCTCAGTCTTTCTCCCTCCCTCCCTCCCTTCTTATTTTCCCAATCTTCCTTTCTTTCTCTCATTCTTATTTTTTCTCAATCTTTCTTCCTTTCTTCTTATTTTTTCCAATCTTTCTTTTTCTTTCATTTTCCCCAATCTTTCTTTCTTTCTCTCGTTCTTAATTTTTCTCTTTTTCTTTCTTTCGCTCATATTTTCCCAATCTTTCTTTATTTCTCTCATTCTAAATGTTTTTCCAATCTTCCTTTCTCCCTCCCTTCTTTATTTCTTTCTTTGAAATTAAACAAATCCCAGTATCCTTGGCTCACACAAATCCTGTAAATATTTTTTTGTTTGATTGGTTTTTTTTTTGTTTGTTTTGTTTTTTTAATGTGGACTGTGGTGCAAAATGTATTTTTTTAATTAAAAAAAATCAGGAAACATATCAAACAAAAGATTGCTCAATTTAAGATTGTTTGATTTAATTTATGATCAAATATCATTCTTAAGATACTCAAATAAATGCTGTTTGCGCTTTCTCCTCCAGAAAACCTGGACATTGTGAATATTTTCCTGCCTCACTGCAACAGTGAAGGTGACCTCTGAACTTCTTAACTAACCATTGATCTTGAGCTGTCAAAACCTGGAGGAAAACACATCATGATGGATGACAAACGTGAATAAAAATCAATAGATTTTCCACAATCAGTTCCTGACTGAACAGCAAATGCCAGCCATCTCACAGAGCTGAGAGTTGATTGTCTTTTTACCGTGTCACATACCGAGTGCTCGGATATGATCTCTGACCCTGTGTCTCTGCCACACACTCTCAGATTGACCCGGATTTCCCACTCAGCCTCAGATCGGATTCAAATTTGGGCAGCTGGTCAGACTTCCTTCAACCATGCCCACTTTGATCAAGGCCTGAGAAGAAGGAAAAGCATCATTTCTGAATTTTCTGAAAAGTTCCACAACATGACTCAGATTTTCTTTCCTCATTTAATTTCATCTCCGCTTCATTTTTACTTATTATATGCCGTGACATTGCAAATCTCATACAAATCTTTTGCTTCAAATAAAGATAAGAAACTCGTCTCCTCGCAGCGTGTGCAGATTGTTTTCAGTCTAACTGCTCTCCTAGCTGTTTTCAGATCATCGTGAAATTCTTTCCAAGTCACTGCTGACTTCTCTCTTACCTTCTTTATCTAGACTGTTGTGAAATCTTGTGCCTGGGGGCATGTGCTTCTACAGTCGTTCCACCAGCATACTATAGATTTAAGATCTTAAAGAGCTATGGCTCTTTAGCTATTTCCATTCAAGTCTTGTTGTGTAACAGTGAAACAAACTTTAGGTGGGGAAAAAATGAAAGAGAGAACTTTAGGAAGCTCCTTCACCTTCATCAAGCTCACTTTATAATCATGTGTAAAATAATCTTCCCAACCAATGACCACATCTTTTGAATATTAGGTACACCCATCCACCTAAAGTTTGATGCCGTTCTCTAATCAGCCGATCCCTTGACAGCAGCACGATGCATCAAATCATGCAGATACAAATCAAGAGCTTCA
>JAPFFA010000019.1:7584061-7596190 GCA_026153275.1 Sciades herzbergii
GTGATGACCTGGCGACTTGTCCAGGGTGTACCCCGCCTTTTGCCCGTAGTCAGCTGGGATAGGCTCCAGTTTGCCTGTGACCCTGTAGAACAGGATAAAGTGGCTAGAGATAATGAGATGAGAATGTGCATGTATTTTTGTAATGCATTATTATGTATTTTAAATATAGACATTTTTTTCATATAGAAAAAAAATCATGTTGGTATCTCGATATCAACTGATACTCAAACTTTCAATATCAGCATCAGAGGAGAAAGTGTTATCGTGTCATCACTAGCTATAACATCCATTTAGTTGTTCCCTTCAACTTAATGAAACAAGACAAACTGCAACTTTTTACAAAGGAACTTGACGTTAACTTGAAATTCAAGCTTTACCTTGGACTCGTATGTTGCTCTGACACTGGAGGTGATTTCCAAAACAACTGCAATATCAGTGTCTCCTGACAGAAAACCTCACCCCTTTAATGTTTTATCATTTTCTTATAAATAAACAGTTTAAACTCAATTTTTTATTATTAGCCTTGGTTTATGCAGAGCAGCTGCTACTGTGAATTACAGCTGACACTATTGTCAGAGTGGAAAATTAATCAACACCTTCAATAATGAACCTAAAGACCAGACTGGAGTTCAAAGTTAAATGTTTTAATTGTAATATTTACTAATTATCATTAAGTATAAAGTAAAAGCATTATTGTAATTTGTAACTAAATGCTGATCCATTTAAGTGTTTTTTTTTTTGGTGCATTTTTTAGATCTATGTTTCCTTGTTATGTTAAATGTGGGTTCCACATAGAACCCCTTTAGGGATGAAGAACTCTTAAAGAACCCTTGTAAAACCTCTTTAAAAAGAACTAATAATAATAATATTAATAATAATAATAATAATAATAGTTCTGCTTCTTCTTCTTCTTCTTTGTTGGATAATTTGAGGATAATCAAGGGTTCTTAACCCCATAAAATGGTTCTACTTGGAACCCTTCCAGTATTATTATCTCATCCGGCCAACAGGTGATGAGTTTATGCCATCATGTGTTGTCTGTTGTCCACATTTCACAAAAAATTGCTTCTTCTCTCTCAATTCTTCATCGATTTTTATTCTTTTTGGCAGGAAGGTCAGTCTGCCTGGGGTGCATATACAGTGGCTTCTACCCAAATTTGTATTATTGCAATTAATAATGAAGATATGGAGTAATTAATCGATCTCAAACGAGTAGTTTCCACACACATCACTTCTTCTCCCTCAGTTCTTCACCAATTTTGATTCTTTCTGGCCTGAAGGTAGGGGGACTTAGGGTGCATGTAACTTCTACCCAGATTTACTTCATTACAATTATTATTGAAGTTATGGACTAATTTAAGCCTTAATGAGCAGTTCAACAAAAATAACTTCTTCTCGGTCAATTCCTCGCTGTTTTGGATTCTTTCTGGCAAATAGGTCAGTATTCCTAGGGTGGATATTGCTTCTATATAGCTTGCAACAATTTTTGCACAAGGTGGCCCACTTTAGATCGTTCTTTCTGGACTAGATGGGGCCGGAGTGAGCCACGCCGTCATTGACGGTCTCATTATTATTATTATTATTATTATTACTACCATCCCCGCCAATTTGTTGGAGTAGGTTATGTTTTCACCTCCATTTGTTTGTCTGTTCCCAACGTAATTCAGAAAGTAGTGAACGGATTTGGATGAAATTTGGACAAAAGGTGAGCCATGGGCCAAGGAACAACTGATTAGATTTTGATGCAAATCCGGATATATAGCAAACATAGTAAGCATCTGAATGTTCTAATATGTGGCTTGGCAGAGGTATGTACTCTACCAAGTGCCCTTCTATTTATTATTACACATTTAGGGCCACTGTTATTAAATTAAAATGCAAGACTTCAGTATAACAAGTTATAATATCTGGTACAATGAGAAAATGTATATAATTATGATATTTCAACTTCTTTTAATAATACTAGGAATTGTTCTCTGTAGGAGAACGTAAACAGTGGTCTTAAAATGCTGTCACACTCAATTTAAGTCATTTATTATTTAACACTAAAAATATTAATTAATATTCTGCATAAATGTATATGCAATAATATCAGTTGTTAATTATGGTTAGACTTGATTAAACATGAGCTATTTCCTTCTCTTATTTCACAAACTAGGGAGCCGGTGTCTCTTTTATGAGTCAAACAACACCGATTATCATTAGAGCTGTATATTAATTAGCAACCTGACCGCGGTCCATTAATTTACAGCCTTAAGGCTCCTAAGGGGAATTTGTGATATTAACCGAGACGGCAAATGAAATAATTTTGTATTCCTTTCAGGGGAAGATAATAAAGCTCAAGAGTATTTTCCACTGCATAAGAGTAAATTTGTCATCCATGCAAAGCACCATTTTCACCTTCTTGACAACGCGATCGACATTGAGTGTAATGGAATGTTTATGATTAGAAAGATGTAAGTCGTGAACGGTTACATGTGTGGGTGAGCTTTGATTTCATACTTTTACCTGATTTTCATTCAATTTCAAGAAATTATTTGGAGGATGTGGGTGACTGGGGACTAACTCTTGGAAGAAAATCCTGGATGTGAATATAATCATACGCTCACCTAGATTAACTATATTTACTTCCATGACTGGAAGTTGTTAAATTATTGATTCTGATTGGTCAGACAGTTGTGCCAGCTGCAGGGTTAATATTCCCAGCTTTTGTTGTTGATATAATCTGACGATCAGAGGCTGTTTATTTAACATTTTCGGAAGGAGTCTCCAGTGTTAGCACTTTGTTTTCAAACAGGATCGAGGATGTTTCACTTTGTGGTTTCTCAGGAACATGAAACGGTGCACGTTTTGTCCTGTTAACTTCAAGAAAGAGAAAGAGATTCTAACGAAGACTATTAATCACTGCGATAACATAAGAGAAAACAGGAACTAGCCTGATCCACAGACATTCATTTAACAACATTATACTGTACTTCACAAAACAAACAAGTTAAAATATGATTTATAAAGTTAACTTACAATAATTAATGTAAAATTAATTTCACGTTACATCAGTATGCATATTGCATCGTGCAACATTGTTGATTATTTTCCTATTTTTCTTAATGGCTGAAAAACGTCTTTGATGAGAGCGACGCTTCATTTGCAGGTATTTGTTAATAAAGCTATGCCATGTATGCATTAAGCACTGTTGAATGACGCTTGATCGTTGGGAAGAAAGGAATAATACAAACTAGAGACCTGTGCAGGTCTGAGCTCAGCCTTTGTCTGATTGGGAGATAGAAGCTACGATACATCAATAGAAAAAAATAGCCCGCTCAGAAAAATGTCAACGCCAGGATTCGAACTGACATTGCAAAAGCTGTTCTTTTCCTGGACTACGTGCTAGACTGCTCAGTCCCAGAGGATTATAGCGTGAAAATGAGGTTATGTAACGTGGCACTTACATAGTCAGTACGCAGCAGCGCCACACCGTGACTGTGGAATCGCTATCTGAGGTTCATACGCCACTTACATTCTTAAACACGCTCGAACTCTGTTAAACATCCATATACAGACAGGTACCTCTATAGGCTTCAGCCAAAGGTTGAGCCAATAATGATAGATTAATGAAATAACACCTACCTTTTTTTTCACAAGCATAGGAGTGCATAAAAATGGTGTATGAAACCAGTGAGAGAATTTGAAAGCAAATCTGTGATTACGAGCACCGCCATGCCCCGCCCCACCTACAAATCCTGGTATTTCAGCAAATTATGAAAATATTCAAATAGCACTCGACGAATTAACAGCTTTAAGATGTTCTTAAAGTATCCTAAAAGTTCACAAAATGCTAAATTTCAGTGTATTTACTTATAACTTAAAGAATTCTTATCGTATAACTTTGAGTGGCTTTCCATGATTTCTTAAAGATAACAAAATGCTGTTCAAAAGAATTTTTAAGATGTTACTTAAAGTTTACAACATTTAAATGTACTTAAAAAGTCACTACTACTTTTAAGATTACTAATAAAGGGTCTTGAAGTTGGCGGCACGGTGGTATAGTGGTTAGCACTGTCGCCTCACAGCAAGAAGGTTCTGGGTTCGAGCCAAGTGGCTGACGGGGGCCTTTCTGTGTTGAGTTTGCATGTTCTCCCCGTGTCTGTGTGGGTTTCTTTCAGGTGCTCCGGTTTCCCCACAGTCCAAAGACATGCAGATTAGGCTAACTGGTGGCTCTAAATTGACCGTAGGTGTGAGTATGAATGGTTGTTTGTCTCTGATCTGGTGACTTGTCCAGGGTGTACCCCACCTCTCGCCTATAGTCAGCTGGGATAGGCTCCAGCTTGCCCATGACCCTGCACAGGATAAGTGGTTATGGATAATGGATGGATGGAAAAAGTTTCAGTAACTTAAATTTACTACTAAATTTAAGGGCTGGTCTTAAAGGTAACTTAAATACACGACAAAATGTAAGGTTCTTTTAAGGTTTAGCTTCAATGCCATTAAATTCATATTTTCACTGGGTATTGATAGAAAAGTAAACATGTTTACTGCAGACCTCACTCACTTCTTCCAGCTTGTCCCACTTATATGTGTGGGGTCACTGCTATTTGGACCCTATTGATCCACATGTCATGTTAATTGGAGCATAGATTCATACTGGATGCCCTTCCTGCTACAACCCTGCCATTTCTGGGCTTGGGAAACAATCTCTGGACAATTTAGAGTAACCAGTTACCCTAACCACATGTCTTTGGAGCACCCAGAGGAAACCCACGTAGACACGGGGAGAACATGCAAACTCCACACAGAAAGGCCCCTGTTGGCCACGAACCCAGAACCTTCTTGCTGTAAGGCAACAGTGCTAACCACTACACCATCCATTTACCGCAGACCTACAGATGGTCATTTTTTTCCTTTAAAATAGACAATTTCACTCCTAAATTCTCAACTCTATAAACCAAATAAACAACATGATGGTTCAAAAAGTTCAAAGAAATTTCAGTATAAACAGGACAAGAATTTCCTTTACCGTTTTCATACAGCTTGCTTCCCCCCATTCGTGTGAGCGTTATTGATTGGGATATTTTATAAATGCTATTCCCCTGGGCAGTTCCTTTAACCTGCTTCACTTACTTCAAGCACGATTTCTCACACACAGGCAACAGCGGGCTGTATTTCCTCAGCCGGGTGTGAAAGTGAATCTGTGAAAATCGTGTTTCAGGTGATATTGCAGTTTAGGGGATATTCATTGATGATGTCTGACAGCAGAGTGGGAAATGCAGATGTTTTGGTTCTTTGTTTGTTTTTTTTGCCACATCTGTGTAGATTTGAATAATGAAATACCATATTGTTGCATCTTTTTTTTTTTTAAAGATTCTCGAACATGAGAAGTAGAAGTTCTTGTTGTTGTTCTTCTTGTTCTTCTTCTTCTTGAGACTCAATTTCTGTTATGGGATAGATTCCTCTCTCTTTTCTTTTTCCCCCCAATCACGCACTTGTAAGACATCCCACAGGAGACCTTGCCTGAGGCTGTGGTTAATATATGTATGAGTGTTCCCACTTCATCTCAAACACCCTCCTTCCCTCATGTTGACCAGCCTTGCGACTGGCCCGGTTTTTATGATTTAAAACAGCTGTGCAGGACAGTATTTGAATGCAGAAAGCTGTAACAGCACTCATGGGAGCAGTGCATTGTCTCGCTGGTTTATCTCTTCACATATAGAAAGGTAGCCCACACCAGAGCAGAATTAAAGCCGCAGGCTATATAATACGCTGTATAATGCAAGTACTTCACTTTGAGTACTGCTGGCCTGAGGATATGAGACATGGGAAGCTGCCAAGAGCGCTATTGAGAGGGGGTGCCATTTTTAACGAGCTCTCAGTAGCCACCCTGACCAAATGTACCACTGCAGCCTGTCTTCAACATAGTGTAGTGATGACACCGTTCCACACCCGCTAACAGATCTGAGCCATGCAGTAATTCTTAATGAACAACTAATTGGTAAACAAATAATGATTTGCTTTATACCACGGTGCTGTTAAGTACAAGATTCTGACTGGTCAGAAAATGAATGCTTTGCAGTAACTGCTTGGCTGCGAGGTTTATATTAATGTGCTCAGTGTAATAGATCATCATTTCTGTGCTAACAGCTGACACAGGGAACTTGTATCATGAAACGCTCCAGAGAAAGATTATAAACCATGTCTAATTGTTGACACGGTGTAGTTTTCTGTAAGGAAATGTTTACTGAGCATATTTAGAATGAGTCTCCAGTGTTAGAGCTTTGTAACAGTCAGAGGTAAAACTGTAACTTTAAGTTTTCAGACAAAGGATGCGATTTATGGTTTCTTGGTAACATGAAAAGCTGTTTTTGTCGACTGTAAATAACAGCTCTATATAATGCAATTCAGAGCAGGAACTAATTTGTTTCACCAATATTCCACCATATTCAGTATCCATGTAACTATCCATCCATTATCCCTAAACGCTTATCCTGTGCAGGGTCGCAGGCAAGCTGGAGCCTATCCCAGCTGACTATAGGCGAGAGGCGGGGTACACCCTGGACAAGTCATCGCAGGGCTGGCTGACACATAGAGACAAACAACCATTCACACTCCTTCACATTCACACCTACGGTCAATTTAGATCCACTAATTAGCCTAACCTGCATGTCTTTGGACTGTGGGGAGCACCCGGAGGAAACCCACACCGACACGGGGAGAACATGCAAACTCCACACAGAAAGGCCCTCGCCGTCGGCCGCTGGGCTCAAACCCAGACCCTTCTTGCTGTGAGGCAACAGTGCTAACCACTACACGATGGATGGATGAGCTTCAGGCTGGTAACAGCAGCTCCATCATTGACCATTTCCCAATAACTGAATGCATTATACAGTACCAGCCAAAAGTTTGGACACACCTTCAATGGTTTTCCTTTATTTTTATGAATTAAAAGTCACGTAATGTCTTCAAGTAATGATAGCTGTCATTTCTCTTTACTTAGTTGAGTGGTTCTTGACATAATGTGGATTACTACAGTTGTGGTATCGAACAGGGCTATTTTTAGAGAGCCTTTTTATTATTTACTCTCTACTGTTTGATCTCAAATTGCTTTAAGAAGGTAAGAAACTCGTTTGACTCCCTACTCGCATCTGTATTGCAGTGTGCCTCACCAGACAGCTGTAGGTACCATTTTTATGATGGTCTTTGGTATGACCCGACCACAGGTAGAACTCACTATCTCCCAGTCGAGAGGTGGACACGCTAACCACTAGGCCAACTCACAGTATTGTGTTATTAGTGCAACACTAATACTAGTTAGTGTTGTAGTATGCGAGACCGAGTTTGATCTTGAGGACAGTCTCAAGGCAACTTTTTGAAGGTCTCGGTCTCATCTTGGAATTGACCACATTTTTACTTGGTCTTGTCTCGGTTTCAGACATAGAGGACTCAGGATTTTATTTCAAGACCAATCAAGACCACAACTGTGGGGATTTCACTAAATTGCCTGTGCATTGTCGGATTTATTTGTTAACGCTGTTACCATGATTGGATGTAAAACTTCCTGCTTCAAATGCGACCAATCACGTGACTCATTGCAAATTTGATTTTTTTTTTTTCCCTGTTCCACCCCTTTCTCACACATTAGTCTGGTTCTGGTCTTGACTTGGTCTCGCCCTGCCTTGGTCTTGGTCTTGAGTTGATCTTGTCTTGGTCTTGATACACTCTGGTCTTGGTCATGACTTGGTCTCAGTTTAGGTGGTCTTGACTACAACACTATCTGACTGCTCACTCATGTGAAATTCAAAACTTCCCACTCAGTCCCAAAAAAGGGCACATTATCTGTTCATTCTGTTCCATCCCTCATGTGAATAAATAATCTGCTGAAATGTTCTCAGCTGTCCATCACTTTGCCTGAATCTCAACCGGTGAAATGGCATCGAAAATTCATGAAGTTAACAAGTGTTTCAAAGGCCTAAGAGACCTAAAGGAAATCCAGTATGTGAGGCTGAGGGGGTTGATGAAATGGATGAGTAAGAAACTGTATGAAAAGCCTCTACAAAAAGCATTATTAATGCTCGTCATGCTGGTTTGTGTCAAGTGGTGTACCCGTGATTGCACTTTATTTTTTATTTTTTTATGTATGCTTATGGATGTCCCTTTTTTTTCCCCTTCGCAGCGCCTCCAAACAACATTTCAGTAGTAGCAGAGAACACACCAGCGCCATTCAGCCGCTACCAAGCCCAGAACCTCACTCTGATCTGCACTGCCAAAGGAGGCAAGCCTGCACCATCGGTAAGTCAAATTTACTTTACACACGCATCACAAATCACATCAGGGTCGTCCTCATTCCACTCTTTCCACAGGTCAATTCAGAGGTTTACAGTGGTGCTCTGCTGAACGCTGAAACAAAAGACTCAGTGCTTGACTGCTTTACTGTATAAATTGCAAAATCCTACATCATTCAAAATCTTGATTTTGGGTAGCCCACGTTGCTGAAAATTGGGGCCGTGAACTTTTCCGGATGTTGCCATGACTCAGTTTAGCTGTGCTCCTGAACTCCACCAGGCCATTAATCATGCTCCACGGGTGCATGGTTATGTATTCCGGATCTATCCTGTTTGCAATTAAGTGCCTAGCGCGACAGGAGCACGAGGTGAAAATGATTTCCGCCACCCTGCCTGGAGCTGGGCTACACCACATGCTGGCCTCACTTGTGACAATCTCCATCAGTGCTCGAGAGTTCATTCCTAGCGCTGGAGATGATTTTCTGTCCATCCTACCCTCTTTATCCGCTTCATCGGCCTCTTCATGAACAGACTTTTACTTTGGCTGGGATTATATTTTACAAATGAAAAGTCCCCAATTACCTAGCAACTATTGCTCTCAGTATCCAGCAAATCTGAAAACCTGGGGTTGGAAGTACAGAAGGTGCAAACCTAAGAATGTTCAGGATCTTGAAATGCTTTTCATGGGGAACGTGGTCCAAAATTACTTGTATATATTCAGCTTTTTTAAGGGGAAGAGGCTCAGTGTTTTTCTTCTTCAGAAGAAGAGTCTTCAACAAATGTTGAAGATTTATTATTGCACCTAGTGGTCAGAAATGTGAACTGCAAAAAGTGCTCATAAGGTACTTTCAGACCAAACAGTTTTAGGGACTTATTGAGTAGAACTACCCACTGGGGAGCAACCCCAAGAACTACATACCATCGGGGGCTGTTTTTGTTATTTGCATTCACACCACCAATAAGAATGCACTTCAGCATTGCTACAGGAAATACTAGAAAAGATTTTTATTTCACTTAGACACTGTATCTCTTCTGTCACATATTACATTACAGGCATTTAGCAGATGCTCTTATCCAGAGTGATGTACAACATACCCAAAGCAGCCTGGGGGTCAGGTGCCTTGCTCAAGGGCACTACAGCCACTCCTGCTGGTCCAGGGAATCAAACCAGCAACTTTTGGTCCAAAAGCAGCTTCTCCAACCATTAGGCTATGGCTTCCCCATATATGCTCAATAAAGCCTGGGCTTCATTGCCAGTCTATTTTTTTTTTCCTTTTAACACTAACGTTAAGAGCTATTGTTTATATCACTTATATTTTACACAGATTTTTAAAAACGGTGGTTGTCGGTGCTGCATTGGCTCATATTCAACCAATCAACCAACTTCTCTCTGGACCAATCACTATACACTTACATCACTCATGGTTCTTCTTGTGAGAGTACCGGCCCTGAAGTAGGAGCTAAACAAGTTCCTCAAAATGGCGTCCTAAGAACTATGATCTTCCTCAGCTCCTGCAGTGCCGATAGACAAAAAAGGGGAAACTTCCTCCAAGAGTTCTAAGAACAAGAAGTTGTTCCTCTGGTCTGACAGCACCTCTAGTTGCCCATTGGGGCAGGACTCATGTTCAGAAGATTTTCAGTGTAGGAGGAGCAGACAGGACAGATAATAATAGGATTACAGGGGAAGCTGTGACCTAATGGTTAGAGAAGCAGCTTTGGGACCAAAAGGTCACTGGTTTGATTCCCTGGACCAGCAGGAATGGCCGAAGTGCCCTTGACCAAGGGACCTAACCCCCAACTGCTCTCCAGGCTGTTCTGTGTACATTGTATATCCCTCTGGATAAGAGCGTCTGCTAAATGCCATTAATGTTGATCTGGGTTGCCAGATCAGGCTACTTCAAAGCCACCAAGATCTTGTTTTACAACAAATAAGTGGAAATACATTTCTGCAAACAAAGTGTAAGGGACAGACAGTGTGTCTGATGTATGGAATCATTTCTATTGTACACTTTCAGAAAACAAAGTATATCATTGTACATTGAGGGGTACAATGTCTTGTCACTGGGGCAGTACCTTCTAAGACACTTATTTGTACCATTTATAGACTGATTAGGAACATATATGTCTCTTTTTGGCCCAAAGAACGTACACATAGTTACCTTGTAGTCCAATAATGAGCCTTAGGTGGTACATTAGTGTAAATTGTACCTTAGGGGACAGAAATGGACTCCTACTGTCTCCCTATTTCTGACAGTGTAAGCTATATAGTACTGCAAAGACTGGGCAAGGGGAAAAAGATTACGGATTATGGAGTTGATAATGTCTGTAGATCAGAAATGCATGCACACCACAGTGACCTTGTTTCTCATGCAAAAAAAAGAAAGAAGAAAATGTCTTGGTTTTTAAATGCTTGTGGTTTTTGAGATGTGTTTGTGGGGTTTTGGGCTGAAATCTGGCAAACACACCTGTTATTTCAAACATAATTGAAAATGAGCTACGAGATCCAGCTGTACGCAGGATGACTGCATGCTGTTAGCTCTCAACTGCCTATTACAGGGTTACTGTCAAAATTCACAAGCTAGTAGCATATAGCATAAATCAAAGTTGATAGCGACTTCATTTTGTTAATTAATATAGTCAGTCCCAAAAAAAATCTATGGTTGTGAAATGCTTCTGTCCTTTCCAGCGACAGAACACATTAGTTCCAGGGTTGGGTGTTTTTGAGGTTGGTTTAAGCACATTCAATTCAAGTGACCAGTCAAAGTGCCACTTACAAAGCAATGAATTGAAGAGCGGCAAAAGTGTCTTATTACCTGGAGCTCACTGTCCACATCTCTCAGTCCTGTTCCCAGCTTTTTATTTATTTATTTATTTATTTATTTTACATAACTGAGAGACTGGAAACTCTCCAGTTTTATCCCACTTACCATTATCAAATAATTCCACACTTCGAAAAAAGACCATCCTTTCCTATCCACTGACTTGCAAAGTTTAAATGCATACATTAACACTGTTTGATTTTGGAAAAATGAGCCGGAGTGATTTGTTGTTGCAGAAAAACATACTCTGTTCTTTTCTTTTTTTTTCTGAACCATAGGGGAAACAGTCTAGTCCAAATTATATCGCATCTAATTTGGAGCGCTGCCTGACTCACTAATATAAGCTCTACAAAACACTGCTCTGAAATTAATTCATTTTTGGAAACAGTTTTTGTTGACTTGCAACATACAATGGCCCCGTGGAGGCTCAGCAAACGCAGCCAGTCATCTAGTATGACTAGTAGTACTAAAGCAATAGCAAGTAAACAGATTTGGAGAATGTTCGGAGATGGATCATCCAGCAGGAGAGCCTCAAGACCCTCCCTTTTTTCACTTTTATCTACTGGCTGGTCTAAAATTTCCCCAAATTGAAGACGAGTGTCTTCAAAAATATAAAAAGTAACTTAGATATTCCAGGCTTTTTATGCTGTTGAAGGAACTAACCTGTTGGCATTGATTTGTTTTCTATCACAGCAGCCCTGAATGTAGCTCCGTCTCCAAGGCGAGGCAAATCAGAGATTTTTATCAATGAGCTTCTTGTAATGTGTTCTCATTTCTATAATAACACCTGAGCAAAGGAAATTATACACTGGATTCTTGGAGAAGATTTATGGAAGTCTCCAGTGTCAGTTTTTGTACAAAAAAAAAACTTCTTGTAGTGGCTAGTGTGTCCACATCTTGACTGGGAGCCCATGAGTTCTTACCAAAGGTCATCATAAAAATGGTACCTTTGGTACCAAACTCATCTCATCTCATCATCTCTAGCCGCTTTATCCTTCTACAGGGTCGCAGGCAAGCTGGAGCCTATCCCAGCTGAC
>JAPFFA010000019.1:8487500-8498492 GCA_026153275.1 Sciades herzbergii
GCCCGTAGTCAGCTGGGATAGGCTCCAGCTTGCCTGCGACCCTGTAGAACAGGATAAAGCGGCTAGAGATAACGAGACATCAAGGACTGGACGAACATCTCAAGACGCATTTGTTTAATCAGGCCTTTGACTTGTAACTGTAACTGCGCTATTGAACTCGCGGAAATGGTGCTTTTATAAATCTATCATCGTTACTCGGACTCTGTAGTCATCGTTTTGTTACTCTGATCTCTTGCACGGAGACGGTAGACTTTTTCGCTGAGATTGATGTTGAATAAAATGAGCAATAATGACTATGTAAAAAAAAAAAAAACACAAAGAGGGATGGTAAATTGAGTATTAAAATGAGTAAAGAATATAAATGTGACCCTTTTTTACAATTAACACACGTCTGCATGTGTTGCTGCCAGTTGTGAAGTCAGTCATGGATATTTTTCATTCTCATGTGAAATTCTGCTTGCGATTTGGTTTGTAGTCCTCGTTACGTCACCTTTGGAAAGTGCAGCTGATTTTTCAAACACAATTCCTAGCTTTGTTTATTTATCAAGCCTGTATTCATGTCCAACTTGAAATTTTGATATATTACTAGTTTACGATGCTTCCACGATGTGGACGATGGCATTACTTGATCCTTGCGCCTCCTTTTGGCACGCCTGTGCTCTCCGAGAGAGGGTGTAGTCGGTGTTGCTTCCCTCTCAGCCCTCAGGAATGCGGGCCTGCCAGCACTTTGCCCGTTCACAGATGCTCATTACGTTGTGCTTCCCATCATGCATATCTGACTCAGGATCTGGCACTGTGTCTGAATCAACCTGTTTCTGTCTGCTCTCACATGAGCATGTGGACTCTCAGAAATCCAGCATCCTGGGAGTTTTCCCAACATTCTCAGTGTTGACAGGGAGGTCTAGATTTGTATCGAGTTGCCTCAAGGTTGGTTTCAGTGAAGTGGGTGGGAACAAGTCAGATGCGTTGGTCAGAAATATATTTCTGGGTGTTGTTAATTATTAACGACACCACTAGTTCAGCATTCCCATCAGAATTTCTCCTTGAAGCACAGGGCGTGCGCGCGCACGTACGTGCGTGCTTGTGCGTCCTTGTGCTCATGCCGTTAATTAAAATGATTCCCTGGTCTAAGGTAAGACCTTGCCTGAGGTTGTGAGGTTGCTCTGTTTTTACGCTGGTTTCCTTTTTACCCTCCAGGTTGCTGCAAATACGCCCAGTATGTACTCTCAGGAACTGTTTCAGCTGTCCCAGTACCTGCAGGTATGGAGTCATACTGACCCCTAGTGGCCACTTGAATGATTTTTTTTTTTAAATACGGAAGATGTCCAGAGTTCATTTTGGTAGGATACGTACCAAAGACGGCGATATTAAGTCATGCTGTAAGGATGCTAAATAATTGGTGTAGCTGATGAGCTGTAATGCTGTTTTTGTGTCATTTTCACTTCTCCAGGAGGCCTTACACAGGGAGCAGATGCTGGAGCAGAAGTTAGCCACGCTGCAGAGGCTCCTCGCCAGCACACAGGAGGCCTCTGAGAGCAGCTGGCAGGTAAGGGCGAACACGTTGTGTGCACTAAAGCATTACACTGCACTATTCAATAAATAAATAGTCACGATTTGAGTTCTTTTGCAAGAAGTGTTGATTGGGTTTGACGACGTGCTTGAAGTTATGTGTCCTGTGAACAAATTAGTCATTTAAACCACAGGCAACCTGACCATGATAAAGGAAATGAGTCCCACAGCGACATGCAAGTAATCAAATGTGATGTGTGGGGTGGGTTTCCCTCTCTTTTCTCTCCTTCCTCCCCCCCCTCTCTTCTCTCCTCCCTTCCCTTCTGCAATTTTATTTATTTTTTTTTGGGTACCATGCAGTCCCAGGTCAAGTTTATTTGTCTAGTGCTTTTAACAATAAACATTGTCACAAAGCAGCTTCACATAATCTGAACGACTCAACACGAGCCAATTTTATCCCTAATCTAATCTATCCCCTAATCTATTCATTTGTTGGAATGTAGTTATTAATCAACAAGGTCACATTTTGAAGTAAACAGTTACACAATAAAGCAGAGACGGGACCAAAGAGCACCAGAAGAAAAAAAGATTACTCGTCATGTCGTCCAAGTTTTTCCTGCTTGAAAGACGCGCCATCGCTTTCTGGCCCGTTCTATAATTGCGGGTACGTTTCAAGTGTCAATTCTGTTAGTCATCGGCTCTGTGATCGTTAAACTGGGCAATCCATTAACAGACTTGATGATAAGAGTTGACACTTCCCACCATTTTGTGTCTTAAGTCCACATGGTAATCTCAGACTAGCTGCCACATGGCATGTATAGAAACACAATTTTATGGTTTTCATCATATTGTGTTTTAAAAATGAGTGAGAGATTCAGTCCAATATCACAGTAACAGATTTGACAAATAATGAATCTGCTGTTGGTGTATCTTCAACATTTTGTTCAAATTAATCAGAGAAGAAACATAACATGCCTCGCCGCCTTTCTGAAGTTTCCCGCCAGAGGAAGTGACGTCTCTCGGTGCAGGTGTCATGCGTATTATTAAAAGTCTTTGTGGCTTTTATGCAGTTTTATAACAGAGTTGACAAGAACATTGGGATGGTTTTTTTTTTTTTGAAAAATTTCTAAGTGAAATTTCACATAATACAGAAAATAGACTTTCTACGCAATTGATTTTATAACAGTTAATAGAATGAGCGCCCCAAAAACAGATTGTTAGACTGAATCACTTCATGTTTATTCGAGTTGAATGTAAGACGGCGGGGGGGATGAGTCATTTAATTAATGTTTTATGGATAAATTGGGTCTAAAATGTAGATCAAGCATTGCTATTGGCGAAAGTTTGTCATAATTTGCATTATTGTTCAAAACTGATTCAATAAAGATTTATTTTGTGGAAAATAACAAAAGGTTTATCTCAGAGACACGAAATGTACCCCGAATTCTCGAACGACTCTTCCGTCAAGATAAATGGATGGAGAATATTTTGAGCTCATTACAGCTGTGTGTTCACCTTGAATAACATCAGACCCTGATATAGTTATCAGTTAAGTGTTTGAGTTGCAGGAAATAATCAAAACTGTAACTTTTTGGCAAAACGAAACTGACTGTACAGATCGTTTTAATGACATTTGATAATTAGGAAGTGATTAAAATGCTGCGTGATCTCCTAAACCACCCAGCACAGCTGCATTCAAACAGCACCGTTCAGCTTGTTAATGTTAGAAACTGGACTGCAAGTGTGGATATGGTTTTACTGCAACCGCCGCACAATTGTTTAGCTTCCTCCTCCTCCCCTGAAGCGCCTAGTGGTTACCGTAAAACCCTGTATACACAAGCACCGGAGTTTCTACCTTGGACAATGGATTTGTGAAAATCTATGAAAAATTCATTTTAGATGGTGGGAGGGTGAACTGGAGCAATCAACAGCTTCTAAGAGTTTGGATCAAATTCTGGTTATTAAACACACTGCCTCAAAACAGCACAAAATATCACAGGTTTACAAGCTTGTTTGTATTTTTCACTTGAACGGTTCCTCTGAAGTTTGTGTTTTTTTTGTGACTCTGGATCTCTGCAGGCTTTAATTGATGAAGACCGGTTACTCTCGAGATTGGAGGTGATGGGGAACCAGTTGCAGGCGTATTCAAAAGTAAGACTCGTTCGTTTACTAAACATTCCTAATTCATCACATCACTCCATGATGATTTTTTTTTTTTTTTTTAACAATCTTTCCAGAACCAAACGGAGGACGGCATCCGAAAGGAGCTTGTAGCCTTAACGGAGGACAAACTCAACTACGAGACGACAGCCAAAGAGTCCCTGAGGCGGGTTCTTCAGGAGAAAATCGAGGTGGTTAGGAAGCTGTCCGAAGTGGAGGTAAACTCAACTGTGTGATCAAGTGTCAATGGGTAAATACAAGATGACTTGCGCTGTGCAATATTATTATTTGGTATGATATGATATCCTTTTCATTTGCAAGTATTTATGTCTCACTCTTATATTGTTGTGTACAATTATGTTCTTAGTCTGCGTCTTTTTTTTTTTTTTGGGTTCCTCTACACACAGTCCATCCTCATTATCTGTTTTGTGCTGTGTAATAACATTCACTACCTGGGGCACTATTCTATTTCTATTTCAGTTGAAGTACTCTTCTTTATTCAAGTTCTATTCTTATTTAGTCATGTATATTATGCACATAGCCCCTGTTACTTTTTATCCCCCGCTGGCCGAAAGCCCCAAAGTGTGGGGGGGAGATTATGTCGTGGCGAATTCCGTCCGTCCCAGGCGCTCACTTTCTGAAATCAACTCCTCTCACAATTTTTGGAGAAATTTCATGAAACTTGTCAGGATTCTTTGTTACATGTCGGTAATACACATGTTGTAATTTTGTTCAATTCGGTCACATTTTACCAGAGTTCCAGCCCTTGATGAACAACCTTGTACTTTCATAATTTTATCAAGGTGTGCTCGCCTTCTGACATCAACTCCTCTCAATTTGTGGACGAATTTCTCAAAGCTTGGCAAAAGGCCTTGTTATATGACGGTAATGCGTAAATTGCGATTTTAATTTTGTTTGTGAAAATTTTACCAGAGTTTTGACCCTCGATTGAATAACTTTGACAATTTCATGAGGGTGTACGTTCTTCTGAAATCAACTCCTCTCACAATTTGTGGAGGAATTTCACCAAACTTGGCAAAAGGCTTTGTTATATGGCAGTTATACACGCACTGAAATTTTGTTTAATTCGGGCAGATTTTCCCAGAGTTACGCCCTTGATTATTAACAAACTCGTACTTTGGCAATTTCATCAAGGTGTGCTTGCTTTCTGAAATCAACTTCTCTCTCAGTTTTTATTATCCCCCACTGGCCGAAAGGCCCGAAGGGGGGATTGTTGCATCCGTCCGTCCCGGGAAGGGTACTCACCTTCTGAAATCAACTCCTCTCACAATTTTTGGAGGAATTTCACGAAACTTGACAGGATTCTTTGTTATATTGGTAATACGCATATTGTAATTTTGTTCAATTCAGTCACATTTTACCAGAGTTGCCAGCAGGGGATATTGTGCTCTCAGAGCACTTGTACTTTTATTGCACTCCATTTATTTATTTTTTGGTTACTGTTTTTATTCCTGACTCTTTCTATTTGAGCATGTAAATTTCCCCACCGAGGGATGAATAAACTTGATCTTCTCTCATGACCTGCTTGACCTCGAGTGATCTTGCTGTGCTTTTCTAGCGGACTCTGAGTAACACCGAAGATGAATGTACGCACCTAAAGGAGATGAATGAGCGAACTCAGGAAGAGCTGAGAGAGCTGGCGAACAAGTATAATGGAGCTGTGAATGAGATTAAGGATCTCACTGACAAGATCAAGGTGCGGCCAGTTCGCGGTTTCCTTCAGGATGCAGAAATTGAGCCCACGTTTGTGTTTCGGAGCGCTTCACGATCATTTGCCTTTGCTGCTTTTTTTCTTTCTTTCCCTTCTTCTTTCAGCTGGCCGAAGGCAAGCAGGAAGAGCTCACGCAAAAAGGCCAGAATGAAAAGAAGGAGCTGCAGCTGCGAATCGAGGAGATGGAAGAGAAAGAGCAAGCACTTCAAGCGCGCATTGAGGCACTACAGGCAGACAACGATTTCACCAACGAGAGACTCACAGCTCTTCAAGGTATTACACACACACACGCACACCAGCATTTATGAGCCTGGTTGGACGAGCAGAGAACCTTCTGGATTTTCCATCAGCATCAGCCCTGCCACCAGGAAGTGGAAGTTTAATACAATAATGAAAGGGTTTATGAACGGGAGACGGAATATCACTGAAGCAATAGTGACTAAAACGCCGTGCAGCTCAAGACGTTATTATCATTTTGTGGAGGCAATTATTTGTTTGTTTAATTAATTAATTAATTTCATTTATTTATTTTTATTTATTTATTTTTGGTCATCCCTCATTTTCCCCACCATTGTCGTTTTTCAGTCCGGTTAGAGCAACTACAGGAGAAAAGCATAAAGGAAAACAACAGTTTAGGTGAGTTGGGGTTGCTCATGGCAGTTAGTGTCGTCTGCTAATTTTGCATCACCTCTCCTACTAATTTGATTGCATGAGAGCTTTCCTTCTGTTGCCTGTTTTTACTTTTTCCTGTTTGTCTGACATCAGTCTTCGCCTCTGGTCTTTTCTGTTCGAAAGGTTGCAGTGTTTTTTATTCAGCTCTATTTGAATACGCTCGCTCGCACACTCACTCTGGGTTCCATTTTCAGCGTCTTGTGGCCTGTATTTGATGATGTTCTTGGCTGAGGTGTTGTGCAGGTTGGTTTTTTTCAGGAAAAGGGAGCAACTGGTTTGATCAACGATGAAGTTACATAGGACATGTTGCTCGGAACCACCAGAGCTACATGCATCGTCGTGTAGTAATTTCTTCATTTGCCTACGTGTGGCATGTGGTAAACCACAAACCATCAGCCTCTTGGCAGAAGGGAAATAGCAGCGCTTTGACCGTAGGATAGCGTGCACAGACCTTCAGTCAAAATTTACATGTTGGAAAAGGGAATGCTTTGTTTTATATCAGCCATGAAAGATTTGCAGTAGCTAAACTTCCTTGGTCAGAACATCAGTAGGGTTTTATATTTAAATAATATTGGCTGGCTTTGAGTGGTATATCAGATATGTTCCATTCAGCTAGCACAATATTGAATGAGTCAAAGACGAGTAGCTGAATGGAATATATCTGATCTTTATTATGGCTGGGTTCTTGCTTGAACTGGTAATCGCATCAGTTTTTCTTTTGCTAATCAGACACAAGGTACGCCACCACACTTGCTGGAGCAGTTCGGTGCCTTGCTGAAGGGCACTGAAGCCAATCCTGCTGGTTCAGGGAATTGAACCAGCGACCTTTTGGTCCCAAATCTGTTTCTCTAACCATTTGGCTATGGCTTCCCCAATATCTGGTATCTGATATACCATGGAAAAAAAGCCAGCCAATATTGTTGGTGGTGGTGGTTGTTATTAATAATAATATCATCATCATTCGTCATTATTACACTACATTCCTTTCGGGTGTTCAGCACGTCTTTCAAAATTCTCTCAATCTTCCATATTTAATGACGCAAACCTGGTGGCCATGTTTGTTTACAGATGGTCACAGTCGCTCGCTAGCATGGAAGTTTTGCGTCTCCAACGTGTGACAACATGTCTTGATAGCCATGCAATATCGTAACAATATTTAATGCTCGTTCTCCTTGGGTAGAGTGATGTAATAGATGTCAGATAAGTGATATGCTAACAATATTGCATGCTATCAAACCTGCTAGGGAACCTGCTAGAAAGAAATAGAACACGTTTTTATTCCATCGAAAAAGTGCCCTGTATGTATAATAACTTATTATATTGCATCATGACAATACAACAATCCAATAGACCCAATAATTATTCAGTGCAGGTATAATTGGCAATTTATTACTTTTTGCGTGCATAAATAAATAAATTGAATGATGGAAGAGCTCAGGGGAGAAGATACGATGACCTCTTAACTCTGTCCTAACTCTAAAGGCTAACCCAGGCTGTTCTAAATAAACCATTAATAATAATAATTCCATGTTCATTCAATGTAGCTGTGGTTTGTGTTTTTTTTTTTTTTCTCTCCTGAATGTTCAACATGAGATTTTAAAGTGCATTATAAATGTAAGGCTCAGTTTGATTTAAATGGCTCAGTACATAATTTCCAAATATTAGTTGATCTCTAATTTCACGAGGTGTGTGTGTGTGTGTGTGTGTGTGTGTAAGTAATATAGGTAGATATGATGAGAGTTTATCATGTCTTTAGAGGATTTTGCAAGTGAGCAGAGATTTAATTATTCTTCGGCTTTTAAACAGAGCCACGCTTCCTCAAGTGCAAGCAATTATTACTATAATATTTCCAAAGGTGATTTGTTTCAGTCGTACGAGCACGTCATGAGTTAAGGGAGTGTGTTTTTGATGTTGAGCATGTAAAGGAAGGTTAGGTTGCCATTTCATTGGCGTTTGGAGCTTCTTGTTTGTGTGTCTGTGTCCAGCCCTTGTGCATCTGTCTCGTTCCGTGTCATGTCCTATGTTTCAGAGCTGGCTTTTTTTTTTTTTTTTATCATTATTATTAATTTTAATAAATTCAAACCACCACAAAACACCCCTCGATTTAACGTAGGGGCATTCTCAATTCAAAATCAGTATTATTATTTAATAGTGGGTTTTCCTTTCTTTGTTAGACCACTTTCTTTTAAAGAGTGGAGGGGACTGCAGTTTAATCCAACAGTTCATTGAGTGCCAGCGTGAGTACACAGCATTCTTTCCACTGCCTTCTACAGCCGTGCTAATGAAAAGTCTTACTAATGGACTTTCAGAGCCACTGGGGAGAAGTTGTTCTTAGTTAAGAAGTAAATTTATGGCCTGGTTCTGTGCTCTCTCTCTCTCCACAACACGTCTGCGGTGTTTCGTATGATTTAGCCTAAGACTTAGTCATGCTGTTTGAGTGGTTTGTATATAAGTAATGTGGCTTTAAAAAAAAAAAAATGTAGTTTCATGTCACTGATCGAAGTGATATTTAGATGAAATGTTCGATTTCTCGAATGAACAAACGCTTAGATCGGTATGCATGAACAGCTAGGTCATGTGTAGCCCACAGTTGCTCTTGTCTATGCACTAGACTGGAAGAATATTTGTGTAGTGTACTACAGCATGCACAGTGACGTGCAAGAGCGTTCTGTCATGCAGATTTTCCAACACCAGGCCTGTGAAATTGATTATACTGTGTACTTTTTTTTTTTAACTATTATTACTCCAAATAAAATGCTGGAAGCGACACAGTATAAGACTTTAGTCAGTTCAAACTTCTGTATCTTTTACATTTGAAATTAAAATGTGTTTGGGTTTTATTTATTTATTTATTTATTTAAAATAAGTATTCGTCCCTCCATGTGATTTTCGTATGTTCCCTCAGCGCTGAAATTCCTTTCTGTCCTTTACATGGACTGCGCAATAAACTGGCCTTGCATGTCACCTGTAACCATCTCACGTCTCACTGACTTTGGTTTCCCTTTTACTGTGGGTTTTTCCCTCTCACGTGCATGTCCTCAAGATGCAACAAGCATTGCTTTTAACACGCTACGTCCCATTATATTTGGCGTTTTATAGTTGTTTGTACGTTTTGTATTATTTGCTGCAACTGATGGATCATTACAACCAAAGCTGTTAGCTGACGCCGTTGCTGACTGTCACTCAAGTCAGTTGCACGGTTTCAACACATGGTCACACGTGTCTCTCTTCTCTAAATAGCCGTGAAGCAGCTGAAAGGAGCGGTGGATTCTTCCATTCACAAACTGTCCAACTTTGACGGTAAGACGAGGCGTTTTGAAGAAATCCCTGCCCAAAATTGTGCTTGTAATTTGACCAAGTTGATTGAGTCACAGCCTTGTTGAAAGTGCAAATGAATGAAGTGCAGTTTCATATTTCAGAGGTTATAGATGCACATCTTCAGAACAACCAAACAGATGACAACAGTTTCACCAGTCCTGAGAAACTCAAAGGTGTGTTGGAATGCATCATGCTTGTTACAAGTTCCTCACTGATCAGGTTCATGTGGACATTATTTCGCATTAAAATGATGAATGAGATAAAGGACTTGGTTGGTTTTTCGATAGTCTTCGGGTGAAGGCTTTCAGTCGGAGCTTTCACAAACCTTATACAGGCCGATCTGTCTGTGAAAACTGCTGTTTTTAAAGCCATTGCTGCTGTTTAGACCTTGGAGCCACAGGGAATAGGTTAAGATCCTCAAGGAATATAATTTTTTTTTTTTTTTTTAATACTCTATCCACATTCACTGGATATGAGCAATCGTGTGCTCTGATTGGTGACTCTACTACTAGGATATCAACTCCTATATCGTGAGTACAGAAAAACAAAATGGCAGCGCGTTGCTGAATGAACCGAGGACGAAATAAAAACAAAAATTATCAAGTATTTAAAAGAAACAGAAATGGCTAAAAGAAAAGGGTTTTATTTTATTTATTTTTTGGTCCCCCCCAAAAAAAAAAAAAAAAAATCTCCTATTCCACACTCCAGTTCAGTTGGTCGCAGTAATGCCCCTTTAAATTGGTTTGCCAACCACTTAAAAAAAAAAAAAAAACTGAAGAAAACCCCAATAAAATATGGAATAAAAGTATTTGATGGGAAGAGTGTCTTTTTTTTTTTTTTTTTCTCCCATTCTCCATTTTTCACAAACTTCTACGGTCATTGCTCTGTTTTTCATTCTAAGCGAAGATGATTTTGTCGGACATTTTGGATAAAGTTTTTAATTTATCAAATTTGCAAAAAAAAAAAGCTCCATTTTTTTCAAAATTGAGTGAGTGTGGATAGAAAACAGTTATTCCACTCAGTCTTGTCGTACATGGCGTATAGCCAACTCTGCGCTATGCACTTCATAGGCTATCAGCTCATGTATGACTCAGTTTTGTGGAATAATTGTGTGAATGAATGAATAAATAAATATCTCTCACACACACACCTGTACATCTCTGTACATATATCGGAATGAAAGATCCCAGGTTTGTTTGTGGTTGTGGCTTTTCCACTGGTCTGGAAGCTGCGCTTTTATTTCCTGGGATTAGAAGCACACATTATGAATTTTTACATGAGAAAAGTGTATCGGCAGCCAAAAATCACTATACACTTGACCACCATGTGGTATTTTTGAGATCGTTGCTTTTCTTTCTTCTCAGCCAAGAGCGAGTGTGAAACATGAGTAATTGATGTTGAAACATCCGTGACTGATAACTATAATGGAAATATCTTTACACTTTGTGTGGGACGTGCGTTTGCTCTTTGTATAAAAGCCTGTTCTGTCATCTCCTGCTGCCCCAGCACAAGTCATTGTCCAAATCGGTTTTCAGTCATGACTCAGAGGCGATCCGGACCGATCCCTAAACAAAAGCTCAAACTATTTTAGAATGCAACAG
>JAPFFA010000019.1:8501954-8551317 GCA_026153275.1 Sciades herzbergii
AAGGCCCTCACCGGCCACGGGGCTCGAACCCGGACCTTCTTGCTGTGAGGCGACAGCGCTAACCACTACACCACCAACACTAATCCCTACATACGTTTTATCATCATACATCATAGTCAAGGTTTGTAGCAGGCCACACGGTGGCATAGCACTGTTGCATCACAGCAAGAAGGTTCTGGGTTCGAACCCAGTGTGGAGTTTGCATGTTCTTCCTGTGTCTGTATGGGTTTCCCCCACACTCCAAAAGACGTGTGGTTAGGTTAACACAGGGCAGCCGGAGCCTGAAGGTTGAGCTGAAGTGCTTTTGAGCAAGGCACCTAATCCCCAACTGCTACCCAGGTGCTGTAGCATAGCTGCCTACTGCTCTGGGTATGCGTTTGTGTGTGCATATGTGTATTCGCTGCTTCAGCTGGGTTAAATTTCACTGTCCTTAAGTGTACGTGTGATAAATAAATAATTGCTTCTTCTTCTAGCGAATCCCAAGAATCCTGGCGCAAGATAAGTAAGAATATACCCTGAATGGCAATTAGTACGTAGCTCAGTGAGGTTCTGTGTTACTGATCAGGGGTGGGTTTCCCAAAAGCATCATAGTACAAAGATCATCATTAAATGGTAGAGCGCGTGTTACAATGAACACTCTCTCGCCGAGTTAAGATGCTCTTAGCATAAAGAGGCTTTTAGGAAACCCACCCCTGATGACACCTCCAAGCTGTTACTGTTGAGCCCTTCCTTGAACAAAACCCTGAACCCTCTCTGCTCCAGGGACGCTGTATCATGGCTGACCCTGCACTTTGACCCAAGCTTCCTAAGAAGCTGGGATATGTGAAGAAAATGATTTGACTCCACTGGAAAGGCTTCTTCTTCTGTGTCTAAAAGTTTCGCCTCGGCCACTTCCCTGCATGTTGTCAGAAGGTGAGAGGAAACTGGAAAACTTGGAGGAATCTCATAGGGACATGGAGAACATGTGAAATTCCACACAAACAGCAACCCAAGCTCAGGAATGAATCTGGGACCCTGGAGCTGTAGTGCTACCCAATTCACTACCATTTCACCATTGGATACAATGTCATGCTCACAACCGTGCAAAGGAAAAAGGGTTTCCCGGAAATTTTCTGGACAGATAACTGTTCTAGTTTTCTCGGAAGTCCTTTGGGGAACCTGTTCTTCCAGAGGGACAAACTAAGGAACTCTCCAAAGTACGAATGTACAACATGAGTTCTCGAGTCTAAAACTTTAGAGTTTTAAAGGTACACTATATCTTCGTAACAGCACAGATTGGTCATTTCCCCGCCATAACACACTTATTAAACCTAGTACTGGTGAGTTGAATTTGAGCAGTGAAACCACCAAACTGTGCTGGAATCTGGTTTTCCAGGGCCGGATTGGATAACCCTGCCACTAACCGAGGTTATAAAAGAAGTGGACCACCCAAGTGAAATCTTTGTAACATGAAGGGTACAATTTTAATAATTTTGAGTTTCGTGTTTTAATTAATTTTCTGGATGTTTTTATCTTGTACAGGATCAGTATTACTCCCTCAGACGATTCAGCATTGCATCACAACTCCCTGAAAACGATGACGAGCACCACACCCATTATCATGCAACAACTGTTTGTAGTGTTTTGCTTTGACAAAACAACAGGTTCACACAAGACATCAATCTCTCAATCTTTTTAAAGCAAGTGTTTAGGCAAACCGAGAGCGAATACAATCATACAGATCGTGTTTCACTATGAAAATAAACCGTATTCAGGATTTACTGTCACATTCTTTAAGAATTGATTCATTGTCTTTTTTCCAGCGTACTAGTCACACATCAACTGGCTCGGCCCGAGTGTAATGAATGACCGAAAGGATTTGCTCATAGTGCCCCACCTCTTTAAGCATGTCTCAACCACAGCTTATCTCATCAGGGTGCTCACTAAGTGTCTACACTCAGGGCCTGGCTGTCTGAACTTATCAGATGATTCATCTGAGGATTTATATCAACTTCCCCTCGAGACAATGTACACCTGTCAGCCATCAGCCCAACAGGCAGTTCCTGCTTTCTTCTCATCAATGGTAAACCTGAAATAAGAGTCCATTTTTGTGTCTTGTTAGTTAGTTCACAGACAAGAAAATAAGTTGCTTTGTGACATGACTCGCATGGTGAATGACTCGATGGCCAAAAATGTTGGTGCTCCAAGAGTAAGTACCTGATCAAAGAATAGCATAAATGAATGAATACACAGACATGATCTCAGAGGCTTCACCACAAGATGCAAACCTGTGGTGATTCTCAAGAACAACAACAAAAAAAAGTTTACAGTTTGTAAAAAGCCCATTTTGTAAAAGCCTGTAGGACCATGGACAGATGTAAAGTTTAACATGTAAACAGAACAATGGAATGGAAATGATGTGAAAGAAAAGAGGAACTCGTGATCATCATCTAAAATATGGTGGAAGTAGGAGATCAATTAGATGTGTGGTTGCCAGTGGAACCAGCTCACTTGTCTCCCTCTTCTTTGGTGAAGGTGTGCCAGACCTTCCGAAGACCAGGAATTCTGAAGAGTACTCAGATTCAACCAGTGGAACTTGACCTTGCGGCAAGATCCTAAAGCAAAAACCTCATTGCTAAAACAAGGTGTTACAAGGCCAACATTTACAAAGTTCTTGCATGGCAAGTCAATGACAAGATGCATCACTTCCCCCAAAACAAGCAGGAACTGAAAACATGGCGTGGCATAGAGCCATGACGGAAGTTATCTTTTAGGTTATGTAAGGAATAAAACACAAGGAGGTGTGCTGTTTCAGGAAAATAAATCAGTGACGGAGGCTCTCGCGTTCACTCGCAGCGGAACCATGAATCAGCCACCCTAACCTCAGATTTTCTGCTTAAATTGCACTTGATCAAGCTTTATCGAGCGCTGCCCTCAATAAGAATTGATTCTGTCATTGATAATCTGATGTGGTTCAGGGACTGTTTACTGCCCTTTCTAAGTCAGACACACACAGACAACATCTCAGGGTGAGGAATTTCCATTCAGCACTTGGAAACACTTGACTCAACATCATGTTTACAATTCTTCACATGACAAGTACGTCAATTTCAGAGTAGGCATGATGGAAGACTTGCAAATGCATTCCATAGATCATTCACATAGATTTAAGAACAGAGCAAATACGCCAGCATTTCCTTGAAGCACACAAAGTTCAGAGGACTTCCAGTCAAGCGGACAAAAGAACAATGCAGAGCAGGGTCAACAGGAATTCCAATCTAGACCAGTCTTCATGTTTAGTTTAGAGGTTAAAGTGCAAACTACATGGAATCAACACGCACACCAGCTTAAATTTTTCAGCATCTCAGACATCACGTAGTGAAGTACACTATATGTCTAAAATTAACTCAACACCTGGCCCCTACATTTATGTGCACTGACCGATTGAGTCCCTCTTTCATGTTATGATAGCCTCCACTCTTTTACAAAGTCTTTCCATTAGATTTTGGAGTGTGGCTGGAGGGATTTGTGCTCATTCGGCCACAAGAGTACTCATGAGATCAGGCACTGGTGTTGGGTGAGAAGGCCTGGAGCTCAATCGACGTTCCAGTTCATCCCAAAGGTGTTCATTGGGGTTGAGGTCAGGGATCTCTGCAGGACACTCAAGTTCTTTGACTCCAACCTTGGCAAACCATGTCTTCATAGAGCTCGTTTTGTGCACAGGGGCATTGTTATGATGGAATAGGTTTGGACCTCTTAGTTCCAGTGAAGGGAAATTGTAACGCTAAAGTAGTCAAAGACGTTCTAGACAATTGTGTGCTTTGAACATTGTTGCAACAGTTTGAAGCAGGCCTACATATGGGTGTGATGGTACTTTGGCGATATAGTGTACTGAAGATGCGTAGTCCAAAGTTTCAAGGCAGAAGTGTACATTGGAAGTGATCTGAATGACATGAATATGAAAATGCCATCACTGAACAAATGTACTCTGAAGCAAGTGTTCTTCCAGTTTGCATATGATGGCAGACATATGCTGAGTGTCCCTTACTCATTATTCACCTCATAGCTCCAGAGAAATACCAAGCATTTCAAACCTCTCTCAGATGACATGTTTCTGTTTTAGTCAGCATTAACTTTTTCAGCAGTTTGTGCTACAGTAGCTGTTCTGTGGGATTGGACCATATGGGCTAGCCTTCATGCCAATCAAAGAGCTTTCGACACCCATGACCTGAGTGCCAGTTCACCGGTTGTCCTTCCTTGGACCACTTTTGGTAGGTACTAACCACTGCATACTGGGAACACCTCACAAGATGTGCCATTTTGGAGATGCTCAGCCCCAGTCATTTAGCCATCACAATTTGGCCCTTATCAAAGTCACTCAGATCCTTATGCTTGCCCATTTTTCCTGCTTCCAACACATCAACTTCAAGAACTGACTGTTCTCTTACTGCCCGATACAGTATATCCCACCCCTCGACAGGTGCCAGTGTATTGAGATAATCAAATGTTATTCACTTCACCTGTCAGTGGTTTTAGCGTTATGGCTGATTGGTGGATACTTATGCATACATTCATGTTGCAACTTGGTTTAACTCTTTTTCCAAGCATAGGTGCAACCATAATTCATTTCCTTATAATTTCAGGAGAGAACATGGTCTTCATCAGAACCAAACTGCACCAATGCAATGACAACAGTTGCAGCAAAAGCTGGCTGGAGAGGGTGCAAGAGCACATTGTCCCCCTGGCTGTTTCTGTTGGCCAACATCTTGAGCCAAAGTCGTATCTTCTTTATAGATCAAGAGCATGTGGACATGTTTGTATACAGGAGTATTACAGAATTAAGGTCGGTCAGAAAATAAACAAACAATGCTCATAAGTATTGTATATATGTTAGGGACTGCCATCTTGTGTCCATGGTTAAACACTGATTATATATTGATAACTACTACCATCTTCCTCTTTATACCCGAGTGCTGGTGAATCCCTCATTCTGGAGGGCAAGAATTTATTTTCCATTTAGTTCTTCTAAATGTTATTTCTAAAGTAACAAATTATACACTGACTCGTATGGTAAAACACTCCACATAAACATTTTTAAGATGTTTATTTGGAGATAGTTTATTTTAGCATTGAACAAGAGTTTTCAGTTTTAGCACTTTGGAAAAGAGGTAAAGCAGTTCCTCTCCCCCAGATACAAGAAAGTTTCCTGGGGGGGGGGCCCTTTGTGGTTTCTTAAACATGACCAACAGCACTTATTGCCATTTCTAGAGCTGCTGGAGCATCATTCATAACACTGATATTCAACATTAAATCACACCACCAGTCATTGATTATTAGCTCATCAGGCCAACAAGCAATGAACTGATGCCATCATGCGTGGTCCGTTTTCCATCCGGCATCGTCCACATTTCACAAAACTCACTTCTCACTCAATCCTTCACCAAATTTTATGCATTTTGGCAGGAAGGTAGGTCTGCCTGGGGGGCACATAGCTTCTGTGCAAGTTTGCATATTTGCAATTAATAATGAAGATATGGAATAATTAAGCATGAACAAGCAGCTTTCACACCAATGGCTTCTTCTCCCTCAATTCTTCACCGATTTTGAGTCTTTCTGGAGCTGGAGTGAGCCATGCTGCCATCGATGGTCTCGTTTTCCTTGAGCAGCACACCTATTGTGTTTTATTCCATCTTCCTTGCCTGTTAGTTTCAGCAAAACCTCCCCCCTGCAAAACTAATCCAAGAGAAACCTGTATTGTCTGGTTTGTCAAGTGATTTATTACAGTATGTACGAAAGCTCAACCACACCCAAAGCAAACTTGAGGGTTTTGCTTAACGGCCCAACAGTAGGATTTAAACTCTTATTAATGCAGAAATATAATTGCTGTATTTACAAATAGTTAAGGAATAAACGCTGGACTCCGTTTTGTTCAGAATGCATCATCCACACCTGAAGAGGTCTCATTCTGCTCAAAACACTGATGAACCAAATGAAAGAAAATAAAAGGCAGTAACATCGAGGAGGGAAAAGTTGTTTTATTAAAACCATGCACATCACATTGTGTTAGTGCAAATATTTAACTCTGTATTTCAGAAACTCTGTTGTAGCTCTCTGTGCTCTTTACAAAATAGAATTTCAAACAATTCTGTTAAAAGGAATTCTGAACTGTTTTTAAATCAATGTTGAAAATTAACAAAATAAAAATGAATAAAAGCAAAAAGTAGTTACAGGTCGAATGCTATGCCACTGGTCTAGAGCAGACTGTCGCAACTCTGAACCTACATTCACCATTCACTTTAAGCCAAACACCTCGACACCTGAATGTTTACGCAGTTATCGAATTGGGCAATCATGTGACAATCAGCACAACATGCGCACAAAAAACAACAAACAAAAAAACAAAAACTTGCAGATACAGGTCAAGAGCTTCAAGCAATGTTCACATCGAACATGAGAACGAAAACGATTGGTACCAGATGGCTGGTTTGAGTTTTTTCAGAAACTGCTGAAAAACAAACAGTCTAGAGTTTACACAGAATGGTACGATAAACAAAACACATTGAGCGAGCGACAGTTCTGAGAGTGGAAACGCCTTGTTGATAAGAGGGCAGAGGAAAACGGCCCGATTGTTTTGAGCTGCCAGGAAGGATACAGTAACTCAACCATTCTTTACACCTGTGGCGAGCAGAAAAGCATCTCAGCATGCACAAAACATTGAACCTTAAAAGGTGAATGGGCTGCAAGAGAAGACGACTACATCAGGTTCTACTCCTGTCAGCCAAGAACAAAAATCTGAGGGCACACTCGCCCAAACTGGACATTTGAAGATTTTTTTTGGGGGGGAATAATCACATCGTCTTTTTCCAGTCTTGAATGGGGGGTGAGTTTCCGAAAAGCATCATAGCACAAAGAGAATTGTTAAATGGTAGAGCGAGCATAACAACGAACACTCTTTCTCCTAGTTAAGATGCTCTTAGCGTTAAGAAGGCTGTTGGGAAACCCACCCCTGACCAGTTTGGGAGAGTATGTGCTCATGATGGCCTCGGATTCTTGTTCTTGGCTGACAGGAGTTGAACCTCGTGGTCTTCTGCTGTTGGAGCAAATCCACCTCAAGGTTTGACGAGAGATGTTTTGTGCATCTCATGTCGAGATGCTTTTCTGCTCACCACGGGTGTAAAGCGTGATGACTGGAGTTACTAGAAACTTCCCATTAGCTCAGACCAGCCTGCTCATTCTCCTCTGATCTCTCAAGTCTTTCCACCTACAGACCAGTTGCCACATGACTGAATGAACGGATAACTGCATGAATGTGCAGGTGTTCCTTTGAAAGTAAATGGTGTGTGTACTTCTTGCTGGTTTTTTTTTTTTCCCCCTCAGTTCTTGACCAGCATGATTAAGCTACATACTCTGAATAAATCAAATTAGCTGGCCATCATGGTACTTTTCTATTCAGCTACAAACCAGACGTATAACGTCTTTTGCCAATTGAATTAGTGTATTGCAATTTGTAACAACTTGCATTAACTTGATAATTTAATTTGCATTAAGAAAAACAGTCGCCTTTGTTCAAACACTTCTAGGTGCATCACAACCATGCATTGTGTGTGACGGATTAAAAAACAAACAAACAATAAAACAAAAACAACCAAACAAGAAACCCATTTCTGAAAAAAAAAAAAAAAAAATCAGAGCAAACAATAAGGATTGGTCGAGTGGGGAAAAAAAAAAAAAGAAAAACAGATAAGACTTTTTAAACAGCATGCGAAACTGTGAGTGAACTTTCATTCTTTGCAAACTGACTGCAGCAGAACATTTGACGTGATCAGTGCCACTGATATTCAACTTTATTTTGTGAATATTATATACATTTACACACATACATTCGTACATACATATTTACAAACAACGCCAAGGTCAGATGTTCTTATCGTGCCTTAGATGTGTGTGAAGGAAGAGCTTTTAAAGTCTGATACCAGCCTTAAAAAAAAAAAAAAAAAAGTTCTCCAAGACGAAATGCTCAGAGATGACTTTTGATGCTTTGGGGAACTTTCAGAGTGAACCTCTCTGTGCTACACCATGCTTTGCATTTATTTTTATTTTTTAATTCCCACAGATGTTTGAGTTAGTTTTGCAATTAAAAAAATAAAGTAATAATAAAATGACATTTATTGACAAGGTGGAACGTTAGGCCATTTGCTCCATAACCGAGAGTTTATTTACAGCGCAGCAGACAAAATGTGAACCAACACCATATAAATCATTGGTTATTTCTCTCCAGCACATACCAACTCCAAATTTGATCAATCATTCGTTCCCATGAACCTGTTAATTACACCATAAATAAATCCACTCCATATTACTGTGCTTCTGTTCAACATTTAAACAATGCAAAAAAAAAACCACAATGCGTCACTTTTTTTTTTTTTTTTATAAAGACTTTACTGATTCGTTCTAAAAAGAACAGCTAGATCTCCATGTTACAGATAAGGCAGCGAGATCCTGGAGACCTGTTCAGGAGGTACTGAAAAACAGTCTGTATATGTTGATCAAGGAAGTGCAGCGCTCAATGATGAGCCTGCCTGAATCTTCAAAACGGAGTGCGTGTCCCCGTCCTACCAATTCCCAATGGCAGGACAGTATGTTGTTAAAAGCTACAATATTACCCAAGTCATTGTTCTTTACCACCTCAGACTGACACGGAGTCTCTATATCTCAAGGAATTTGAATTAGAAAAGTCCTGTAGTGTCTCACAAGAAGATTTCCTTTTAAAATACACGATATGAAGAAAACTAGGCTAAAGTACAATGACCTTACTGTGCTGCTCATTGGTGTGGCAGGTCGGTTGGAACGCACAATCACAGCACTGAACGATTTCCAGACACTTCAACCGAATGAAACACCGCATTAGTGGAGCATGAGTGGCACGTCACAGAGGACAAAAACGCGCGCGCGCGCGTGTGTATGTATATGAGTAAGTGTTTACACGTATCTAGTAGTAGTTCAATCAGGCACTTCACCTCTTTGTGCCCAATCTTTTATGATTATAATTTTAATTTGGCTTTGCATCTATTCGGAATACCACATTAACACCTAACATGGCAAACCACACACACACAAAAAAAAAAAAAAAATTAACAGAAAACGTTTGGTACCCATGAGGAAGAAAAAAAAAAAAAGCCTAGTTTAGGCCACTTTCATTATCAAGATTCCCATCTAACTGAAAAAAAAAAAAAAAAAGCATATATATTTATTTCATTTTATCTATAACAGAAATTAGACCATTTATACCCCCTTTTTTCTATAATATGTACATTTGCACTTTATACAGTTACGTTGGACACCCTGGAGCTGCACTCTCACATTCAGAGGTAATGAGTCTGGAAACGGCCTGACCTCAGGATTAAAACATGACATTGGGTGGACAGTGAGCCGTGCTGCGTTGTGATTGGTTATCTGCCTCAGGAGGAACTCTTGGATAGGCTGGGATACAGCACCAGTGCTGTCACGGCGACCATGACTGCGACCACCGGCATCCAGGGCATCCAACCGCTCTGAAAAGACGACGAAAAACAGCAGCAGAGTTAACAACAATATTTACATGACAACGGCAGAGTGAGTGAGCGAGCAGCTCTTACAGCACTGGAACTGGCTGCGAGAGAGAGAGAGAGAGAGAAGACCTTGGAAGAAGAAAGAGAATGAACAGAGTGAGAGAGAAAGACATTTATAAATGAATGAAGGAAAGGAAGAGGTTGAATGACAGCATAACACCATCAGAGCAGTCTGGCCATTAAAATCAAACACAGCTTTCTTTCTTTCCAAAGAAAGAAATAAAATAAAGCAGTGCTTAATTTAATTAATAAAAAGAAGCACAAATAAGAAGCATATGAAGGGGGGAAAAAAAAGCCAAAATAATGCAGAATCCCTATTGCAGATTTTCACGTCCAATAGTGGTCCAAGCAAAGACAGACAATAATGGACAAATGATTAGTGGGTGGTTTTGCGTGGACAATATTAGTTGGAAATGGGAAAATATTAGTATCCCCCTAAAATGTTGCTAAGCAACTAAAAAGGATTTTGGGCAAAGCATAAGTGAGGTTTTTTTTTGGGGGGGTGACCATGCACTTTTGATGTACAAGATGGTGAACAGTACAGAGGAACATGACAGGAGACACACAGACATGGACTCGACAGGAGCGCTGTGTACCTTTCTACCACATTTGGCCGAAGCACCAATACAGCAAAGCCAGGATAAGGCCGATGAAAATGGCTTGGACAGGCTGCAATATGGATGGCTAGAGGAGGGAAGGGATATTACAAGAATCAATCTTTAACGTAATCAAACAGAAATTGGCTCTGAAAGGGGCGCACTGTACGGGCTAACTCAAAAACAAAATGGAACAGAAAGCAAGAACTAAAATCAATTCAACAAACATAAAATTACTGAATGTCTGATAGCCACAGATATTAACATCTAGAAGCAGGACATAAACAAGGACAGTGAGAGGCGTTAAGAGACACGTTAAATAAAATCTGCAGTCATTTCTGAAAATAAAATGGAACTGTGTTAAAGGATTCCTCCACGACTATTATTAAACACAAGCATTCGATGATAAATTGCTCAGTTTTGCTCATCGTTTTATCTTACGAGCCACAGACGTCCTGTGTACGACATTACCATGTTCTAAAGTGGAGGAAGGTCCTTTAAGGTTCCAGTCTGAGGAGTGCTGTGTGGCTTCTTTGCTCAATCAGCAGTGAGGTGTTGAGCTAGTGAGAGAAGAACTGTAACACTGAGCAGTGATCACTAACTTTGTGTAGCAAGTTGTCAGGCAATAAAATGCCTGGATTTGGGGAGGAGAGAGAGAGAGAGAGAGAGAGATGGAGGAAAGGAAGAAAAAACAGGAAACTAAAGTTTCAGACATCTTTGGTTGAAAGGCGAATTATGCACATGTGCCTCTCATCATGTCTAATTAAATTTGCTCACATGGCACAAAACCAGTTTCCTATACGTGACCTGAATGTCTGACTGACCCGTTTCCTTATGCTATAGCTGCAGGATGTCAACTTTGTGCTGACTTTGGTGTCTAGAGAGGCTCCTGAGAACCAGCGGCTAATTAGTTGATCAAACACAGAGCTTCACATCCTGGGAAATCAGTCTGGTGCTGAAATACGCTGAACATTACGTAAAAAGGACGGGTGCTGCTTGGAAACGAAAGCAGAAGGCATTTTTCTCTCTTCCTGATGTTTTTTGTGTAGATCAACACACACACACACACACACACACACACACACACACACACACACACACACAGTATGCAAGAGTCCCGATTAGATAAATGCTCAGAGAGAGGAAGTGCTAACAGCTTTGGGAGCTCGAGGAAGACTATTATAACACCTCTCTGGCAAAAAAAAAAAAAAAACTCCAAAGATAACGTGCAACATTTTTCCACTGACCAGGTCAATGTGCTGGTACTGAAGATGGTGCTGAATTACAAATGATGCCTCCGTTTTGTTTAAAAAAAAAAAAAAGTCGTCAGAATCTGTTCAGTTAAAGCATGTGGACTGGAACCAAGAAGCGATGAGGGTTAGGAGCTCCATCGCCATGACAACGGCTCAATCAGTTAACTTACTGACAGTGGAAATAGCTCCATTAAGGAGCGCAACCACACATCAGTGGTCCAAGAAGGAAACAAGCGTGTCATTAATAATTGCGCTGATCTAAACAGGAACTGCAGTGTGTGTGTGTGAAGGGGGGAGGGGGGAATCCAACCAGAAGGACTCGGATAATTAACAGTTATTCCATGAAATCGACGTGCACGTGAGCCGACAGCCGACGAAGCGCGTAGCACCGAGTTGACTGTAAGCCATGTACGACGAGATTGAGTGGAATAACGGTTTTATTCTAACTACATTCACTGGATTTTTGAAAATGGAGCATTTTTATTGTTATTTTTTTGCAAATTTGATAAATAAAAACTTTATCCAAAACATCCGACAAAATCACTTCGGCTTAGAATGTAAACAAACCGGTGAAATTACAGTAGCAATTTGTGAAAAACGCGATAAATTCTTTGGAAAAAAATGCTTACCATCGAATACTTTTATTCCATATTTTGTTGCTTTTTTTGTGTGTATTTTTTGGAGTTTTCTTGGCAGCTGGCAAACCAACTTAAAGGTGCATTACCGCCACCGACTGGGCTGGAGAGTGGTACAGGATTTTTTTTTTTTTTGGGGGGCTGCTACATTCATTCTTTTTAGCCATTTCTGTTTCTTTTCATTACTTGACAATTTTTGGGGCTTTGTTTTCGAGTAGAGTTTCTATTTCATCCACTGTTGGTTCAGCAAAACGCTCTGCCATTTTGTTTTTCTCTACTCACAGTATACGAGCTGATAGCCTGGTAATAGGGTAGCCAATCAGAATGCACAATTGCTCATATCCAGTGAATGTGGAGAGAATAATAATATATAAAAAAAAAAGTGATCAGGATTTATTTTGTAATGTAATTTCCTAACCTTTATTAACCCTTTAAAGCTGTTTTAACTATTTTAACTTTTTGTCAAGTTTTCTACATTACCCGCTCAAGAGAGTGATGCAGCGGCACTTTATTCCTTCAGTCGGTCACCTCATCTGTACACTGCTCAAACAGATCAACTTCCGTGCTAATACAGTCATCAACGCTATCACACTCGTTATCTCAATGATCCCTAACTAGCCGAGCCTCTGCTGTAACTCTGTCGTCTAGCTGCAGTGCATTCTGGAACTGTGTGTCCCAAGTGAGAAAAGAAGCTCTTGCTCTCAGCAAAACCTGAGCACCAGCTTCGCCAACAGGCGCCTTATCAGTGGAAAACGTTTAAGTACATTTGCTGTGTTGCGACCTGCTGGAAAACACACACGACCCTGGTCTAGACAGGAGACGCTGCAGGCGGTGCGTGCGCACTCACATTCTTGCCCTGTTCCTGCAACAGCTTCAGATTGACCTTGCACTGCTCCAGTTCGTCATTAATAGAGCGCTTCTCCTGCTCCGTTTGCTCATACCGCTGCCGCAGGTCGGACAGCTGGCTCTGAGTGTCCTCATACTGCACAGAGAGAGAGCAGAGGAGAGTTATAAACCATTTCTCAAGAACAACAATCTATTCCATAATCCGTACACAACAGCAAACACTCAGCACCTCTTTCTGCAGGTTCTTGGTGCGGTTCTCGGCCTGGGCGAGCTCCACCTTCAGCCTGCTGGCGTCCTGCTGGTGCTGGTTCTGTATGGAACCCAGTTGGTTTTCCAGGTCACCCTGGCTCTTCTCCAGAGCATTCAGGCTGCTGCTCAGAGTGGCACTCTGCTCTCTGGAGCTGCACAACAAAAAGGTTTTGTTATTAACCTTGTAAGCACAGAATCAGGATGAAAGAGAAAACCTGCAGAAAACTAGCAGTCTGTTGCACAGTAATGACCAAATTCATGGTTTTGTACATTTCTGTTCATCAGTGTTTCTTTCATGGTGAGATCCAGCAGGGTTTACACAAGCACATCATGTGTAAACAATAAGGCACATGATTTACACAAACAAGATTGATCTGAAATCCTCAAAGCAACAAGTTTTAGAGACAAGGTGATGACGCACACGGACCTGCTGAGCTCCACTTCCAGCCTGTGCAGTTTCTCCAGCAGAGTTACTTTCTCCGAGCGCAGAGACTCGCACTCTCGATGCAGGGTCGAGCACTCGGCCTGCAACTTCTCCAGCTCACCTGTGCACAAGACAGAGTGTGAGTGTTACACTACATGGGGGAAAAAAATAAATACATTCACGAGAATAAATTTTTAAGACAAACCTGATTCAAATACTTTCAGCTGAGCTTGTGCTAGTCGTCAATAAGTCTGGATTAGTCACCAATCACATTTCACCTTCTAAGACAACACCAATAGGCTACGGACACAATGATGGCTTAATTTTTTTTTTTTATTTTAAAGATTCTTTACAACGTCTTGCAGTACAGACGTCCCGTTTCTTATTTTCTTTCAGCCAATGATGTGCTCTCAAAGCAAGTACACAGCAGCACAGGATTAAAAAGTTTCCATAACACCAGACAGTAAAAGATGCTCTGATTAAGCCGACCGCCTCGACAAGACCAAATAGATACCAGGTGTGACCTAACTGTTAACTAACGCTGTGTAGGCAGATGGATGTTTGTGGAAACAAAGCTCAATACTTTGCGCGTGATGCAAATTTATGCCCGTCTGTGCCCATGTGCTTCACCCTGGCCATTCTCCTGAGCTCTGCTTTTTCTTCAGACTGGAGTGTGGCTTTTCTATTAAATATAGCATTACAGTTCGAGCAGAAACCTCAAGCAGGAGCCTCCATAAACCGGACGTGTGCTGTAGGATTTGTAAACATGTATACACTGCAAGTATGTCACATTTGGAAGCAATTGTGCAAAGTGACTGTTTAAATACGGAAAAATCAATTATGTTGATGCACTCAAGCAGAGGGCAACCATCAGGGCTTTCTCGGCCTTCAGAGAAGGCCCAAACATATCAGCATTTCAAAGGTTATATTTAATTTTTCATAATTATAATTATTCTCTTCTAATTCTGCCTAATTTTCTATCAAATTTGCTTCATAAATGAAAGGGTTACTGTCCTGAAAACATTAAAATCGAGTTATCCAATGAGATTTTTTGTTTGTTGTGTCTTGGCTGAGTTTAGAGCTGCTCACTCACTGGTTAGGACTCCATTGCCGGGACAGAAGGCCACGGCAGTGCATGTTTATGTAGGAAGTGGCAGATGAATTAACCAATCAGATTGATTTATAGTGGGAGGAAGCAAAAAAATGTATCGTCCTCAGCCTTCTCAAAAGGCCAATGCGAGCTTAACTGCAAGTCAGTGCAGCAGTTAAGTCACCTTCCAGCTGGTGTAGCATTCATCAGTAGAGTTCACGAAGGCTAATAAAGCGGTCAAACCAGTGCTATCGAGGGCAAGTAGTACAGGCTAACGACCAAGAAACTAAGATTTCTGTCTCCAGACTCCTCTTCCATGCTGCACGCTTGCTACACTATTTTTCACTCAGACTTAAATATTCATTTCCCTCTGTAATTTACCGAGTTACTTTTAAAATCAACATAAACAGCTACACACAACGGCGCAACCTGGCGGTCTGCCGCTAACCCCTTGCAAAATCCTTTGCCCTGTTGCTTTTTTTTGGTGCGTCTGGCTAAGGTTTGGCTGAGCTCAAGTCACCACTGCACTACAGATACGCTTATTTTTAAATATTTATATGGTGCATGTTTCCTTTCAGCAGTCACAAGAAATTATTGAGGACACAAGTAACAAAACCTGGACATCAGATCTAAATAAGTCTGTAACTTGAACTGCAGCACCAAACAAGGATTTTAAGTAATCATGGAGATGATTAACCACTGAAAACTAACTGGACTAAAATGAGAATGCTTGAGCACCTTGGAGCTGTAAGGCTCGTTCCTGGTGCTGGCTCTGCAGCTTGAAGTTCTCCTGCAGGGTGCTGATCTCCAGCTCGTAACTGGATGCTGCTTTTCTCCACTTGTCGAGTTCAGTCGTGACAGCGGTGAGGTCTCCCTGCAGGGCCGCGATCTCGCGCTCCCTCTCAGCCGTGGCCGCTTCCATGGCGTGGCGGAGCACGAGCACCTCCTCCTGGGCGCTGTAGAGTTCCTCCCGCGTGTTGGAGATGGTGTTCTCTCTCTGTTCACGCAGGGCCTCCATGTCTGACTGCAGCTTGGCGAGCTGGTCTACAGGAACCATTATGCAGGAAAAGGTGAGCTCACAAACTCCAACAAAAGACCATCAACTGTCAGCCTAATTCATTTCTTTACTTTGTTATTACAAGTACATCGAATGTAATGATCAAGTTTTAAAACGTGAAAATTTGCAGCCAGGGAATCCTTCCAGTGCAATTTTTTTTCTCTGAAAAAACACAAGCAGCATTTGTTTTATGGACATAATCCATAGAAAGTATGCACACCCTATTGTTTATTTACACAACCAGACTGGGTATTAACTACTTAGGTAAATGAGCACGAAGTCTTTATGGGAAAATATTAGACCCAGGTCTTGACAGTACGGCCCAAGCCGTAGATGAGGTCTGTACAAATAGACCGAGGTCTGATATTTTCCCATAAAGACAGAGCAAGCGAGGTTAATAAGGAGTTTATTATATGGCTTTTTCTTATTTCCAAGATTAAAACAGACCATCATTATTATGAAGCGTGACGCTGCTTTCAGTCACGTCATATTTATAACGTGGTTGAGTCACGCAAGGAGAATAAACAGTTTCAAAACTGAATTTAATTCTCCACTTGAGTAATACATAAATGTTCTGAAAAAGATAAAATATAATCCATATTGGTTTATTTTTCAACAAAAATTATGCTAGATAATGAAGTTTTTTTTTTTTTTGAGAAAAGGTGCCTTGGAAAGAAAGTGCATAATCGCCCACGGGCATTACGGGAAAACTCTGCCCGCCAAGGAACCAATCAGAGCACACGATGTTACCGGAAGTAGCTCGTGCCGTAAGATAAACCGTGCTAAAAATGCAGCGGCAAAAATCTAGGTTTATTAAAATGGCAGCAACAAAGTTGAATAAACTGTTTCCATTTTAAGACAAGCTAATGCTTGCACTCGTTACTATATCAGATTACTTTATTTAGCTTGGCCATAAAGGGGATGGAAATGATGCAAATTGTACTGTTTCATACCGTATACCATGTCTCAAATGTGCTTTGCTCTACACCCACCTTTCCTTTTCTGTTACAATTTTGTAAGATAAATAAAGCTAATAGTATTTAAAAAAAAACAAAAGATCAACTGTAAGCTACTGCTCACTTGCGTATCCCCCCCCCGCTCTCGCTTATAGCAGAATGCAGGCAATCGAAGGAATAGGACACTTATTCTGAATGTCGACTGCAACAAATAATGAACCCTGAAACAAGTAAAGAGCAGTGTCTCTCCACAGGGATTTCAAATAGCATCCTTTTAAACGAGCATTTTGCTTCTTGAAATGGCGTCAAAATCCACCCTATATGTTTCGTAAATACATTCAGGCAGTAAACAAGAAGTTGATGTGCAACAGATCTGAAAATGGTATACACGGTATCGAACCCCAAGCTGAAGTTTGGTACCAAGTGGCTATGATTCGTGACGGACGGACAGTGGTAAACCAGTATACTCCCTCTCATTCGCGGGGGAGGGGGAATCAAAAACACCCCACTCAGCCCTGAATGCTTGGTGGTAATAAAAAGATGATTTCTTCTAAAATACATCAAGCAACATTTATATTTTTCTCAAAGGTGTGTCTCAAATTCACACTCACTCTGCAGGTACTGGATCTGTTTCGATGATTCCTCAGTCTGCTGCCGGTTGGTTCTCCGTTCCTCTTCAAGCAGAGCTGGAAAAAAAGGTTCAAAAGGAAAGTTAGTTCAGAAAGTCTAAAATAAGATAGAAGTTACTCTGGTTTGATGAACATCTGTAAATCAAGTTGTGTAAAAGTTTAGCTCCTGAAATCACTTGAAACAGAATATTAACAGCATGCATGCTGGAACAAAACGGAAAATTTCAGCTCCATGAGCACAAACGTTCCTTCAGCTGTGTGAAAGTCCTCCTGGGCAAGAGGTTTTAAATGATAAAAATAAACTACATGCAGGATAATAAATTTTTTTAAACATGTTTGAATGCCCAGTTGACTATTATATACAACCTAGAAATATATCCTCATCATGAATCTCCTTAACGGCAGAATCTATGAACACGCGTTGAGATACACTTGGGAATTTATTCCCTCCAGCCATCCCGAAAACACACGGTCTTCTGACTTGCAGCTATAAACCTGCTTAAATATTCCTGTACAGAAATCATGATTTGCAACGTTATGTTTTCAGCCAGACCTGCAAAAATATCATGCTGCCATAACAACCAGGATTGCAGTTCATCACCACCATCAGCCAAACAAATTGAATTATCAGAGGAGAAATGGGAAGATGAAGCGACAACTCAAGGGCATCAATCTCTATCAGGCTTCCTGGATCAGTTTTAAAAAGAGAGAACGTGTCGTAAATCATCTCTCCTGTAGTTTTCTGTATGTTTAAACAGAAAATGTTAACCCAAACTGTCAATCTATATAATGGGAATCATGATCGTTTTATCAGGTTTTCCCCAAGTTCAGGGGGTCAGACATTTGATTAGACGCTCCCACTGTCTTCGCAATTCTCTAAAGCATCTTCAACAGCATTCGACTCCTCTAGATCTACTTCAGTGCATCTTTTCCAGGTCTTCCTTGGCCTTCCACGATTTCTTCAACCATCAACTTCTAATCTACCAGAACGTCAAGGACGTAGGAGCTCATCTGGCCTGCCATCAAAACAACCATGACGACCAAAACATCAAACAGAACTGAAATGCGACAACGTGAGCGAGGACCGACCTCCACCACAAACTGTTTACAACAGGAAAATCAGCAAAGGACTAAATTTTGTTCCCTGACGGAAGATCGACCCAAAACATCAATCAGAACTGAAATCGGGTGAGAACTGTGAAAGGAGATACAATTCCAATGAGAAGTCCCAAAATTTATGTTGACCTAATTAGCAGTTCGTTAGCAAAAAATTTGACAATACAATGACCAAGTGCTGTGCTTGTGGTCTAGTTCTTTCAAACAAAACGATCAGAACTGAAATCCATTGAGAACTGAGAGAGGAGATACGATTTAACAAAGTTTCAAAAAATTGTTGACAACAGGAAAAGCAACAACCAACCAAGTTTTGTTCCTCAAGGGAAGATCTACCCAAAACAAACATGGATCAGAACTGGAATTGGATGAGAAATGAGATAGGAGATACAGTTCTAGTGAGAGGCCTGGAAAAATTTGTTAATTTGGCCTAATTAGTAACTCATTAGCAAAAGATTTGACAAAACAACCACCAAGTTTTGTGTGGAGTAAGGAGTTCTTTCAAATAAAGCAACTGGAATGGAAACGTGTGGAGAACTGACAGAGGAGATACCATTTAACTGAACTGTGGACGACAGACACCACAGCAACAGACCATCAGCCTTATGGCCAGATGAGCTAATAAACTCTTCCAAGTGCCTTATCATCTTTTCTTCTTCTGACGTGACCAAACTATCTCGGTCTCGTCATCATCAATATTTTATCAAGCTGCGTCACACTGCATCGAGCTGCTACTTCTTCACGACTTATCCCATCTCGGAGCCGTACTCCTGCCATACGTCATAACATTCTTCTATCTGCTCTGCGTAATACTTGCTCTAGTCTCTGATTTAGTGCTCAGGTTTCTGATGCATAGATCAGAACTGGGCTTATACACGCGGTATACATCATTCCTCTTATTTTCAGTTGCATGCCCTTATTTGGACATACCACAACAGGGTTTTTTTTTTTTTTTGGAAGCACAACCCCCCGCACAATATCCGCTGCTACAATATATTGCAAACAGAAGTGCAATATGCGTAGTACTGTCCTATAACAAAGGCTTCTGCCAAGTTTCGTGAAATCCCTACAAAAATCCTGAAAGGAGTTGATTTCAGAAGGCGAGAACTCTTTCTGGGGCAGACGGACTTTGCCACGACATAATCCCCCCCTTTGGGCCTTTCAGCCAGCGGGGGATAAACATTACCCTACACAAAAGCACACTTTAAACAGGATTTGTTCAGTACCTTGTAGCTCAAGACATTTCTGCTTGCCGGTGTTTGCGAGCTCCTGTGCCTCCAGTAGCTCACGATGCAACTGGTGGATGACCTGCTCCGTGTCTCCAGGCTCTAGGTTGGCCCTCTGCAGCTCATCTATATATACACACAAAAAAAAAAAAAAAACAACAACTGCAATGTTAACAGAATATCACTGATGGGGCAATTACGAAAGTCAAGGTACTCATGCAAAACATTTGAATATGTACCAACAGGACTGTATTTAAAGAACCTGCCCTTAACTCGTACTCAAGCAATGAAATCAAAGGGTTGTCAACTGGCAGCTTATGGTCTGGATGTATTTCAGCTGACCAAACAGTTCCGGGAACACACAATTCTGCAATTCCAGATTTCTAAACACAGACCAACTTCTTTTCAGGAGCATCTACTGTGGTTAACGATGCCTTTCTATAAATTATTTAGCTGAAGGCAGCTCATCAGACCAGAGAACAGCTACAGGGCCAGTCATTATTAGTGTAAACTATTTTCGATTAATTTTTTTCAATTTCTATACTGCCTACATGGCTTATTTGAAATAAAAGCTGATGACCAAAAAAAAAGACAAAATCGGCATTTACTCTCCTCAAACTGAATATCGATGCGGTTTCATTTGTTCAGAGTCCATGATGCGAATCAAGCGATGACTTCTTTATAGCCATGAACACCACCTCACTAATGGTTAAGCATTAAAAGTTAAATGTTTTTACCACTCATTATTTCTCCGGAGCAAGTTTTATGTATCTGGACCCAGAAATAAAAAACAACTCTGAAGTCACACCTCGCCAAATCCATCTGCCCACAACATTTCTTGCCAAGCACAAACTGCTAACACAGACATAGTGAGCGAGTGCCGACTATCTAATTTAGCACACTGTGTAAATTCAGATCGCTCATCCACAAGCTCCGCCCCTTGCCACGGCGAAGACTAGATCTTCACTGCACCTAATGCGTTCTAAATTTTCGTCAACTTGGCAGTGAAATTCAAATCTGTTCTTTAAGTTAACACATCCTGACACTGCATATTTCTCCATCACATGGATAACATGGTGCATTATGTGGAGAACTTCACTGTTGGTAGTCCAAACCCACTGAATGACAGCTCCAGGAGCAGGCTTTAAGCTCAAGTGCTTGCGGCTACGCTGACGAGATATCGTCGCCACTTCTCTCGCTTTTCCGACTCGTTTCCCCACGGAGAGGCCCTTCCTTGTGCTCGAGAAACGACGGGCTTTGGCAAAAACCTCAGCTCCGTCCATAAACCAGTGGATATCACTGGTCTCGGTACAGATGTGAACACTGATGTCATACTCCAATTTCAGCTCAAAGTGATTGGACTTTACGTCAGATGCCTGTCAAATGAGGTTTTGAGGTTTTTACAAGGCTCGGGCAAGTTCTCAAGCTGAGAGATGATGCAAGAAACACTCCCCTCCTCTGATCTTCTGCCATAGACTTAATGAGAAGGCAGGATGTGAGCCATCGTTTATAAGAGTCATCACTGGCTTCATCTTAATTACACAGGAGTACTGCTTAGATAACATCATATAAAGTGTAGCCTGAAAGGCATTATGAGATTAGAATGACTCTGCGTTACTGCTATGAAGCTTGACTGAATGTATGGAGACAAAAACATCCCTTTTCACTGGAAAAACACTCAAATGCTTTTAGATACATCATGAAATACCATGACATAAAGCAATAAAACCTAACAGAGCATGTTGTCGTGGGAAATTAATCAAGCAGCGTTACTAGAGATTTATTTATTTTTAAAAAATCGTTTTTCCCCCCATTTACAGCTATGTGTTGTGGAATATCAGGGGAACAAATTCTAATCAGCAATGACGAGACTCCCTGCATATACTACCTCATACACAATTGTTATTCAGAAAACAATAAGATACCAAGTCTATTCTAAAAAAATCGCTTTAAAAATCAATCAAGGCAGTCTGAATGAAACACTGTCCAATTAGATGAAGGACGACACTGAAAGAAGGCTGAGAGTTTGGCTCAAAAAAAAATAGGCCAGTAGTCCTGTTAGCTCATTTCTATTCACTTGTGCTACAAAAGCACTTTAACACATGCCAGGAAAAGGAGCACAACAGAAATGTAGGCTCTGTGTAATCCCCAACCACTCAAGTACTCACTCACTACTGGACTCGCATTCATTCCTTAACTTGGCTTTGATCAAATGGTTCACTTGATCCACTCACTTTTGGTGACTCCTCGCTTCCTGAACAGCCACACAGGAGTTCTGCCTGGAAAGCTTTCACACTCACGCTGCCATTTAGCTCATTTGGAGCATTTTGGTTACAAGTGCTGACAATGTGCCTGCCCTTATTGCAAATATCACCTTATTTTGCCGTTATTTCTATTCAAGGGTCATCACCAACCTTGTATACATGCTAGAGCTAAAAATAAACCCCAAGGGTGAGGCACGCAAAGATTCAAAACAAAAAAAGATTTGTAAAGTGCTCATAGCGAAAGAGAGAGTGAGTTCTGAGTGCTAAATATACAATGTGTAAATACATATGAATGGGCATCAAGAGATACTAATATGACGTTCTCAAGAAATGAGTCTTTGGAACTGATGAGTCGATTCACAATATTTAAAACAACAAAAACGCAGCAGCATTCATTTCCCTATCAACTTGAATTATTTGTTAAAAAAAAGCCACATTTATTTTCCCATTATCACCTTAAATTATTTTTGCTAAATTAAAAAAAAGCAGCATTTATTTTCCTATTATCAACTTAAATTAAAAGTTAAATTAAAAAAAATAAAAACCCCACCCCTTTGTTTCACTTTCTTAATAACCGACAATAATTTAGCCACATTTGTAAAGGTTGGAGTAAAATGTAATAAACTAGTAACTAGAATATTCCTTTTATTAAAAAGACTCTTAAATAGGCCTTTTCTTAATAAACTTTTAGACTACCTCCAATTGCTTCTTTTGCCTTTAGTATTCTGTAAAAACAGTGCTCCGATTTCTTGTTAAATCCATTTGTACAAACCACACATTTGTGCAGCAGCTCTTTCCCATTTTAGATCATTAGAGCTGTGTTACTTCCGCCTACGGTGAAGTCATGCCTATTCCTGCTGCTGTATGTAATTGTGCCTTCTGCTGTCTCAACAATGCAATTACAGCTCGGAAAAATTAATTACACAGCCTGACGATCACCACGATTCATTTATTTTGGTTAAAATGGTCAAATTGGCATCACGATTTATTGTCACATCATGTACCGTTACATGCTTAGTGAGGGTGTTTTCAAACCCGAGTCCACACCCAAGACAGATTTAAAGTCATTTGTTGGAGAGACTCAGTTTTACTGTGTGATGCTTATTTTGGGACGCATCAAACAGCTAGATTATACTGCTAAATTTTATTAAATGTGTAGATTCTCAAATGAGAAACTGCGCCTGTGTGCTTGGCCTGTCACACAAACCAAACACAATCACAAGACAAAGTACAATCCATAGATGCACAGCTCAACGTATTTGACTCAAAGAAGAAGAAAATCAGATTGATTACCAATTGTAAAACATCATCTTGAACCTTTTTTTTTTCTTTATACAGGGGGGAGAGGGTAAGGAGGAGAAAAAGACTCGAGGCTTATTTGTCCTCAAGAAACCTTTGGGTTGAAGCCGCTCGCAAAAACAATTCCGAGCTTTAAGGAGTTGTGGTCATTAGCATTTGAATACATTCTTTCCTCAAGTATATCACTAAGCATTCTGTCTCCTTTCCCGACTACAACCACCCTTTCCCAGCAATCAGGAAACTTCAAACAAGTAGTAACACAAGTCAAACCAATCGCATGGGTCCGTGCGCAGTAAACCAAGATTACAAAAAATTAACCCCACTAAACCCTCCCCCTAACAATTTGTGAATATCTGGCTCAATCCCAAACTCCTGCTGCACATACATAAGGCTTCATGTTTGTACTGAGCTTCACGTGCAGTTATGAGCTTAGCACGCTGCGTCACATCGCACTCCTACTGCTCTGCCTGCCATTGTGTCTGTCACCAAGTTCAGGAACACAATGAGGCTCTGAAAGGCCACTTCCTCCCCTGCACCTCCCAGCATGTTAACCAGAGCCTGTGCCTTTTATCAAACTCCCATTAAAGGAAATGAGCTCACTGAACAGATGAGTGCCATATTGAAGCGACAGGAAAAAGTGGTGATCTCAACACAGGCTTATCATCTGCAAAACATTTCGGATGGCCACAAGCTTTTTTCCGACCTGCCAAAAATAGTTCGGAGTTTATGAACAGAAACTATAAGATCGATGACACCATTTCTGAAACGTGAGCGAGTTTTAAGAGACGGTCCAGACGGGGACATTTTGAACGACTAGGAATACGAGCAATCATTTATTTGCTGCTATGATGACATCTTCTGGAAAGGACATGAAAGCAAGCAGCACCATTTCAGGGCTAAAAATTAACTTCAGTGCTTGGTCGCCACTTGGGCCAGGATTTCTGAATTCTTAGCGGCCCAGGCCAAAATAAAAAGTGGCCCTTAAATTTCTTTTAGTCGAACACACAAAAAAATTAAAGCCATTTTTACTTTAACACCCCACTGTGTTTAACGTATGCCCCCAGAAATGGATCATTAGCATTAATACGTTATACTGTGTGTGTCACACGTATTTTTTTTTTCTACATTATTCAAACATTACACTACATGACAGTCATTTAACTAACGTTTTTACTCAAAGTGACAGACAATAAGTGCATGTAGCCAAGAGAATCCAAGAATGACCAGTGCTGAAGTGTAAACAAACAGCCTACAAATACCATCCAATCTCTGGAATGATCAGAGGAGTTAAGAAGTTGAAGCTTGGACAAATACATAGACAAGGAGTTTGTATGTTTGCTTCCAAAGTTTGACAGCATTTGCATTAAAATGGTCAGCCTCGGCTTCTCTGACCGAGCTTTTGCTTCTTGAGCCTATACCAGAACCATAACTATAACCATAAGCACCGAGCTCTAGTCTAATAGAACTCTACCAGCTTATTGTACCGTGATGTCTCTTGTATAGGCTCAAGAAGCAAAAGCTCGGTCAGAGAAGCCGAGGCTGACCATTTTAATGCAAATGCTGTCAAACTTTGGAAGCAAACATACAAACTCCTTGTCTATGTATTTGTCCAAGCTTCAACTTCTTAACTCCTCTGATCATTCCAGAGATTGGATGGTATTTGTAGGCTGTTTGTTTACACTTCAGCACTGGTCATTCTTGGATTCTCTTGGCTACATGCACTTATTGTCTGTCACTTTGAGTAAAAACGTTAGTTAAATGACTGTCATGTAGTGTAATGTTTGAATAATGTAGAAAAAAAAAATACGTGTGACACACACAGTATAACGTATTAATGCTAATGATCCATTTCTGGGGGCATACGTTAAACACAGTGGGGTGTTAAAGTAAAAATGGCTTTAATTTTTTTGTGTGTTCGACTAAAAGAAATTTAAGGGCCACTTTTTATTTTGGCCTGGGCCGCTAAGAATTCAGAAATCCTGGCCCAAGTGGCGACCAAGCACTGAAGTTAATTTTTAGCCCTGAAATGGTGCTGCTTGCTTTCATGTCCTTTCCAGAAGATGTCATCATAGCAGCAAATAAATGATTGCTCGTATTCCTAGTCGTTCAAAATGTCCCCGTCTGGACCGTCTCTTAAAACTCGCTCACGTTTCAGAAATGGTGTCATCGATCTTATAGTTTCTGTTCATAAACTCCGAACTATTTTTGGCAGGTCGGAAAAAAGCTTGTGGCCATCCGAAATGTTTTGCAGATGATAAGCCTGTGTTGAGATCACCACTTTTTCCTGTCGCTTCAATATGGCACTCATCTGTTCAGTGAGCTCATTTCCTTTAATGGGAGTTTGATAAAAGGCACAGGCTCTGGTTAACATGCTGGGAGGTGCAGGGGAGGAAGTGGCCTTTCAGAGCCTCATTGTGTTCCTGAACTTGGTGACAGACACAATGGCAGGCAGAGCAGTAGGAGTGCGATGTGACGCAGCGTGCTAAGCTCATAACTGCACGTGAAGCTCAGTACAAACATGAAGCCTTATGTATGTGCAGCAGGAGTTTGGGATTGAGCCAGATATTCACAAATTGTTAGGGGGAGGGTTTAGTGGGGTTAATTTTTTGTAATCTTGGTTTACTGCGCACGGACCCATGCGATTGGTTTGACTTGTGTTACTACTTGTTTGAAGTTTCCTGATTGCTGGGAAAGGGTGGTTGTAGTCGGGAAAGGAGACAGAATGCTTAGTGATATACTTGAGGAAAGAATGTATTCAAATGCTAATGACCACAACTCCTTAAAGCTCGGAATTGTTTTTGCGAGCGGCTTCAACCCAAAGGTTTCTTGAGGACAAATAAGCCTCGAGTCTTTTTCTCCTCCTTACCCTCTCCCCCCTGTATAAAGAAAAAAAAAAGGTTCAAGATGATGTTTTACAATTGGTAATCAATCTGATTTTCTTCTTCTTTGAGTCAAATACGTTGAGCTGTGCATCTATGGATTGTACTTTGTCTTGTGATTGTGTTTGGTTTGTGTGACAGGCCAAGCACACAGGCGCAGTTTCTCATTTGAGAATCTACACATTTAATAAAATTTAGCAGTATAATCTAGCTGTTTGATGCGTCCCAAAATAAGCATCACACAGTAAAACTGAGTCTCTCCAACAAATGACTTTAAATCTGTCTTGGGTGTGGACTCGGGTTTGAAAACACCCTCACTAAGCATGTAACGGTACATGATGTGACAATAAATCGTGATGCCAATTTGACCATTTTAACCAAAATAAATGAATCGTGGTGATCGTCAGGCTGTGTAATTAATTTTTCCGAGCTGTAATTGCATTGTTGAGACAGCAGAAGGCACAATTACATACAGCAGCAGGAATAGGCATGACTTCACCGTAGGCGGAAGTAACACAGCTCTAATGATCTAAAATGGGAAAGAGCTGCTGCACAAATGTGTGGTTTGTACAAATGGATTTAACAAGAAATCGGAGCACTGTTTTTACAGAATACTAAAGGCAAAAGAAGCAATTGGAGGTAGTCTAAAAGTTTATTAAGAAAAGGCCTATTTAAGAGTCTTTTTAATAAAAGGAATATTCTAGTTACTAGTTTATTACATTTTACTCCAACCTTTACAAATGTGGCTAAATTATTGTCGGTTATTAAGAAAGTGAAACAAAGGGGTGGGGTTTTTATTTTTTTTAATTTAACTTTTAATTTAAGTTGATAATAGGAAAATAAATGCTGCTTTTTTTTAATTTAGCAAAAATAATTTAAGGTGATAATGGGAAAATAAATGTGGCTTTTTTTTAACAAATAATTCAAGTTGATAGGGAAATGAATGCTGCTGCGTTTTTGTTGTTTTAAATATTGTGAATCGACTCATCAGTTCCAAAGACTCATTTCTTGAGAACGTCATATTAGTATCTCTTGATGCCCATTCATATGTATTTACACATTGTATATTTAGCACTCAGAACTCACTCTCTCTTTCGCTATGAGCACTTTACAAATCTTTTTTTGTTTTGAATCTTTGCGTGCCTCACCCTTGGGGTTTATTTTTAGCTCTAGCATGTATACAAGGTTGGTGATGACCCTTGAATAGAAATAACGGCAAAATAAGGTGATATTTGCAATAAGGGCAGGCACATTGTCAGCACTTGTAACCAAAATGCTCCAAATGAGCTAAATGGCAGCGTGAGTGTGAAAGCTTTCCAGGCAGAACTCCTGTGTGGCTGTTCAGGAAGCGAGGAGTCACCAAAAGTGAGTGGATCAAGTGAACCATTTGATCAAAGCCAAGTTAAGGAATGAATGCGAGTCCAGTAGTGAGTGAGTACTTGAGTGGTTGGGGATTACACAGAGCCTACATTTCTGTTGTGCTCCTTTTCCTGGCATGTGTTAAAGTGCTTTTGTAGCACAAGTGAATAGAAATGAGCTAACAGGACTACTGGCCTATTTTTTTTTGAGCCAAACTCTCAGCCTTCTTTCAGTGTCGTCCTTCATCTAATTGGACAGTGTTTCATTCAGACTGCCTTGATTGATTTTTAAAGCGATTTTTTTAGAATAGACTTGGTATCTTATTGTTTTCTGAATAACAATTGTGTATGAGGTAGTATATGCAGGGAGTCTCGTCATTGCTGATTAGAATTTGTTCCCCTGATATTCCACAACACATAGCTGTAAATGGGGGGAAAAACGATTTTTTAAAAATAAATAAATCTCTAGTAACGCTGCTTGATTAATTTCCCACGACAACATGCTCTGTTAGGTTTTATTGCTTTATGTCATGGTATTTCATGATGTATCTAAAAGCATTTGAGTGTTTTTCCAGTGAAAAGGGATGTTTTTGTCTCCATACATTCAGTCAAGCTTCATAGCAGTAACGCAGAGTCATTCTAATCTCATAATGCCTTTCAGGCTACACTTTATATGATGTTATCTAAGCAGTACTCCTGTGTAATTAAGATGAAGCCAGTGATGACTCTTATAAACGATGGCTCACATCCTGCCTTCTCATTAAGTCTATGGCAGAAGATCAGAGGAGGGGAGTGTTTCTTGCATCATCTCTCAGCTTGAGAACTTGCCCGAGCCTTGTAAAAACCTCAAAACCTCATTTGACAGGCATCTGACGTAAAGTCCAATCACTTTGAGCTGAAATTGGAGTATGACATCAGTGTTCACATCTGTACCGAGACCAGTGATATCCACTGGTTTATGGACGGAGCTGAGGTTTTTGCCAAAGCCCGTCGTTTCTCGAGCACAAGGAAGGGCCTCTCCGTGGGGAAACGAGTCGGAAAAGCGAGAGAAGTGGCGACGATATCTCGTCAGCGTAGCCGCAAGCACTTGAGCTTAAAGCCTGCTCCTGGAGCTGTCATTCAGTGGGTTTGGACTACCAACAGTGAAGTTCTCCACATAATGCACCATGTTATCCATGTGATGGAGAAATATGCAGTGTCAGGATGTGTTAACTTAAAGAACAGATTTGAATTTCACTGCCAAGTTGACGAAAATTTAGAACGCATTAGGTGCAGTGAAGATCTAGTCTTCGCCGTGGCAAGGGGCGGAGCTTGTGGATGAGCGATCTGAATTTACACAGTGTGCTAAATTAGATAGTCGGCACTCGCTCACTATGTCTGTGTTAGCAGTTTGTGCTTGGCAAGAAATGTTGTGGGCAGATGGATTTGGCGAGGTGTGACTTCAGAGTTGTTTTTTATTTCTGGGTCCAGATACATAAAACTTGCTCCGGAGAAATAATGAGTGGTAAAAACATTTAACTTTTAATGCTTAACCATTAGTGAGGTGGTGTTCATGGCTATAAAGAAGTCATCGCTTGATTCGCATCATGGACTCTGAACAAATGAAACCGCATCGATATTCAGTTTGAGGAGAGTAAATGCCGATTTTGTCTTTTTTTTTGGTCATCAGCTTTTATTTCAAATAAGCCATGTAGGCAGTATAGAAATTGAAAAAAATTAATCGAAAATAGTTTACACTAATAATGACTGGCCCTGTAGCTGTTCTCTGGTCTGATGAGCTGCCTTCAGCTAAATAATTTATAGAAAGGCATCGTTAACCACAGTAGATGCTCCTGAAAAGAAGTTGGTCTGTGTTTAGAAATCTGGAATTGCAGAATTGTGTGTTCCCGGAACTGTTTGGTCAGCTGAAATACATCCAGACCATAAGCTGCCAGTTGACAACCCTTTGATTTCATTGCTTGAGTACGAGTTAAGGGCAGGTTCTTTAAATACAGTCCTGTTGGTACATATTCAAATGTTTTGCATGAGTACCTTGACTTTCGTAATTGCCCCATCAGTGATATTCTGTTAACATTGCAGTTGTTGTTTTTTTTTTTTTTTTGTGTGTATATATAGATGAGCTGCAGAGGGCCAACCTAGAGCCTGGAGACACGGAGCAGGTCATCCACCAGTTGCATCGTGAGCTACTGGAGGCACAGGAGCTCGCAAACACCGGCAAGCAGAAATGTCTTGAGCTACAAGGTACTGAACAAATCCTGTTTAAAGTGTGCTTTTGTGTAGGGTAATGTTTATCCCCCGCTGGCTGAAAGGCCCAAAGGGGGGGATTATGTCGTGGCAAAGTCCGTCTGCCCCAGAAAGAGTTCTCGCCTTCTGAAATCAACTCCTTTCAGGATTTTTGTAGGGATTTCACGAAACTTGGCAGAAGCCTTTGTTATAGGACAGTACTACGCATATTGCACTTCTGTTTGCAATATATTGTAGCAGCGGATATTGTGCGGGGGGTTGTGCTTCCAAAAAAAAAAAAAAACCCTGTTGTGGTATGTCCAAATAAGGGCATGCAACTGAAAATAAGAGGAATGATGTATACCGCGTGTATAAGCCCAGTTCTGATCTATGCATCAGAAACCTGAGCACTAAATCAGAGACTAGAGCAAGTATTACGCAGAGCAGATAGAAGAATGTTATGACGTATGGCAGGAGTACGGCTCCGAGATGGGATAAGTCGTGAAGAAGTAGCAGCTCGATGCAGTGTGACGCAGCTTGATAAAATATTGATGATGACGAGACCGAGATAGTTTGGTCACGTCAGAAGAAGAAAAGATGATAAGGCACTTGGAAGAGTTTATTAGCTCATCTGGCCATAAGGCTGATGGTCTGTTGCTGTGGTGTCTGTCGTCCACAGTTCAGTTAAATGGTATCTCCTCTGTCAGTTCTCCACACGTTTCCATTCCAGTTGCTTTATTTGAAAGAACTCCTTACTCCACACAAAACTTGGTGGTTGTTTTGTCAAATCTTTTGCTAATGAGTTACTAATTAGGCCAAATTAACAAATTTTTCCAGGCCTCTCACTAGAACTGTATCTCCTATCTCATTTCTCATCCAATTCCAGTTCTGATCCATGTTTGTTTTGGGTAGATCTTCCCTTGAGGAACAAAACTTGGTTGGTTGTTGCTTTTCCTGTTGTCAACAATTTTTTGAAACTTTGTTAAATCGTATCTCCTCTCTCAGTTCTCAATGGATTTCAGTTCTGATCGTTTTGTTTGAAAGAACTAGACCACAAGCACAGCACTTGGTCATTGTATTGTCAAATTTTTTGCTAACGAACTGCTAATTAGGTCAACATAAATTTTGGGACTTCTCATTGGAATTGTATCTCCTTTCACAGTTCTCACCCGATTTCAGTTCTGATTGATGTTTTGGGTCGATCTTCCGTCAGGGAACAAAATTTAGTCCTTTGCTGATTTTCCTGTTGTAAACAGTTTGTGGTGGAGGTCGGTCCTCGCTCACGTTGTCGCATTTCAGTTCTGTTTGATGTTTTGGTCGTCATGGTTGTTTTGATGGCAGGCCAGATGAGCTCCTACGTCCTTGACGTTCTGGTAGATTAGAAGTTGATGGTTGAAGAAATCGTGGAAGGCCAAGGAAGACCTGGAAAAGATGCACTGAAGTAGATCTAGAGGAGTCGAATGCTGTTGAAGATGCTTTAGAGAATTGCGAAGACAGTGGGAGCGTCTAATCAAATGTCTGACCCCCTGAACTTGGGGAAAACCTGATAAAACGATCATGATTCCCATTATATAGATTGACAGTTTGGGTTAACATTTTCTGTTTAAACATACAGAAAACTACAGGAGAGATGATTTACGACACGTTCTCTCTTTTTAAAACTGATCCAGGAAGCCTGATAGAGATTGATGCCCTTGAGTTGTCGCTTCATCTTCCCATTTCTCCTCTGATAATTCAATTTGTTTGGCTGATGGTGGTGATGAACTGCAATCCTGGTTGTTATGGCAGCATGATATTTTTGCAGGTCTGGCTGAAAACATAACGTTGCAAATCATGATTTCTGTACAGGAATATTTAAGCAGGTTTATAGCTGCAAGTCAGAAGACCGTGTGTTTTCGGGATGGCTGGAGGGAATAAATTCCCAAGTGTATCTCAACGCGTGTTCATAGATTCTGCCGTTAAGGAGATTCATGATGAGGATATATTTCTAGGTTGTATATAATAGTCAACTGGGCATTCAAACATGTTTAAAAAAATTTATTATCCTGCATGTAGTTTATTTTTATCATTTAAAACCTCTTGCCCAGGAGGACTTTCACACAGCTGAAGGAACGTTTGTGCTCATGGAGCTGAAATTTTCCGTTTTGTTCCAGCATGCATGCTGTTAATATTCTGTTTCAAGTGATTTCAGGAGCTAAACTTTTACACAACTTGATTTACAGATGTTCATCAAACCAGAGTAACTTCTATCTTATTTTAGACTTTCTGAACTAACTTTCCTTTTGAACCTTTTTTTCCAGCTCTGCTTGAAGAGGAACGGAGAACCAACCGGCAGCAGACTGAGGAATCATCGAAACAGATCCAGTACCTGCAGAGTGAGTGTGAATTTGAGACACACCTTTGAGAAAAATATAAATGTTGCTTGATGTATTTTAGAAGAAATCATCTTTTTATTACCACCAAGCATTCAGGGCTGAGTGGGGTGTTTTTGATTCCCCCTCCCCCGCGAATGAGAGGGAGTATACTGGTTTACCACTGTCCGTCCGTCACGAATCATAGCCACTTGGTACCAAACTTCAGCTTGGGGTTCGATACCGTGTATACCATTTTCAGATCTGTTGCACATCAACTTCTTGTTTACTGCCTGAATGTATTTACGAAACATATAGGGTGGATTTTGACGCCATTTCAAGAAGCAAAATGCTCGTTTAAAAGGATGCTATTTGAAATCCCTGTGGAGAGACACTGCTCTTTACTTGTTTCAGGGTTCATTATTTGTTGCAGTCGACATTCAGAATAAGTGTCCTATTCCTTCGATTGCCTGCATTCTGCTATAAGCGAGAGCGGGGGGGGGATACGCAAGTGAGCAGTAGCTTACAGTTGATCTTTTGTTTTTTTTTAAATACTATTAGCTTTATTTATCTTACAAAATTGTAACAGAAAAGGAAAGGTGGGTGTAGAGCAAAGCACATTTGAGACATGGTATACGGTATGAAACAGTACAATTTGCATCATTTCCATCCCCTTTATGGCCAAGCTAAATAAAGTAATCTGATATAGTAACGAGTGCAAGCATTAGCTTGTCTTAAAATGGAAACAGTTTATTCAACTTTGTTGCTGCCATTTTAATAAACCTAGATTTTTGCCGCTGCATTTTTAGCACGGTTTATCTTACGGCACGAGCTACTTCCGGTAACATCGTGTGCTCTGATTGGTTCCTTGGCGGGCAGAGTTTTCCCGTAATGCCCGTGGGCGATTATGCACTTTCTTTCCAAGGCACCTTTTCTCAAAAAAAAAAAAAACTTCATTATCTAGCATAATTTTTGTTGAAAAATAAACCAATATGGATTATATTTTATCTTTTTCAGAACATTTATGTATTACTCAAGTGGAGAATTAAATTCAGTTTTGAAACTGTTTATTCTCCTTGCGTGACTCAACCACGTTATAAATATGACGTGACTGAAAGCAGCGTCACGCTTCATAATAATGATGGTCTGTTTTAATCTTGGAAATAAGAAAAAGCCATATAATAAACTCCTTATTAACCTCGCTTGCTCTGTCTTTATGGGAAAATATCAGACCTCGGTCTATTTGTACAGACCTCATCTACGGCTTGGGCCGTACTGTCAAGACCTGGGTCTAATATTTTCCCATAAAGACTTCGTGCTCATTTACCTAAGTAGTTAATACCCAGTCTGGTTGTGTAAATAAACAATAGGGTGTGCATACTTTCTATGGATTATGTCCATAAAACAAATGCTGCTTGTGTTTTTTCAGAGAAAAAAAATTGCACTGGAAGGATTCCCTGGCTGCAAATTTTCACGTTTTAAAACTTGATCATTACATTCGATGTACTTGTAATAACAAAGTAAAGAAATGAATTAGGCTGACAGTTGATGGTCTTTTGTTGGAGTTTGTGAGCTCACCTTTTCCTGCATAATGGTTCCTGTAGACCAGCTCGCCAAGCTGCAGTCAGACATGGAGGCCCTGCGTGAACAGAGAGAGAACACCATCTCCAACACGCGGGAGGAACTCTACAGCGCCCAGGAGGAGGTGCTCGTGCTCCGCCACGCCATGGAAGCGGCCACGGCTGAGAGGGAGCGCGAGATCGCGGCCCTGCAGGGAGACCTCACCGCTGTCACGACTGAACTCGACAAGTGGAGAAAAGCAGCATCCAGTTACGAGCTGGAGATCAGCACCCTGCAGGAGAACTTCAAGCTGCAGAGCCAGCACCAGGAACGAGCCTTACAGCTCCAAGGTGCTCAAGCATTCTCATTTTAGTCCAGTTAGTTTTCAGTGGTTAATCATCTCCATGATTACTTAAAATCCTTGTTTGGTGCTGCAGTTCAAGTTACAGACTTATTTAGATCTGATGTCCAGGTTTTGTTACTTGTGTCCTCAATAATTTCTTGTGACTGCTGAAAGGAAACATGCACCATATAAATATTTAAAAATAAGCGTATCTGTAGTGCAGTGGTGACTTGAGCTCAGCCAAACCTTAGCCAGACGCACCAAAAAAAAGCAACAGGGCAAAGGATTTTGCAAGGGGTTAGCGGCAGACCGCCAGGTTGCGCCGTTGTGTGTAGCTGTTTATGTTGATTTTAAAAGTAACTCGGTAAATTACAGAGGGAAATGAATATTTAAGTCTGAGTGAAAAATAGTGTAGCAAGCGTGCAGCATGGAAGAGGAGTCTGGAGACAGAAATCTTAGTTTCTTGGTCGTTAGCCTGTACTACTTGCCCTCGATAGCACTGGTTTGACCGCTTTATTAGCCTTCGTGAACTCTACTGATGAATGCTACACCAGCTGGAAGGTGACTTAACTGCTGCACTGACTTGCAGTTAAGCTCGCATTGGCCTTTTGAGAAGGCTGAGGACGATACATTTTTTTGCTTCCTCCCACTATAAATCAATCTGATTGGTTAATTCATCTGCCACTTCCTACATAAACATGCACTGCCGTGGCCTTCTGTCCCGGCAATGGAGTCCTAACCAGTGAGTGAGCAGCTCTAAACTCAGCCAAGACACAACAAACAAAAAATCTCATTGGATAACTCGATTTTAATGTTTTCAGGACAGTAACCCTTTCATTTATGAAGCAAATTTGATAGAAAATTAGGCAGAATTAGAAGAGAATAATTATAATTATGAAAAATTAAATATAACCTTTGAAATGCTGATATGTTTGGGCCTTCTCTGAAGGCCGAGAAAGCCCTGATGGTTGCCCTCTGCTTGAGTGCATCAACATAATTGATTTTTCCGTATTTAAACAGTCACTTTGCACAATTGCTTCCAAATGTGACATACTTGCAGTGTATACATGTTTACAAATCCTACAGCACACGTCCGGTTTATGGAGGCTCCTGCTTGAGGTTTCTGCTCGAACTGTAATGCTATATTTAATAGAAAAGCCACACTCCAGTCTGAAGAAAAAGCAGAGCTCAGGAGAATGGCCAGGGTGAAGCACATGGGCACAGACGGGCATAAATTTGCATCACGCGCAAAGTATTGAGCTTTGTTTCCACAAACATCCATCTGCCTACACAGCGTTAGTTAACAGTTAGGTCACACCTGGTATCTATTTGGTCTTGTCGAGGCGGTCGGCTTAATCAGAGCATCTTTTACTGTCTGGTGTTATGGAAACTTTTTAATCCTGTGCTGCTGTGTACTTGCTTTGAGAGCACATCATTGGCTGAAAGAAAATAAGAAACGGGACGTCTGTACTGCAAGACGTTGTAAAGAATCTTTAAAATAAAAAAAAAAAATTAAGCCATCATTGTGTCCGTAGCCTATTGGTGTTGTCTTAGAAGGTGAAATGTGATTGGTGACTAATCCAGACTTATTGACGACTAGCACAAGCTCAGCTGAAAGTATTTGAATCAGGTTTGTCTTAAAAATTTATTCTCGTGAATGTATTTATTTTTTTCCCCCATGTAGTGTAACACTCACACTCTGTCTTGTGCACAGGTGAGCTGGAGAAGTTGCAGGCCGAGTGCTCGACCCTGCATCGAGAGTGCGAGTCTCTGCGCTCGGAGAAAGTAACTCTGCTGGAGAAACTGCACAGGCTGGAAGTGGAGCTCAGCAGGTCCGTGTGCGTCATCACCTTGTCTCTAAAACTTGTTGCTTTGAGGATTTCAGATCAATCTTGTTTGTGTAAATCATGTGCCTTATTGTTTACACATGATGTGCTTGTGTAAACCCTGCTGGATCTCACCATGAAAGAAACACTGATGAACAGAAATGTACAAAACCATGAATTTGGTCATTACTGTGCAACAGACTGCTAGTTTTCTGCAGGTTTTCTCTTTCATCCTGATTCTGTGCTTACAAGGTTAATAACAAAACCTTTTTGTTGTGCAGCTCCAGAGAGCAGAGTGCCACTCTGAGCAGCAGCCTGAATGCTCTGGAGAAGAGCCAGGGTGACCTGGAAAACCAACTGGGTTCCATACAGAACCAGCACCAGCAGGACGCCAGCAGGCTGAAGGTGGAGCTCGCCCAGGCCGAGAACCGCACCAAGAACCTGCAGAAAGAGGTGCTGAGTGTTTGCTGTTGTGTACGGATTATGGAATAGATTGTTGTTCTTGAGAAATGGTTTATAACTCTCCTCTGCTCTCTCTCTGTGCAGTATGAGGACACTCAGAGCCAGCTGTCCGACCTGCGGCAGCGGTATGAGCAAACGGAGCAGGAGAAGCGCTCTATTAATGACGAACTGGAGCAGTGCAAGGTCAATCTGAAGCTGTTGCAGGAACAGGGCAAGAATGTGAGTGCGCACGCACCGCCTGCAGCGTCTCCTGTCTAGACCAGGGTCGTGTGTGTTTTCCAGCAGGTCGCAACACAGCAAATGTACTTAAACGTTTTCCACTGATAAGGCGCCTGTTGGCGAAGCTGGTGCTCAGGTTTTGCTGAGAGCAAGAGCTTCTTTTCTCACTTGGGACACACAGTTCCAGAATGCACTGCAGCTAGACGACAGAGTTACAGCAGAGGCTCGGCTAGTTAGGGATCATTGAGATAACGAGTGTGATAGCGTTGATGACTGTATTAGCACGGAAGTTGATCTGTTTGAGCAGTGTACAGATGAGGTGACCGACTGAAGGAATAAAGTGCCGCTGCATCACTCTCTTGAGCGGGTAATGTAGAAAACTTGACAAAAAGTTAAAATAGTTAAAACAGCTTTAAAGGGTTAATAAAGGTTAGGAAATTACATTACAAAATAAATCCTGATCACTTTTTTTTTTATATATTATTATTCTCTCCACATTCACTGGATATGAGCAATTGTGCATTCTGATTGGCTACCCTATTACCAGGCTATCAGCTCGTATACTGTGAGTAGAGAAAAACAAAATGGCAGAGCGTTTTGCTGAACCAACAGTGGATGAAATAGAAACTCTACTCGAAAACAAAGCCCCAAAAATTGTCAAGTAATGAAAAGAAACAGAAATGGCTAAAAAGAATGAATGTAGCAGCCCCCCAAAAAAAAAAAAAATCCTGTACCACTCTCCAGCCCAGTCGGTGGCGGTAATGCACCTTTAAGTTGGTTTGCCAGCTGCCAAGAAAACTCCAAAAAATACACACAAAAAAAGCAACAAAATATGGAATAAAAGTATTCGATGGTAAGCATTTTTTTCCAAAGAATTTATCGCGTTTTTCACAAATTGCTACTGTAATTTCACCGGTTTGTTTACATTCTAAGCCGAAGTGATTTTGTCGGATGTTTTGGATAAAGTTTTTATTTATCAAATTTGCAAAAAAATAACAATAAAAATGCTCCATTTTCAAAAATCCAGTGAATGTAGTTAGAATAAAACCGTTATTCCACTCAATCTCGTCGTACATGGCTTACAGTCAACTCGGTGCTACGCGCTTCGTCGGCTGTCGGCTCACGTGCACGTCGATTTCATGGAATAACTGTTAATTATCCGAGTCCTTCTGGTTGGATTCCCCCCTCCCCCCTTCACACACACACACTGCAGTTCCTGTTTAGATCAGCGCAATTATTAATGACACGCTTGTTTCCTTCTTGGACCACTGATGTGTGGTTGCGCTCCTTAATGGAGCTATTTCCACTGTCAGTAAGTTAACTGATTGAGCCGTTGTCATGGCGATGGAGCTCCTAACCCTCATCGCTTCTTGGTTCCAGTCCACATGCTTTAACTGAACAGATTCTGACGACTTTTTTTTTTTTTTAAACAAAACGGAGGCATCATTTGTAATTCAGCACCATCTTCAGTACCAGCACATTGACCTGGTCAGTGGAAAAATGTTGCACGTTATCTTTGGAGTTTTTTTTTTTTTTTTGCCAGAGAGGTGTTATAATAGTCTTCCTCGAGCTCCCAAAGCTGTTAGCACTTCCTCTCTCTGAGCATTTATCTAATCGGGACTCTTGCATACTGTGTGTGTGTGTGTGTGTGTGTGTGTGTGTGTGTGTGTGTGTGTGTGTGTTGATCTACACAAAAAACATCAGGAAGAGAGAAAAATGCCTTCTGCTTTCGTTTCCAAGCAGCACCCGTCCTTTTTACGTAATGTTCAGCGTATTTCAGCACCAGACTGATTTCCCAGGATGTGAAGCTCTGTGTTTGATCAACTAATTAGCCGCTGGTTCTCAGGAGCCTCTCTAGACACCAAAGTCAGCACAAAGTTGACATCCTGCAGCTATAGCATAAGGAAACGGGTCAGTCAGACATTCAGGTCACGTATAGGAAACTGGTTTTGTGCCATGTGAGCAAATTTAATTAGACATGATGAGAGGCACATGTGCATAATTCGCCTTTCAACCAAAGATGTCTGAAACTTTAGTTTCCTGTTTTTTCTTCCTTTCCTCCATCTCTCTCTCTCTCTCTCTCTCTCCTCCCCAAATCCAGGCATTTTATTGCCTGACAACTTGCTACACAAAGTTAGTGATCACTGCTCAGTGTTACAGTTCTTCTCTCACTAGCTCAACACCTCACTGCTGATTGAGCAAAGAAGCCACACAGCACTCCTCAGACTGGAACCTTAAAGGACCTTCCTCCACTTTAGAACATGGTAATGTCGTACACAGGACGTCTGTGGCTCGTAAGATAAAACGATGAGCAAAACTGAGCAATTTATCATCGAATGCTTGTGTTTAATAATAGTCGTGGAGGAATCCTTTAACACAGTTCCATTTTATTTTCAGAAATGACTGCAGATTTTATTTAACGTGTCTCTTAACGCCTCTCACTGTCCTTGTTTATGTCCTGCTTCTAGATGTTAATATCTGTGGCTATCAGACATTCAGTAATTTTATGTTTGTTGAATTGATTTTAGTTCTTGCTTTCTGTTCCATTTTGTTTTTGAGTTAGCCCGTACAGTGCGCCCCTTTCAGAGCCAATTTCTGTTTGATTACGTTAAAGATTGATTCTTGTAATATCCCTTCCCTCCTCTAGCCATCCATATTGCAGCCTGTCCAAGCCATTTTCATCGGCCTTATCCTGGCTTTGCTGTATTGGTGCTTCGGCCAAATGTGGTAGAAAGGTACACAGCGCTCCTGTCGAGTCCATGTCTGTGTGTCTCCTGTCATGTTCCTCTGTACTGTTCACCATCTTGTACATCAAAAGTGCATGGTCACCCCCCCAAAAAAAAACCTCACTTATGCTTTGCCCAAAATCCTTTTTAGTTGCTTAGCAACATTTTAGGGGGATACTAATATTTTCCCATTTCCAACTAATATTGTCCACGCAAAACCACCCACTAATCATTTGTCCATTATTGTCTGTCTTTGCTTGGACCACTATTGGACGTGAAAATCTGCAATAGGGATTCTGCATTATTTTGGCTTTTTTTTCCCCCCTTCATATGCTTCTTATTTGTGCTTCTTTTTATTAATTAAATTAAGCACTGCTTTATTTTATTTCTTTCTTTGGAAAGAAAGAAAGCTGTGTTTGATTTTAATGGCCAGACTGCTCTGATGGTGTTATGCTGTCATTCAACCTCTTCCTTTCCTTCATTCATTTATAAATGTCTTTCTCTCTCACTCTGTTCATTCTCTTTCTTCTTCCAAGGTCTTCTCTCTCTCTCTCTCTCTCGCAGCCAGTTCCAGTGCTGTAAGAGCTGCTCGCTCACTCACTCTGCCGTTGTCATGTAAATATTGTTGTTAACTCTGCTGCTGTTTTTCGTCGTCTTTTCAGAGCGGTTGGATGCCCTGGATGCCGGTGGTCGCAGTCATGGTCGCCGTGACAGCACTGGTGCTGTATCCCAGCCTATCCAAGAGTTCCTCCTGAGGCAGATAACCAATCACAACGCAGCACGGCTCACTGTCCACCCAATGTCATGTTTTAATCCTGAGGTCAGGCCGTTTCCAGACTCATTACCTCTGAATGTGAGAGTGCAGCTCCAGGGTGTCCAACGTAACTGTATAAAGTGCAAATGTACATATTATAGAAAAAAGGGGGTATAAATGGTCTAATTTCTGTTATAGATAAAATGAAATAAATATATATGCTTTTTTTTTTTTTTTTTCAGTTAGATGGGAATCTTGATAATGAAAGTGGCCTAAACTAGGCTTTTTTTTTTTTTCTTCCTCATGGGTACCAAACGTTTTCTGTTAATTTTTTTTTTTTTTTTGTGTGTGTGTGGTTTGCCATGTTAGGTGTTAATGTGGTATTCCGAATAGATGCAAAGCCAAATTAAAATTATAATCATAAAAGATTGGGCACAAAGAGGTGAAGTGCCTGATTGAACTACTACTAGATACGTGTAAACACTTACTCATATACATACACACGCGCGCGCGCGCGTTTTTGTCCTCTGTGACGTGCCACTCATGCTCCACTAATGCGGTGTTTCATTCGGTTGAAGTGTCTGGAAATCGTTCAGTGCTGTGATTGTGCGTTCCAACCGACCTGCCACACCAATGAGCAGCACAGTAAGGTCATTGTACTTTAGCCTAGTTTTCTTCATATCGTGTATTTTAAAAGGAAATCTTCTTGTGAGACACTACAGGACTTTTCTAATTCAAATTCCTTGAGATATAGAGACTCCGTGTCAGTCTGAGGTGGTAAAGAACAATGACTTGGGTAATATTGTAGCTTTTAACAACATACTGTCCTGCCATTGGGAATTGGTAGGACGGGGACACGCACTCCGTTTTGAAGATTCAGGCAGGCTCATCATTGAGCGCTGCACTTCCTTGATCAACATATACAGACTGTTTTTCAGTACCTCCTGAACAGGTCTCCAGGATCTCGCTGCCTTATCTGTAACATGGAGATCTAGCTGTTCTTTTTAGAACGAATCAGTAAAGTCTTTATAAAAAAAAAAAAAAAAGTGACGCATTGTGGTTTTTTTTTTGCATTGTTTAAATGTTGAACAGAAGCACAGTAATATGGAGTGGATTTATTTATGGTGTAATTAACAGGTTCATGGGAACGAATGATTGATCAAATTTGGAGTTGGTATGTGCTGGAGAGAAATAACCAATGATTTATATGGTGTTGGTTCACATTTTGTCTGCTGCGCTGTAAATAAACTCTCGGTTATGGAGCAAATGGCCTAACGTTCCACCTTGTCAATAAATGTCATTTTATTATTACTTTATTTTTTTAATTGCAAAACTAACTCAAACATCTGTGGGAATTAAAAAATAAAAATAAATGCAAAGCATGGTGTAGCACAGAGAGGTTCACTCTGAAAGTTCCCCAAAGCATCAAAAGTCATCTCTGAGCATTTCGTCTTGGAGAACTTTTTTTTTTTTTTTTTTAAGGCTGGTATCAGACTTTAAAAGCTCTTCCTTCACACACATCTAAGGCACGATAAGAACATCTGACCTTGGCGTTGTTTGTAAATATGTATGTACGAATGTATGTGTGTAAATGTATATAATATTCACAAAATAAAGTTGAATATCAGTGGCACTGATCACGTCAAATGTTCTGCTGCAGTCAGTTTGCAAAGAATGAAAGTTCACTCACAGTTTCGCATGCTGTTTAAAAAGTCTTATCTGTTTTTCTTTTTTTTTTTTTCCCCACTCGACCAATCCTTATTGTTTGCTCTGATTTTTTTTTTTTTTTTTTCAGAAATGGGTTTCTTGTTTGGTTGTTTTTGTTTTATTGTTTGTTTGTTTTTTAATCCGTCACACACAATGCATGGTTGTGATGCACCTAGAAGTGTTTGAACAAAGGCGACTGTTTTTCTTAATGCAAATTAAATTATCAAGTTAATGCAAGTTGTTACAAATTGCAATACACTAATTCAATTGGCAAAAGACGTTATACGTCTGGTTTGTAGCTGAATAGAAAAGTACCATGATGGCCAGCTAATTTGATTTATTCAGAGTATGTAGCTTAATCATGCTGGTCAAGAACTGAGGGGGAAAAAAAAAAAACCAGCAAGAAGTACACACACCATTTACTTTCAAAGGAACACCTGCACATTCATGCAGTTATCCGTTCATTCAGTCATGTGGCAACTGGTCTGTAGGTGGAAAGACTTGAGAGATCAGAGGAGAATGAGCAGGCTGGTCTGAGCTAATGGGAAGTTTCTAGTAACTCCAGTCATCACGCTTTACACCCGTGGTGAGCAGAAAAGCATCTCGACATGAGATGCACAAAACATCTCTCGTCAAACCTTGAGGTGGATTTGCTCCAACAGCAGAAGACCACGAGGTTCAACTCCTGTCAGCCAAGAACAAGAATCCGAGGCCATCATGAGCACATACTCTCCCAAACTGGTCAGGGGTGGGTTTCCCAACAGCCTTCTTAACGCTAAGAGCATCTTAACTAGGAGAAAGAGTGTTCGTTGTTATGCTCGCTCTACCATTTAACAATTCTCTTTGTGCTATGATGCTTTTCGGAAACTCACCCCCCATTCAAGACTGGAAAAAGACGATGTGATTATTCCCCCCCAAAAAAAATCTTCAAATGTCCAGTTTGGGCGAGTGTGCCCTCAGATTTTTGTTCTTGGCTGACAGGAGTAGAACCTGATGTAGTCGTCTTCTCTTGCAGCCCATTCACCTTTTAAGGTTCAATGTTTTGTGCATGCTGAGATGCTTTTCTGCTCGCCACAGGTGTAAAGAATGGTTGAGTTACTGTATCCTTCCTGGCAGCTCAAAACAATCGGGCCGTTTTCCTCTGCCCTCTTATCAACAAGGCGTTTCCACTCTCAGAACTGTCGCTCGCTCAATGTGTTTTGTTTATCGTACCATTCTGTGTAAACTCTAGACTGTTTGTTTTTCAGCAGTTTCTGAAAAAACTCAAACCAGCCATCTGGTACCAATCGTTTTCGTTCTCATGTTCGATGTGAACATTGCTTGAAGCTCTTGACCTGTATCTGCAAGTTTTTGTTTTTTTGTTTGTTGTTTTTTGTGCGCATGTTGTGCTGATTGTCACATGATTGCCCAATTCGATAACTGCGTAAACATTCAGGTGTCGAGGTGTTTGGCTTAAAGTGAATGGTGAATGTAGGTTCAGAGTTGCGACAGTCTGCTCTAGACCAGTGGCATAGCATTCGACCTGTAACTACTTTTTGCTTTTATTCATTTTTATTTTGTTAATTTTCAACATTGATTTAAAAACAGTTCAGAATTCCTTTTAACAGAATTGTTTGAAATTCTATTTTGTAAAGAGCACAGAGAGCTACAACAGAGTTTCTGAAATACAGAGTTAAATATTTGCACTAACACAATGTGATGTGCATGGTTTTAATAAAACAACTTTTCCCTCCTCGATGTTACTGCCTTTTATTTTCTTTCATTTGGTTCATCAGTGTTTTGAGCAGAATGAGACCTCTTCAGGTGTGGATGATGCATTCTGAACAAAACGGAGTCCAGCGTTTATTCCTTAACTATTTGTAAATACAGCAATTATATTTCTGCATTAATAAGAGTTTAAATCCTACTGTTGGGCCGTTAAGCAAAACCCTCAAGTTTGCTTTGGGTGTGGTTGAGCTTTCGTACATACTGTAATAAATCACTTGACAAACCAGACAATACAGGTTTCTCTTGGATTAGTTTTGCAGGGGGGAGGTTTTGCTGAAACTAACAGGCAAGGAAGATGGAATAAAACACAATAGGTGTGCTGCTCAAGGAAAACGAGACCATCGATGGCAGCATGGCTCACTCCAGCTCCAGAAAGACTCAAAATCGGTGAAGAATTGAGGGAGAAGAAGCCATTGGTGTGAAAGCTGCTTGTTCATGCTTAATTATTCCATATCTTCATTATTAATTGCAAATATGCAAACTTGCACAGAAGCTATGTGCCCCCCAGGCAGACCTACCTTCCTGCCAAAATGCATAAAATTTGGTGAAGGATTGAGTGAGAAGTGAGTTTTGTGAAATGTGGACGATGCCGGATGGAAAACGGACCACGCATGATGGCATCAGTTCATTGCTTGTTGGCCTGATGAGCTAATAATCAATGACTGGTGGTGTGATTTAATGTTGAATATCAGTGTTATGAATGATGCTCCAGCAGCTCTAGAAATGGCAATAAGTGCTGTTGGTCATGTTTAAGAAACCACAAAGGGCCCCCCCCCCAGGAAACTTTCTTGTATCTGGGGGAGAGGAACTGCTTTACCTCTTTTCCAAAGTGCTAAAACTGAAAACTCTTGTTCAATGCTAAAATAAACTATCTCCAAATAAACATCTTAAAAATGTTTATGTGGAGTGTTTTACCATACGAGTCAGTGTATAATTTGTTACTTTAGAAATAACATTTAGAAGAACTAAATGGAAAATAAATTCTTGCCCTCCAGAATGAGGGATTCACCAGCACTCGGGTATAAAGAGGAAGATGGTAGTAGTTATCAATATATAATCAGTGTTTAACCATGGACACAAGATGGCAGTCCCTAACATATATACAATACTTATGAGCATTGTTTGTTTATTTTCTGACCGACCTTAATTCTGTAATACTCCTGTATACAAACATGTCCACATGCTCTTGATCTATAAAGAAGATACGACTTTGGCTCAAGATGTTGGCCAACAGAAACAGCCAGGGGGACAATGTGCTCTTGCACCCTCTCCAGCCAGCTTTTGCTGCAACTGTTGTCATTGCATTGGTGCAGTTTGGTTCTGATGAAGACCATGTTCTCTCCTGAAATTATAAGGAAATGAATTATGGTTGCACCTATGCTTGGAAAAAGAGTTAAACCAAGTTGCAACATGAATGTATGCATAAGTATCCACCAATCAGCCATAACGCTAAAACCACTGACAGGTGAAGTGAATAACATTTGATTATCTCAATACACTGGCACCTGTCGAGGGGTGGGATATACTGTATCGGGCAGTAAGAGAACAGTCAGTTCTTGAAGTTGATGTGTTGGAAGCAGGAAAAATGGGCAAGCATAAGGATCTGAGTGACTTTGATAAGGGCCAAATTGTGATGGCTAAATGACTGGGGCTGAGCATCTCCAAAATGGCACATCTTGTGAGGTGTTCCCAGTATGCAGTGGTTAGTACCTACCAAAAGTGGTCCAAGGAAGGACAACCGGTGAACTGGCACTCAGGTCATGGGTGTCGAAAGCTCTTTGATTGGCATGAAGGCTAGCCCATATGGTCCAATCCCACAGAACAGCTACTGTAGCACAAACTGCTGAAAAAGTTAATGCTGACTAAAACAGAAACATGTCATCTGAGAGAGGTTTGAAATGCTTGGTATTTCTCTGGAGCTATGAGGTGAATAATGAGTAAGGGACACTCAGCATATGTCTGCCATCATATGCAAACTGGAAGAACACTTGCTTCAGAGTACATTTGTTCAGTGATGGCATTTTCATATTCATGTCATTCAGATCACTTCCAATGTACACTTCTGCCTTGAAACTTTGGACTACGCATCTTCAGTACACTATATCGCCAAAGTACCATCACACCCATATGTAGGCCTGCTTCAAACTGTTGCAACAATGTTCAAAGCACACAATTGTCTAGAACGTCTTTGACTACTTTAGCGTTACAATTTCCCTTCACTGGAACTAAGAGGTCCAAACCTATTCCATCATAACAATGCCCCTGTGCACAAAACGAGCTCTATGAAGACATGGTTTGCCAAGGTTGGAGTCAAAGAACTTGAGTGTCCTGCAGAGATCCCTGACCTCAACCCCAATGAACACCTTTGGGATGAACTGGAACGTCGATTGAGCTCCAGGCCTTCTCACCCAACACCAGTGCCTGATCTCATGAGTACTCTTGTGGCCGAATGAGCACAAATCCCTCCAGCCACACTCCAAAATCTAATGGAAAGACTTTGTAAAAGAGTGGAGGCTATCATAACATGAAAGAGGGACTCAATCGGTCAGTGCACATAAATGTAGGGGCCAGGTGTTGAGTTAATTTTAGACATATAGTGTACTTCACTACGTGATGTCTGAGATGCTGAAAAATTTAAGCTGGTGTGCGTGTTGATTCCATGTAGTTTGCACTTTAACCTCTAAACTAAACATGAAGACTGGTCTAGATTGGAATTCCTGTTGACCCTGCTCTGCATTGTTCTTTTGTCCGCTTGACTGGAAGTCCTCTGAACTTTGTGTGCTTCAAGGAAATGCTGGCGTATTTGCTCTGTTCTTAAATCTATGTGAATGATCTATGGAATGCATTTGCAAGTCTTCCATCATGCCTACTCTGAAATTGACGTACTTGTCATGTGAAGAATTGTAAACATGATGTTGAGTCAAGTGTTTCCAAGTGCTGAATGGAAATTCCTCACCCTGAGATGTTGTCTGTGTGTGTCTGACTTAGAAAGGGCAGTAAACAGTCCCTGAACCACATCAGATTATCAATGACAGAATCAATTCTTATTGAGGGCAGCGCTCGATAAAGCTTGATCAAGTGCAATTTAAGCAGAAAATCTGAGGTTAGGGTGGCTGATTCATGGTTCCGCTGCGAGTGAACGCGAGAGCCTCCGTCACTGATTTATTTTCCTGAAACAGCACACCTCCTTGTGTTTTATTCCTTACATAACCTAAAAGATAACTTCCGTCATGGCTCTATGCCACGCCATGTTTTCAGTTCCTGCTTGTTTTGGGGGAAGTGATGCATCTTGTCATTGACTTGCCATGCAAGAACTTTGTAAATGTTGGCCTTGTAACACCTTGTTTTAGCAATGAGGTTTTTGCTTTAGGATCTTGCCGCAAGGTCAAGTTCCACTGGTTGAATCTGAGTACTCTTCAGAATTCCTGGTCTTCGGAAGGTCTGGCACACCTTCACCAAAGAAGAGGGAGACAAGTGAGCTGGTTCCACTGGCAACCACACATCTAATTGATCTCCTACTTCCACCATATTTTAGATGATGATCACGAGTTCCTCTTTTCTTTCACATCATTTCCATTCCATTGTTCTGTTTACATGTTAAACTTTACATCTGTCCATGGTCCTACAGGCTTTTACAAAATGGGCTTTTTACAAACTGTAAACTTTTTTTTGTTGTTGTTCTTGAGAATCACCACAGGTTTGCATCTTGTGGTGAAGCCTCTGAGATCATGTCTGTGTATTCATTCATTTATGCTATTCTTTGATCAGGTACTTACTCTTGGAGCACCAACATTTTTGGCCATCGAGTCATTCACCATGCGAGTCATGTCACAAAGCAACTTATTTTCTTGTCTGTGAACTAACTAACAAGACACAAAAATGGACTCTTATTTCAGGTTTACCATTGATGAGAAGAAAGCAGGAACTGCCTGTTGGGCTGATGGCTGACAGGTGTACATTGTCTCGAGGGGAAGTTGATATAAATCCTCAGATGAATCATCTGATAAGTTCAGACAGCCAGGCCCTGAGTGTAGACACTTAGTGAGCACCCTGATGAGATAAGCTGTGGTTGAGACATGCTTAAAGAGGTGGGGCACTATGAGCAAATCCTTTCGGTCATTCATTACACTCGGGCCGAGCCAGTTGATGTGTGACTAGTACGCTGGAAAAAAGACAATGAATCAATTCTTAAAGAATGTGACAGTAAATCCTGAATACGGTTTATTTTCATAGTGAAACACGATCTGTATGATTGTATTCGCTCTCGGTTTGCCTAAACACTTGCTTTAAAAAGATTGAGAGATTGATGTCTTGTGTGAACCTGTTGTTTTGTCAAAGCAAAACACTACAAACAGTTGTTGCATGATAATGGGTGTGGTGCTCGTCATCGTTTTCAGGGAGTTGTGATGCAATGCTGAATCGTCTGAGGGAGTAATACTGATCCTGTACAAGATAAAAACATCCAGAAAATTAATTAAAACACGAAACTCAAAATTATTAAAATTGTACCCTTCATGTTACAAAGATTTCACTTGGGTGGTCCACTTCTTTTATAACCTCGGTTAGTGGCAGGGTTATCCAATCCGGCCCTGGAAAACCAGATTCCAGCACAGTTTGGTGGTTTCACTGCTCAAATTCAACTCACCAGTACTAGGTTTAATAAGTGTGTTATGGCGGGGAAATGACCAATCTGTGCTGTTACGAAGATATAGTGTACCTTTAAAACTCTAAAGTTTTAGACTCGAGAACTCATGTTGTACATTCGTACTTTGGAGAGTTCCTTAGTTTGTCCCTCTGGAAGAACAGGTTCCCCAAAGGACTTCCGAGAAAACTAGAACAGTTATCTGTCCAGAAAATTTCCGGGAAACCCTTTTTCCTTTGCACGGTTGTGAGCATGACATTGTATCCAATGGTGAAATGGTAGTGAATTGGGTAGCACTACAGCTCCAGGGTCCCAGATTCATTCCTGAGCTTGGGTTGCTGTTTGTGTGGAATTTCACATGTTCTCCATGTCCCTATGAGATTCCTCCAAGTTTTCCAGTTTCCTCTCACCTTCTGACAACATGCAGGGAAGTGGCCGAGGCGAAACTTTTAGACACAGAAGAAGAAGCCTTTCCAGTGGAGTCAAATCATTTTCTTCACATATCCCAGCTTCTTAGGAAGCTTGGGTCAAAGTGCAGGGTCAGCCATGATACAGCGTCCCTGGAGCAGAGAGGGTTCAGGGTTTTGTTCAAGGAAGGGCTCAACAGTAACAGCTTGGAGGTGTCATCAGGGGTGGGTTTCCTAAAAGCCTCTTTATGCTAAGAGCATCTTAACTCGGCGAGAGAGTGTTCATTGTAACACGCGCTCTACCATTTAATGATGATCTTTGTACTATGATGCTTTTGGGAAACCCACCCCTGATCAGTAACACAGAACCTCACTGAGCTACGTACTAATTGCCATTCAGGGTATATTCTTACTTATCTTGCGCCAGGATTCTTGGGATTCGCTAGAAGAAGAAGCAATTATTTATTTATCACACGTACACTTAAGGACAGTGAAATTTAACCCAGCTGAAGCAGCGAATACACATATGCACACACAAACGCATACCCAGAGCAGTAGGCAGCTATGCTACAGCACCTGGGTAGCAGTTGGGGATTAGGTGCCTTGCTCAAAAGCACTTCAGCTCAACCTTCAGGCTCCGGCTGCCCTGTGTTAACCTAACCACACGTCTTTTGGAGTGTGGGGGAAACCCATACAGACACAGGAAGAACATGCAAACTCCACACTGGGTTCGAACCCAGAACCTTCTTGCTGTGATGCAACAGTGCTATGCCACCGTGTGGCCTGCTACAAACCTTGACTATGATGTATGATGATAAAACGTATGTAGGGATTAGTGTTGGTGGTGTAGTGGTTAGCGCTGTCGCCTCACAGCAAGAAGGTCCGGGTTCGAGCCCCGTGGCCGGTGAGGGCCTT